>CM035170.1:39557806-39776511 GCA_020205615.1 Panax quinquefolius
TACTTGCAGGACTAAATTAAAAATTAAGAAAAAGAGGAAGGTATTATACTGTAATATTTTGAACCCCAAAACGTGCAATTATCGAAACTATATTTTCCTATAAATAGAAGCTCATTCTTCTTTTCATTCTCACCAATTCACTAAGTCTCACAAGAGCAATTATTATAAAGAGAAATTATAGAGAGAAAGAAGAAGAGAAGGCTACTACCTCACTATTCCAATTTCCAGTTTCTTCTAAGGTAAGGGGTATTATTTCTTTCATATTCATGAAGAGAGTTATTTGCTTTCAATACTCATAAGGGTTGTTATTCAATTCTTTATTATTCTGTTGGAATAACCTATCTGTGCGGTCTATCGCATGCCTGGTGAATTCTGTTGTTATTCCATTCTTTATTATTCGGTTGGAATATCATGTCCGTGCAGATTACGCATGACCTAGTTCCATTCTTTAATATTCTGTTGGAATATCATGTATGTGCGGGTTACGTATGATTTGGTTCCATTCTTTATTATTCTGTTGGAATAACCTGTCTGTGCAGATTATGAACGCCTGGTGAATTCTTCTGTTATTTCATTCTTTATTATTCTGTTGGAATAACATGTGTATGTGGATTACCGCATGCACGGTGAATGATCCTTTGTATTCATTCCTTATTAAATTGTGGAAATGATCTGTCTACGTGGATTACCGCATGGTGGGCAAAAATCCATTTGCAGTTTCTTATATTCTATTATACTCAGTTGGTTAAAGTATTGGCTTCTATACTCCATGAAATTAGTAGAAAATCCTGGATATTTGCGCTTCATCTAGTATCTTTTCATGGAAATATTCTTCTGAGCATTCTTGAATTTTACTCCACAAGACAGTATCATGTTGACAATTTGAACGTTATTGATTTCTGGATAAATTAAATTATAAATCTTTAAAAATTTATCCTTGAACTTGTTTTATTGAATTCTTATATCATTGTCATCATCCTCATGTTTATAATATGTTGAAAGTCATCTATGGCCTGTAGTGTATAGATGGACTTGGTATAATTATGACTAGGGATTATTCGGTATAATCATGACCGTAATGTTACAAATGATGTGGTAAAAGTCCTCATTGGCCCGTAGTGCATTGATGGACAGTTGTTGGCATGATCATGACCATTGATGAAAACACGAATATCCATGGCCCGTAGTGTATGGATAATTTGTGGTCGTTATACTAATGAATATCCTTGGCCGTAGTGCAGGGATGATGTGGTTTATTTATTAAGCCGAGTCTCAGCGATAAAAGTGATGAAAAACCTTTTAAATCATAGAAGATAATAGATTTTGTTCTCTACTTGACTCTTCTAATGGATTTCTTGTTCTGCTGCAGCTAAACTTGATGTTTGTTATATTTTATTAGTTTAACACTATTGAACGCTAACGATAAATTATTCTGCATTATCTTAGTCATAATATTTCTTACTAGGCTAGTTGAGCTCACCCTTTCTTTGACTGATCTCTTCAGGAAATGAGAATATAGCTGGAACGAGTCCGGGAACGGATTGACGGTCCAGAGGGTTGTTTTAGTAGTCCTCACTATTCTATAAAATAGTGTGACAATAAATGTAATGAGGACTCCATTGAGTGTGGATATTGTCTAGATGACAATATTCTTATTAAAACTCTTAGATTATGTTTTGTCGTATTTTACACGACTATTATATAATTAAGTTGTATTTGAATTTTTTACCATGTATTTGGCGACTCAAGATGGGTGATGTATACCTATTTTGGGGGCGTCACAGTTGGTATCAAAGCTTAGGGATATGATCCCTGGCTAAGATGTGAGACTAGAACTAGGAGGGGAGAAATGGGGAATTCCTTCGCTAGTATGACCTACCTAAGTTTATTTGGTATTTAATTGGTCGGTTCAGAATATAGGGATAGTATGTTGCATGTCAATTAACCTTTGTTTTGTGGAAGTATTTAAAAATGACATCCGAGAATGTTAAAAATAGCAATGGAGCACATGAGACCGTTGAGTCTCCACGGATCAATAATAAGGATAATGTGCATCAGGAAGGCGACAATCCTCATGCAAACAACAACACTGACCAAATGATGAATGATGGAATGTTCAGAGGCTTTATGGAATTCATGCAACATCAAGCGGGAGCGGCTCCTGTCCAAAATGTAGGTGGAAACACTCCAAACTCTTGGTCGGTCACCGCTAAATAGTTCAAGGAGCTGGGACCACCGGAGTTTAATGGAGAGCCAAAACCACTTAAGGCGGAAGCGTGGATAAAGCAGATCACCAAGATATTTGATGTCTTGGGATGCTCCGAGGAGTAAAAGGTTCCCTTTGCCACATTTATGTTGCGAGGAGAGGTAGATTACTGGTGGGGATTGGTAAAGCGTACTCAACCTGCCGCACAGAAGATGTCTTGGGAGAAGTTCCAAGAACTATTCAACGACAAGTACTTTCCCGAAAGTATTTGTCACATGAAAGAGGTAGAGTTCATGATGTTGGAGCAGAACAATATGACCGTGTCACAATACGAAGCTAAGTTTGTCGAGTTGTCCCGATTTGCGTCTCACTTGGTTGATAATGAGGAGACAATGACGCTAATGTTTCTAAGAGGTTTGAAACCCGAGTTACGTCAATATCTAATTTCTCATAAACTGTGTTTGTATTCAGATGTTATAAATAGGGCTCAGTTATTGGAGCGCGATAACGAGTCAACCCAACCAATAGAAAGCAGCCGACAAAATGATAATACCAGTGGTGGCAGTCATAGAAGCGGTGACAACAAACGTGGAGGAATCAACATGCCAGAAATGGTAACCACTTTGGTGGTAATCATGGCCAAGACAATAAGAATGGACATTTCAAGAAGAGGAGATTCAACAATGATGGAAAGACGTCAGCACCAACACCCGTTGTTAAGGAAGGAGAACGACCACCTATCATATGATTCAAATACGGAGGGGAGGGACACATCAGTCCAAACTATGCGCAGCAGTCCAAAACATGTTACAATTGTGGAAGAAAAGGTCACCTTGCCCAATTTTATCGTGCACCAAAGTAAAGTCCAGATGAGATGGAGGCATCAAAGGCCTTCCCAGACAAGACAAAATCGGTAGTTCAAGGGAGAGCGTTTGTCGTAACCTCCCAAAAAGTGAGGAATCTGAATGAGCTGATCACGGGTAAGCTTATCATAAACTCTAGCGAAGTCTATACCTTATTTGATACCGGTTCTACCCATTCTTTTATTTCTCCTACTTGCGCTCAACATTTAAATTTGACTCCGGAGAAATTAGACTTTGACTTATCTGTTGAAACTCCGTTGGGAGAAACCTTCATTACATCCATTGTTTATAAGTCTTGTTTGGTTCAAATCGGTACCAACACATTACCTGTCGATCTTATCTCCTTAAAAATACTTGCATTTGACGTGATTCTAGGGATTGATTGGTTAACTACTCATCAAGCTAAAATTGATTATTTTCGAAAGATTGTTAGCTTTCATATTCCTAATCAACCTATTAAGCGAATTCAAGTGACCAAACCATTAAAATCAATCACGGTCATCTCAAGCCATAAAGCTATTCGTTTATTGAAAAATGGATGTCAAGCTTTCTTAGCTCATGTCACAGATTTAAACAAATATACGTCAGATATGAATGATATTTCTATTGTTAATAAATTTCCTGATGTATTCCCCGAAGAACTTCCTGGCCTACCCCCAGAGCGTGAATTTGAGTTTGGTATCAACCTTGAACCCGGTACAAAACCCATTTTCAAAGCCCCATATCGAATGACTCCTATTGAACTTCAGGAGTTAAAAACCCAACTACAGGAATTGTTAGACATCGGTTTCATTCGTCCTAGTACGCCTTCTTGGGGTGCTCCTGTTCTATTCGTGAAGAAGAAAGATGGAAGTATGTGACTTTGTATTGATTATCGGGAGTTGAATCATGTCACCATCAAAAATAGGTACACGTTGCCTCGCATTGATGACCTGTTTGACTAGTTGCAAGGAACTAAATTCTTTTCAAAGATTGATCTTCATTTCGGATATCATCAGTTGAAGATTAAAACTAATGACATTCCAAAGACTGCTTTCAGAACTCGGTACAGGCATTATGAATTCTTAGTCATGTCTTTTGGATTGACTAATGCTCCTACTGCCTTCATGGATATGATGAACCGAGTATTCAATGAATATTTGGATCACTTTGTGGTCGTCTTTATTGATGACATCCTCATATACTCCAAAACCTGTGAAGACCATGAGCAACACTTGAGGCCGATACTCCAAAAGCTTCGTGAAAACAAGCTATATGCCAAGTTAAAGAAATGCGAGTTCTGGCTTGAGGAAGTTGCATTCCTTGGGCACGTGATATCAAATCATGGGATATCTGTTGACCTGGAAAAGATTGAAGCAATTCAAAGCTGGGAGAAACCTAAATCAGTGACCAAAGTACGTAGCTTTCTCGGCTTAGCTGGTTATTATCAAAGATTCGTAGAAGGGTTTTCTCGAATCGCTACTCCATTAACTCAGTTGACTCAAAAAGATACAAAATTTGGTTGAAGCGAGGAATGTGAGAAGAGTTTTCAAGAACTCAAGAGAAGACTCATTTCAGCACCTGTTCTGACAATACCATATGGCTTAGAGGGATTTTTCATCTACAGTGATGCTTCAGGCAAAGGGTTAGGATGTGTTCTCATGCAACATGGGAAAGTCATAGCCTATACCTCACGACAACTCAAAGAATATGAGAGGAATTATCCTACTCATGATCTAGAGTTGGCATCTGTCATTTTCGCGCTTAAGATTTAGAGGCATTACCTGTATGAAGAGAAGTTGGAGATCTATACGGATCATAAAAGCCTCAAATATTTATTCACTAAAAAGGAACTCAACATGCGACAACGACGATGGCTTAAGCTATTGAAAGATTACGATTATACCATTCAATACCAACATGGAAAAGCGAACGTAGTAGCTGATGCATTGAGTAGAAGATCATATGCGTGTACAAGTGAATTATTGTCAATGCAAAGGCCCATTTTATATGACTTACAAAGGATGGAGATAGAGTTAAAGACTCTAGGGACCCATGTGATGATGGTGAATATACGAGTAGAACCGACTTTAATCGATAAAGTTAAAGATTCTCAAGCAACAGACCTGGAGCTGATACGTATGAGGAAGAAAGTACAAGAAGGTGCTATGCCGAAAACAAGAATCGATGAAAAAGGAATACGTCGAGTCAACTCCAGACTTTGTGTTCCTAACAACCCTGATTTAACGTATAAAATCATGATGGAGGCGCACAACACACCGTTTGCAATCCATCCTGGGAGTACCAAAATATATCATGATCTTCGTCATACATTTTGGTGGAGCAATATAAAGTGAGAGATAACGCTGTTTATCTCAAGGTGTCTAACTTGTCAACGAGTTAAAGCGAAGCATCAAGTACCAAAAGGTCCATTGCAACCACTTGAAATTCCAGAATGGAAGTGGGAGCACATTACCATGGATTTTGTTACTGATCTTCCCAAGGTTGCTCAAGGCATAGATGCAATTTGGGTCATTGTTGATAGATTGACCAAGTCTGCTCATTTCCTACCTATAAGAGAAACTTATACACTTGAACATCTTGCTCGTATGTACATAAACGAGATTGTAAGACTACATGGTATGCCAGTATCCATAGTTTTTGATCGAAACCCAAGATTCACTTCAAGATTTTGGGTTAGTTTATAAAAAGCTATGGGCATGTATTTACGATTTAGTTCGGCATATCATCCTCAGACGGACGGGCTAGTTGGAGTGGACTATTCAAACTCTTGAAGATCTATTAAGACTCTATGTCCTTGACTTCAAGGGAAGGTTGGACAAGTTCTTACCATTGGTGGAGTTTTCCTACAACAACAGTTATCAAGCAAGTATTGGCATGGTTCCATTTGAGACGTTGTATGGAAGAAAGTGTCGTTCTCTAGTATGTTGGGATGAGGTGGGTGAAGCAACATTGTTGGGACCGGAGTTGGTACGTATGACTATGGAAAAGATTCAAACGATCCGAGAACGTATAAAAACCTCACAAGATCGACAAAAGAATTGTATTGATCTTCATCGAAAGGACGTGGAATTCGATATTGGAGATCATGTGTTATTTCGTGTTGCTCCATGGAAGGGAGTTACAAGATTTGGAAAGAGAGGAAAGCTCAACCCTCTATTCATTGGCCCATTTTTAATCCTCGGTCGAGTAGAAACTGTAGCCTATAGACTCGCCTTACCGCCAAGTATGTCTCGTGTTCATAACGTTTTTCATATATCTATGTTATGTAAATATGTTAAAGACCCGAACCACATTATTGAATTAGAACTAGACGATATAGAGGAAGATTTAATGTATGAAGAGTTACCTGTTAAAATCTTGGATAAGAAGGATCATATTCTATGCTCCAAGGCTATACCTCAAGTCAAAGTTTTGTGGAGAAACCACGATGTGGAAGAAATGACCTGGGAGTTAGAATCTGAGATGAAGTCAAGATATCCTCACCTCTTTGATATACCAGGTACGTACACTAATTTCGAGGATGAAATTTCATAAAAAGGGGAGGTTATAAGACCCCAACTTTTATGAATAAAGAATAATTTTCTCAAAATATATTTTTGAATATTATGGTGTGAATTTGCAAAGTAAGCAAGTGGTTATATAATATTCGATTGGTCGGGGAATATTCGTTTTAACAGGAAATATTCGTACAACGGCACAATCATTGGTGGACCCCACAACGGAAGTATTGTCGTAGTTAGAAAACGACAGAATTATCTTTTTATAAAAATAACGGCGAAAGAGTTACCGTTAAATTGTTGAACTACCCGGTAGTAAAAGTACAGTAATAAGCGTGGTTGCATAGTAGCACACGGTATTGATTATTGATGTTTACATGAGAAGCCACTTGGTTATACTCAATTATTGCTACAGTAATTGATGCATCATATCTCTCATTTTATTGATTCAATTATTGTCACAGTATCATCTTCAAAATATTTATTATTATTAAATCAATAATTGAGACGATAAAGTTATTCATATTATTATTTACAATATTGACAATGTCTAGAAGTTCTGTCAAGGAGAGGTTTGGTCACTTAATTGCGCGCCAATAAGGAGAAATCCTTATCGAAAAGCCCCTTCTTTCCTGGGAACGACCTAATTGTTAAATATTGTGAGTTATAATATTAATGATGAATAAGTTCGTGTTGATTAAAGATGAAATTGATGGTTCCATTGTTTTGGGATTATTAGTGTTAGTGGAAATTGACATTTATTTCGATAATAATTGATGTCTGGAGGCTATATTTACCAATCGGGTAATTAATCTGATAAATGAGCAATTAATTGCTATTATTTCACATGCTTATAACTATTTGTTCACATGTGTGAACTATAGATTCACATTCATGTACTATTAGGGGGAGGTACTGCAAGATTGATAATACTTGCATGACTAAATTAAAAATGGAGGTATAGATGAAGGTACTATAGTTTAATCAGTTTTTTCACATGATTATACTATTAAGTCACATGAATGAACTATTGATTCACATTATTTACTATTAGGGGAGGTGGTGTGTTGGGTAAAATCTAATTACGCACAACACAAAAGTATACGTGGTCAACAAGTAATAAAGTGAAAGTAGAGTATCGTTCCGACGAGGAATTGTTTAATAAAAATCACCAAGTATTAATCCGTAACCAACTCAATCTTATTTAAATGAATGAATTTCAATTTATAATTAAACTATTATTAAATTCCACTAGTTAAATTAAGATCACGGAGATTTAAGATCAAAACTTCACTTATTGCTTCATTTAAGTTAACACACTTCTTATCAATTATTCTCTATCATGAATTGTTAATCAAGAACACTAAAGTGGATAAAACCACCTCTCGATGCATAATACCCATACTCACTTAAATCCACAAATGATAGAATTAAGCAAAGACACCCTAATTAACTAATCCACTATATCTCTATGTGAATTATAATTAAAAAGGATTTAAAGCACAAGTTCTCTATAAGATTACATATGGCGTAAAGGCATATCTCTATCCTAAACACGAATCATGAATTCCATCTATGCAAAAATCACAAACACATGCTATTATGACAAGATCTAAATAAATACTTCATCTCTCGAGTTCATATAGATTATCATGGTAATTGCTAGCTAGGCAATTAAGCAATTAAGTCCAAATCACAATAGACTATCCTCACGATAGAACATAATAATTGATAGCGAAGCATATTAAAATAAACTACACAATAAGATCCATTGTAATCTCAAACAAAGAATTAGTTCATGATTATTGAATTAAAACTAAGAATCCACAATTGAATAATCATTAAAAGATAAAGATAGAAGAAGATAAGAAGATAGAATCTATTGTCTGTAGATTTGAAGCTCCCTCCTTGTTCCTACTTTGAATCTTCAATGGTCTCCAAGTTGCTTCAATCTACAAATTTAATAAGAACTAGTGTTTTGATCTAATTTACTCTAATCTAATCTAATGGAATCATCTCTCAAATCTAATCTAATCTAATCCTTGTGATTCTCCTCCTTTTATAAGTCTCTTCATATGTCTTTAAGTCCTCTTAAAAGTCCTCATTGAAGTCCTTGAGTCAATCGAATCGAAACAATCCTTCCCGAACTCAAAATTGGACAAAATTTGTATTTTCTGGGCTACCCCCACCCCCGCGGGGGTCTAGGCTTGTATAGGGCCCACCCCGGTGGGCTAGGGGCCTGTTTTGTAGCTGGTATGCCCACCCCAGAGGGGGTTTTGTGAAGGAACTTTTTCTACTCTGACGTCATTTGTGAAAATGGCCTTAACTTCTTTGTCTGAACTCCAATTTTGATGATTCAAGATGTTCCGAAAAGAGTAGACGTAGATCTACAACTTTCATTCTTTCAGTTTTTCAAAATAAGGACTGGAGAAATGTTAAAAGTGGCTACTATATAAATGACCACCCGAAACAGTGACATTCGACGTCCGTTGGTACAAATGTCATAACTCTTGCATCTGAACTCCAATTGGAATGATTCAAGTTGTTCCGGAAAGCTAAGAAGAAGCTCTACAATGTAATCCAAGTTCCAAGACAAAAACATAAAATGAACTTGAAAGCCCAAATGATGTCCGCATTGCTTTTCTTTGCGATTTCATACCAATTCTTTGCAATCACAGCTCCCAAGCATATAATCTACAAAAGGAACACAAAATGCATGAAAAGTAACTAAGAAACATGAGATTAAGCAACTAATTCAAGTAACAGATAAAATCTACTTATCATATACCCCCAAACTTAAACCTTTGTTTGTCCTTAAGAAAAAACACTAAACAACAATGCTATGCAATACAACTAATCTACATGCCTACGAATCCAGCAGTAATGACAGAAACAAGTTTATTCAACCGACCTTAGAGAAATCATGTAAACATGATAATACATCATATCAAAACCAATTAATAACTTCTCAATCAATCATCAAATCTTAGACTATTATCACTAATATAGTGCGTGTGAGCTCCACAACAATGTTAACTGATATAAAATCAATTTTAACACATAACAAGTCTCTTCGAAGGCATCATACAGTGTAAACTCAAGAAATCCAAAAACAAGCTAGATCCAACTAAAATCAAACAATTACCAATATCACGGGTCAACATGGGATACTTATGCTTTATTTTTCATCTACGGGGGCTTTTTCCTCTTATTTCCGTTTTAATTATTCTTTTTTTTTCTATTTTTCTTTTTCTTTTTGGATAGTGAGTGCGTTTTACGCTCCATCTCACGCCTGTGTTTATGAGGAGTGCATTTCACGTTTCTTCTCGACCCACCACATGACTCAATTTATTCAACTCAATATCTTTTTTTTTCTTTTTTTAGAAGCTTATATACCCCACTTTCCCGCCCCCCAAACTTAGGTTCTTGCCTAATTCTTCGCCTTCACTGCCTATTCTTGTCATTCTCTTATTTAAACTAGCATTATCCTTTAGAGGTCATTTATGTATCAATTTAAACTCAATCATTCAACAATTTTTTTTTACTGTGCTATCCTTATTATACCTGTTTCAAACATAAAAAAACTTAATTCATAACAAGAAATCACATCAAAGCTCTAATGGTCAGTACTATACTTGTCTACCCAAATCCAATCTCATCATTGGCCAAAATAAACTTAAACTATCAAACAGCTGGACTCATGCAAGATGAACATAATAACTCACTATTATTTTTTATTTTTGATTTTTTTTTAAGAAAGTGAATGCAAAAACTAAATGTAACTATATGAACTACAATGTAAATAACTAACTATATGCAATATGACACTAAAATGCCCCCAAACTTAAACTAGACATTGTCTTCAATGGCTAAAATAGAAAAAAGTAAAGCAGAGGACTTCCCTGAAAAATATAGCAATCCTCCTCCTTGTCCGCTAAGTTTGGAGAATAGATTAGGCGCATGAAACAAATTGGGCACCACACTTGAATTTGACTTGAATAACTTTTTCATAATCTTTTGTCTGTCCATTGAACCTCCAATACCTACACTGAAGAGAGACAACAAGGATTAGAATTGTAAAGCCCCCAAATTTTGGTACTTGAAACCCGAACTTGGTGCTTCACGATACCATTTCTATGAGCGGAATAATACTAATAATAATAACAATAATATAAATATCAAACTTAATTTACATAATTATCAGAGTCTAGCTCCTAAGTACGTAACCTTTATTACATTCATTACATAAGTATTAAACCTATCCCATGTAATTACACCTTCTCCTGCCCTCGCCTGATTCGCTTCCCACCAAAAATTTGTCTCCCCCTTCATCATGTAAGTGGCAAAAGCAGTCTTCTACCCTTCATCTACCCTAGCTACCATGAATGCTTTTTCAATCTCTTTGACCCAAGTTTTAGCTTCAACAGGGTCAGTTATACCTTTGAATTCTGGCAGTCCCACAGCCTTAAAATCTTTAAAGTTCGCCAAGCGATTGTCTGGTGGGTTCTTGGCCTGCGGCTGGTATTCCCTGTTGCATAGCCTGGGCTACCATGTTTGCGAAGTTCTGCATCGGGTCTGCTTATTGTTGTCCCTCAATGTTGTTGACGGATTCTTATGCCCTTTGATTGCGAGTTCGTCGTCTTGGCGGCATTATCTGATAAAAAAAACCATAAATTTAACTTACATTCGAAACCTTATCGCATAAGTTTATTATATTAAACTTGTTTCATTTCTCAAACTTAGATTCATATTCATTCAACAATTTCAAAATACTTTACATATTATAGTACATATTGCTTTTAAACATCAATTTATCCTCTGTGATTTACAAAAGTCGGGATTTACAACCTTGATTAATACAAAAGTTTTAGAATATTACATTACACAGACATACTAAGCACACATATTACATTAAACACGCCTACACCATAGAACCTATACTACCTATTCGCTACGCCTTTTTCCTTGGATAACTTTTTGCCTGATGACCTTCTATCCCACAGATAAAACATGCTCCTTAGTTTGTAGTCAAGACAATACAGAGTGGTATGTCCCTCATAGCCGTAAAGATAACATATTCTTTTCCCTTTTTTCGTATCGAGTTTTCCTAAGTCATGGTCTCCTATCTTTCTTTTCCCCTTCTTGCTCGGAGCTGAACACGATGTGTTGCTTGTGGCTCCCATCAGATCAATTTGGATTTTAAGCTTATCTTGTTCTTCCATTATTTCTATTAACGCTTAACGCAATTGACTATTTAACAACTTTTCTATTTCCCACAGCCTTTCCAGAAAAGAAACCTTGTTCCTCAGATCCTGCACCTTCGTTGATGCTTGATCAGCTTCAACTTTAGCGTCCGAATCACTATCTGTCAATTCCACCATCTCCAGATCTGGTACTACATTTTCTATAATAACCACCTCGTCCGAGTTGTTTTCATTGTGAGCCTTTATTTCAGCTATTGGCTTCGATATCAGCTTGGGTGTATGGGTTTGATCCCTCTTCATGTTATATGCATATAACAAGCCTTTTCCACCACACATCTACACACGTAAATTATTCTGATTAGCATATAGTATTTACACAACAATTAAGAGTTTTATATAAGTTATCTTTTATGTTGTTTGACGATGAATTTATATAATCCATCAATTTTTAAACTCTATATGAGTTATTTATATTTTCAACGTTTCCCTCTGTTCTAAGGTTATAGCCTAAGGTCTAGCCCACCTAAGGTTTTTAACCCTAAGCTCTGACTGTAAAGCCCCCAAATCTGGGTACTTGAAATTCGAACTAGGTGCTTCACGATACCATTTCTATGAGCAGAATAATAATAATAATAATAATAACAATAATATAAATATAAAACTTAATTTACATAATTATCAGAGTCTAGCTCCCAAGTATGTAACCTTTATTACATTCATTACATAGCATGATAGATAATATATATATCATTGTCTTAATAGTCTCAAACTATTACATAGAATACCACAAATCTTATTTGGTTAGCTTTCCTTTTCCTTTGTTTCTGCATGAGCTTTCTGGTTCTTCACACTTAGCTGAAAACATTTAAATTAAGCAAGAATGAGCATTTAAGTGCCCAACAAGTAATAGCAATTATATATATAAGCTGAAAGAATTTAAATGTTTTCTTTGTACTACCCTTCTACAACAAGTCAATAGTTGTGAAGTAATCTAAACCGATAATAATAACATAATAACCCTCTTTCAAATTTTTTAAACTACGTATTGACTATAACTTGGGTTAATGTGACATACTATGAACATTGTTTTTATTTTCTAAAAGGTTAAACAGAACTTCATCTATAAACCGTCATAACTTACGGGCACGGAGGTGATCAGCCCGTTGTACCCTGTATTGATCAACACTACATGCAAGAACGAGGGTATCGCTCACTCTGTCCACCTTGGGTGCATAAAAAGTTTTTCCCGTGTAAGGGACGTTCATACTTGTCTGGGTTCCAAACCAAAGCAATTCAGTTGGATAATAGTAAGGTTTATCTTGTTCAACAATAATCTATAATTCAATATATATATATATATATATATGTATATATATGGGTAATTAATAAGGTGTATATACATGTGATTAAATACAATGATTATCCAAGTGCGGACACTTGTATAACCATTTATAGAAATTAACGAACAGAATATATATATCTGAATTACCATATACTAACATGTTGATAATCAATGAGCGTATATAATATAAGGTTAATAATCTGTACAGTAATAATATAATTCAAAAACATTCTTACTCATGTACATTGCATAAAGAAAATGCAAAGGTAAGATACTTACCTGATGCACTGCTTACGATTCTCTACTTAGTTTTATCTTTTATATAACCACCTATCAGTAATAAGATCATTTTACTGATTAGAATAACATATCTCAACATATAATACTGCTTATTGCAGTCAGCAGATAACCTAATCGCATTGTCACCTATGTTTAACAACCATTGAATCACAAATAAACACATATCTAATCAAATTATCTAAGTCCGGATCAAATTTTGAAATATGTCGGTGTACAGACGGCTTTATCAGGTAATTATCGAGTTTAAGACTCTATCCTGTAACTTAGTATTAGTCATATTATTTTTAAATATCTTAGTATAATTTTAAAACATTTATTATAATTTATCATGAATTTTCAAACATCGGAATCATTATTAAATAATTTAAATATTAAACAATTCTATTATCATTAATATTTAATTAATATTAAACTATTAATGAAACCATTGCCAAAATATTAAAGTTATTTATAATAACTTAGAATATTTTTAAAGTATTTATATTAACCTTAAATGATTTTTAAAACATTTAAAATTATTTTAAATAATTATCATTAATATTTAAGTATTAATGATTTATTTAGCAAAATATTAAAAGTCATTAAGTATAACTTAAAATATTTTTAATTTATTTATATCCTTTTAAATGATTTTTAAATTAATAAAACCATTTTTAAACTATTTATTTAATATAATTATTAAATAAATTTAATATTATTAATAATCCTTAATATTAAATTATTAATAAAATTATCCTTTAAATATTAAAAGTTATATTTTATTACTTAAAATATCTTTAAACACTTGATAATGACCATTGATGAATACACGAATATCCGTGGCCAGTAGTGCATGGATAATTTGTGGTCGTAATACTAATGAATATCTTTGGCCGTAGTGCAGGGATGATGTGGTTTATTTATTAAGCTGAGTCTCAGCGATAAAAGTAATGAAAAACCTTTTAAATCATAGAAGATAGTAGATTTTATTCTCCACTTGACTCTTCTAATGGATTACTTGTTCCGCAGTAGTTAAACTTGATGTTTGTTATATTTTATCAGTTTAACACTGTTGAAGGCTAACGATAAATTATTCTGCATTATCTTAGTCATAATATTTCTTACTGGGCTAGTTGAGCCCACCCTTTCTTTCACTGTTCTCTTCAGAAAATAAGAATATAGCTGGGATGAGTCGGGGAACAGATTGATGGTCCAGAGGGTTGTTTTAGTAGTTCTCACTATTCTATAAAATAGTGTGACAATAAATGTAATGAGGACTCCATTGAGTGTGGATATTGTCTAGAAGACAATATTCTTATTAAGACTCTTAGATTAGGTTTTGTCGTATTTTACACGACTGTTGTATAATTAAGTTGTATTTGAATTTTGTACCATGTATTTGGCGACTAAAGATGGGTGATGTATACCTATTTTGGGGGCGTCATAGTTGGTATCAAAGCTTAGGGATATTATCCTTGGCTAAGATGTGAGACTAGAACTAAGAGGGGAGAGACAGGGAATTCCTTCGCTAGTATGACCTACCTAAGTTTATTTGGTATTTTAATTGGTCGATCAGAGTATAGGGATAATATGTTGCATGTCAATTAACCTTTATTTTCTGGAAGTATTTGAAATTGACATCCGAGAATGTTGAGAATAACAATGGAGCACATGAGACCGTTGAGTCTCCACAGATCAATAATCAAGATAATGTGCATCAGGAAGGCGACAATCCTCATGCAAACAACAACACTGACCAAATGATGAACGATGGAATGTTCAGAGGCTTTATGCAATTCATTCAACATCGGTGAGCGGCTCCTCTGTCCAAAATGTAGGTGGAAACATTTGGAAACTCTCTGACGGTTACCGCTAAATGATCAAGGAGGCTGGGACCACCGGAGTTTATTGGATAGCCAAAATCACTAAAGGCGAAAGCGTGGATAAAGCAGATCACCAAGATATTTGATGTCTTGGGATGCTCCGACTAGCAAAAGGTTCCCTTTGCCACCTTTATGTCATGAGGAGAGGCAGACATTGGTGGAAATCCAGTAAAAGCGTACTCAACCCGCCCAGACCGAAGATGTCTTGGGAAAAGTTCCAAGAACTATTCAACGACAAGTACTTCCCAAAAGTATTCGTCACATGAAAGAGATAGAGTTAATGGTTATACCAAATCATAGTTCCTGTTCATAATCATACTAATAAGCTCATTTTTGCATTATGGGCCAAAGATAATCATTAACAGTTTATTTTTGCACTACAGTCCAAAGATATTTAACAACAGGTCATCTTTTTACTACGTGCCAAAGATATTCAATAACAGGTCATCTTTGCACTATGGGCCAAAGATATTCAACAACAGGTCATCTTTGCACTACGGGCCAAAAATATTCACATCTCAACGAAATATATAATTATTTCAGAATTTATATAAACAATAATTATACCCATGTTAATCAATTCACCTTTGTACTTAAGCTAAAGATAAAATTCAATGGTCATGATAATACAAGTCAACAATTCATCTTTGCACTACTGGCCAAAGAGAACCCATAATATCGATCATACCAATAATCTACCCATCTTTACACTCAAGTGAAAGAGAAATTTCAACACCAGGGTTATAAAAATGTTATATATGATAACAAAAACAATATAGTCAAAACATGGATTTAATTTCAAGATTAAGATTCATAAATCAACGATAATTTGGTCAGAAAAAGAAACTAATTTTGTCGTGAATAGTAACCCCGTTAATTGGAACTCGCGAATAGTAACTCATGAATAGTAACTCGTGAATATTACTCCGTATTCGTAAATAGTACCGTATACGTGAATAGTTTCGTATACGTGAATAGAGTAACTCGTGAATAGTACTCATAAAAGGAAAATACAAAAGAAAACGATATTCCACGACAAGTACAAAAGAAATGATATCTCATACGAGTATAAAAGAATATACGAACTGCAAATGGATTTTCACCCGACATGCAGTAATCCACGTAGACAGATCATTTCCATAATTTAATAAAGAATGAATACGAAGGGTCATTCACCATGTATACGGTAGTCCGCGTAGACAAGTTACTCCCGCAGATTAATAAAGAATAGAATACGATGGGTCATTCACCATGCATGCGGTAGTTCGCGTAGATAGGTTACTCGTACAGATTAATAAAGAATGAATGACAACTCTTATGAATATGGAAATAAAATAACTCTCTTCATGAATACGAAAGAAGCAATACCCCTCACCATACGAAAATTAACATCCCTTACGAATACAACAAATAATTTCCCTTAGGAATATAAAATAAATAACACCCCTTACGAATACAACAAATAATATCTCTTACGAATATAAAATAAATAACACCCCTTACCTTAATAAAAATTTGGAGACTTCACTAGGGTAATAGCTGAATACTCCTCTTCTTTCTCTCTATAGTTTCTCTCTCTAGAGTTTTAGTGAATTCGTAAGAAATAATGAAGAAATGAGCTTCTATTTATAGGAAAAAGGAATGAATAGTAACTAATTCATGAATGGCCCAGATTAATTTACCTTTAAACGGATGGTCCATATTGATTCACTATTAAAACATAAAGCAACGGTCCATACTTATTTACTTTAAACCAGCGATCAATATTGATTTACTATTATAACTTTCCACCAGCGGTCCATATTGATTTACTATTATATCTTCAGCCAACGATCCATATTGATTTACTATTATAACTTTAACCAACGGTCTAAAAAATTAGCACATTTGTTCATGGAATAATAAGCCAAACTTATAACAAACACCTCATAACAAACCCCTTTATTTATATCAAAAATTGAATAAATATTTACCACAAATCACTTATGTTTAATCAACACATTTTTAATCTATTAACAATTATTCATCATTAATATTATAACTCATAATATTTAACAACCAGATCATTCCCAGGAAAGAGGGGGCTTTCCGATAAGGATTTCTCCCTATCAAGCTCAATTAGTTGACCAAACATCTCCTAGACAGAACTTTCTAGATATCGTCAATATTTTAAATAATAATATGAATAACTTTATCGTCTCAATTATTGATTAAATAATATAAAATATTATGCAGATCAAATAACGTGAGATACTATACAGCAATTACTATAGCAATAATTGAGTATAACTGAGTGACTTCTCACGTAAGCATCAATAATCAAAGATACTGTACAATACCAGTGTGCTACTATGCAACCCTGCGTATGACTGTACTTTTACCACCGGGTATTTCAACAGTTTAACGGTAAAAACTTTCACCGTTATTTTTTATAAAAAGTTATTTCTGTCATTTTTTAACTTCGACAGCTATTCCGTTGCGGGGTCCACCAATGATGGTGTTGTCGTACAAATATTCTCCGACAAAAAGAATATTCACCAACCAAACGAATATTTCCCGACACAACGAATATTTTATAACAACTTTCTTACTTTGAAAAAAATTTAAATATCATCCTTAACTTTAAACTTTTATCAATTTAATTATTTACCAAAATAGAAAAATTGAATACTTTTATTTCATAAAATTTGGGATCATACAATCTCCCCTCCTTATGAAATTTCGTCCCCAAAATTTACGTACCTGGTATTTCGAAGAGTTGAGAATACCTTGCTTTCATTTCAGATTCCATCTTCCCTATCATCCTGATTTCTAGATTGCTCATCTCCTGTATTTCAGATATCATTCTAGAATACAGCTTCAAAACAAGGGTTAATTAACATATCACTATTTGTAAATTTATCAATTAAGAAATTTCTGCTTAGGTAAGTCACACACTAGCGAAGTATATTACTCGTCTCTCCTCTCCTAGTTCTGGACTCAGATCTTCGCCAACGACCATATCCCTAAGCTCATATACCATTTATGATGCCCCCAAAATAGGTATACATCACCCATTCTGAGTTGCCAGATACACGGTACATAATCAAATACAAACTTCTTTTATACAATACGGCAAAAGCATAGCCGAGAGTTTTTACACGAATATTGTCTTCTAGATAGTATTCAAACTCAAATGGATTCTCATTACATTTATTATCACACTATTTCATAGAATAGTGAGGACTACTATAGCAACCATCTCGGATAATCACTCCCTCCCCCGACTACAAACTTCCTCATACAACTGTCGTGAAAAATACGACAACACATATGTTGTGTATACCAACTGTAACTCTCATTCCTTTACTTGGATAGCATCTTACAGTGATACCTTACAATGGTACCTTACATAAAGGTACAATCAATAACTGTTTTAGAAATTAAAATCTTTGGAAAATGCTTAAGAAAACCTTCGTACATGGGAAGCCATGCGTCTAAGTTATAATAGATATCATATGACTCGAGAATTATCCTTGGTTGACCCATTAGACCCCAAAGAAAAACGAGAAGATTATTATCATGTTCTTTCTAATGGTGAGTCTTATCTTGCCATATAAATATCTCCATGGTCTTCAATTGAGAATTATATTTCAACCAAACTCCAAGATTATATACGTAGTGCTCGTAGATATAATCAGCAAGTGGATGTGCATAACCCTGTCTTATGATAACATGAAGTCGTAGGTCATTAAACATCTTGTATGATAGTGTCAAAATATCCTTCCAAAGTTGGGTTCACCTCACCCTATTCGGTTTACCAAAATCAACGGTTAAGTGACGTATAAAATATAACACAGTTATCTAAAATTCTCAATAAAATTATTTCCATCCTATTTTAGGGGAAACGTCAATAGCTATCGACCACCGTTATATTCCCTTGTTACCCCTGCTTGACCCAGCTAAACACTTATTACCTGAAAGGAATTGTGAAAGAAAAGGGTGAGCACAACTAGCCCAGTAAAGAATATCACGACTAAAGATAATTAAATTATCAATAGCCTTCATCAGTAATGAATCAGAGATTTAGAACATTTGGTAGATGATAAAACTTTTGAACTATAGTTGCAGCGGAACGAGTAATCCATTAGAAGAGTCAAATAGACCATAAAGTTTATTGTCTTGTCCATGTTAAAATTCCACCAACAATGTTTTAACCATGTAACATCAATCAACAGTTCCTTTCCACAATCATGTGAATAACTCATAATCATAATTGTAGTTCTAAATTCCACTTCTCATCCAGGATGAAGATAATTTTCATCACATGTCTTTACCTAAAACATCAAAGATCATGGTTATACAAAATCACAGTTCCTGTTCATAATCATACTAATAAACTCATCTTTGCATTATGGTCCAAAGATAATCATTAACAGTTCATCTTTGCACTACAGTCGAAAGATATTTAACAACAGGTCATCTTTGTACTACGGGCCAAAGATATTCAACAAAAGGTCATCTTTGCACTACGAGCCAAAGATATTCAACAACAGTTCATCTTTTCACTACGGGACAAAGATATTCATATCTCAACGAAATATATAATCATTTCAGAATTTCTATAAACAATAATTATAACCATGTTAATCAATTCACCTTTGCACTTAAGCTAAAGACATTCAATTATAAATTCAATGGTCATGATCATACCAGTCAACAATTCATCTTTGCACTACTGGCCAAAGAGAACCCATAGTATCGATTTTACCAATAATCTACCCATCTTTACACTCAAGTGAAAGAGAAATTTAAACACCAGGGTTATAAAAATGTTATATATGATAACAAAAACAATATAGTCAAAGCATTAATTTAATTTCAAGAGTAAGATTCATAAATCAACGATCATTTGGTCAGAAAAAGAAAATAATTTTGTCGTGAATAGTAACCCCGTGAATAGTAACTCATGAAAAGTAACTCATGAATAGTAACTTGTGAATAGTAATTCATGAATAGTAATCCGTATACGTAAATAGTACCGTATACATGAATAGTAACCCATGAATAGTACTCATAAAAGGAAAATACAAAAGAAAACGATATTCCGTGACGAGTACAAAAGAAATAATATCTCATACGAGTATAAAAGAATATTCGAACTACAGATGGATTTTCACCCACCATGGAGTAATCCACGTAGACAGATCATTTCCATAATTTAATAAAAAACTGAATACGAAGGGTCATTTTCCATGTATGCGGTAGTCCGCGTAGACAGGTTACTACCGCAGATTAATAAAGAATAAAATATGATAGGTCATTCAACATGCATGCGGTAGTCCGCATAGACAAGTTACTCCCGCAGATTAATAAAGAATGAATGACAACTCTTATGAGTATTGAAAGAAAATAACTCTCTTCATGAATAAGAAAGAAACAATACCCCTCACCATAAGAAGAAAAACATCCGTTACAAATACAACAAATAATATCTCTTACGAATATAAAATAAATAACACCCCTTACAAATACAACAAATAATATCTCTTACGAATATAAAATAAATAACACCCCTTACCTTGATAAAAATTTGGAGACTGCATGTGACGTCCCCAAAATAGGTATACATCACCTATTCTGAGTCGCCAAATACATGGTACATAATATAAATACAATCTTAATTATACAACAAGAGAGTTGTGAGTTTAAATACAAATACTTGTCTTCTAGACAATAATATCCTCTCGTAATAAGTCCTCATTACATTTAATGTCACACTATTTAACGAGAATAGTGAGGACTACTAGCTAATACTATCATTGGACCATCACTCCGTTCCCAGGCTAAATCCACCACGTTCTCATTTCACAAGAGAAACGGTGAAAGAAAGGGTGAGCTCAACTAGCCCGAAGAAGAAATATTATGACTAAGATAATGCAAAATAAATTATCATTAGCCTTAAACAGTGTTAAACTGATACAATATAACAAACATCAAGTTTAACTACAGCGGAATAAGTAATCCATTAAAAGAGTCAAGTAGAGAATAAAATCTACTATCTTTTAGGATTTAAAAGGTTTTTCATCACTTTTATCACTGAGACTCAGCTTAATAAATAATACATATCATCGAATCACCCCTGCACTACGGCCAAGGATATTCTTTAGTATCACGAGCACAAATTATCCGTGCACTACGGGCCAAGGACATTCGTGTATTCATCAATGGTCATAATCATGCCAACAACGGTCCATCAATGCACTATGGGCCAATGAGGACTTTTACCACATCATTTATAACATTACGGTCATGATTACACCGAATAATCCCTGGTCATAATCAAACCAAGTCCATTTATGCACTACGATAGGCCATAGATGACTTTCAAAAAATATAAACATGAGGATGATGACAATGATATAAGAATTCAATAAAACAAGTTCAAGAATTAATTTATTCAGGAACTAATAACGTCTAAATTGTCAACATGATACTTCTTTGTAGAGTAAAATTCAAGAATGCTCAGAAGAATATTTCCATGAAAAGATACTGGATGAAGCGCAAATATCAAGAATATTCCACTAATTTCATGGAGTATATAAGTGAAAACTTTAATCAACTGAGAATAATAAGGAATGGAATAACAAAAGAAATCACCAGGCATGCGATAGACCGCACAGGCAGGTTATTCCAACAGAATAAGAATTAACGGAACCAGGTCCGGCGTAAAACCCACAGACAGGATATTTCAATAGAATAATAAAGACGGAATCAGGTGCGACGTAAAACGCACAGACATGATATTCCAACAGAATAATAAAGACGGAATCAAGTCCGGCGTAAAATGTACAGACAGGATATTCCAACAGAATAATAAAGAATGGAATAACAAAAGAATTTCACCAAGTATAGGGTAGCCCGCGTATACAGGTTATTCCAACAAAATAATAAAGGATTGAATAACAGAAGTTCTCTTCATGAATATAAACAAAATAATACCTCTTACCGCAAAAGAAACTGGATATAAGAGAAGCAGAATACTTTTCTTCTTTCTCTCTATAATTTTCTCTCTAGAGTTTCAGTGAATTCGTAAGAAATAATGAAGGAATGAGCTTCTATTTATAAAAGAATGGACTGCATAGTAACTAATTTATGAACGGTCCAGATTGATTTACTTTTAATCGGACGGTCCATATTTAAAGCATAATCTTTTAAATAAAATATATTATATATAATATATATATATATATATATATATATATATATAGCATGTGTTAAAAACTTCACGGATACACTCTTGTGATCCATTTTTCCTTACTGCCCCATTTGTCAACAAAGTTATATATTTATATATATAATAATAATAATAATTGTACTCCCCCACGTGAAAACCAAAAATCCTTCCCCACCCACTTCAACAACTTGACAACTTACATATATATAAAATACATATAGTACATATATATATATATATATATATATATATATATATATATATATATATACAAACCCATCATTCCACCACTCTACCACATTTTAGGTTGAAAATCCCCACCAAAATCCTTCATCCCACTAATGGTCCCAACAATTATATATATATATATATATATATATATATATATATATATATATATATATACTAGAAAAACTTTTACCGATTACTTAGAAAATTGGTAAATGGAGGTCCACAAAATAAGCAAAACTTCATAAAAATCACCTTAATAATTTTAACAACATTTATCACCTTTATTAAAATTCACAATATTAATCGACTGTGTCGTTCTCAGAAAGAGGGGCTTTTCAATAAGGATTTCTCCCTATTGGCGCAATTAATTAGGTGATAGAACCTCTCCTTAATGTAACTTCTAGACATCGTTAATATTGCAAATAATAATATTAATAACTTTGTCATTATCAATTATTGATTTAATAATATATAAAATATTGACAATAATTGAATCAAATAACGTGAGATATTATGCAAAGCAATTATCGTAGCAATAATTGAACAAAAGCGAGTGTCTTCTCACGTAAGCATCAATAATCAATACATTGTGCTCTTTGTTAACTACTGGCAGACATCTTTGTACTTTTAACAATAAGGGTGTTTCAATGATTAATCAGTGAAACTTCCGTCATTATTTTTATAAAGTATTTTTTCGTTTTCTTAATCGACAATAATTTTGTTGTGGGGTCCACTAATGATTGTCTTAGTTATGCGAATATTCTCGTTAAAAGCGAATATTCCCCAACCAATCGAATATTATAAAACAACTTGCATACTTTGCAAAATTTATAAATATTACCCAAAACTATAACATTATAACAAATTCATTCCATAATATTCAAAAATGATATTTATAGAAAATTCATCTTTATTTATAAAAGTTGGGGTTTTACAACCTCCCCTTCTTATGAAATTTTGCCCTCGAAATTAGGGTACGTACCTGGTATGTCAAAGAGGTAAGGATACCTTGATTTCATTTCAGATTCTAACTCCCAGGTCATTTCCTCAACATCGTGGTTTCTCCACAAAACATTAACTTGAGGTATAACCTTGGAGCGCAGAATATGTTCCTTCTTATCCAAGATGTGAACAGGAACCTCTTCATACGTTAAATCTTCCGCTATTTCAACCGGTTCTAACTCAATAATGTGGTGCGGGTCTTTCACATATTTACGTAACATAGATATGTGAAAAATGTTATGAACACGAGACATACTTAAGTGTAAAGCAAGTCTATAAGCCACAGTTCTACTTGATCGAGGATTAAAATGGGTAGATGAATCGAGGATTGAGCTTTCCTCTCTTTCCAAATCTCGTAACTCCTTTCCATGGAGCAACACGTAACAACACATGATCTCCTATACCAAATTCCATGTCCTATCGATGAAGATCAGCATAACTCTTTTGTCGATCTTGTGAGATTTTTATACATTGTCAGATCGTTTGAATCTTTTCTGTAGTCATATGTACCAACTCCAGTCCCAACAACATTGCTTCACCCACCTCATCCCAGCATATTGGAGAACGAAACTTTCTTCCATACAACACCTCAAATGGAGCCATGCCAATACTTTTTTGATAACTGTTATTGTAGGAAAACTGCACCAATGGTAAGAACTTGTCCCAACTTCCCTTGAAGTCAAGGACACAGAGTCTTAATAGATCTTTAAGAGTTTAAATCGTCCTCCTCAACTGCCCGTCCATCTGAGGATGATATGCCGAGCTAAATCGTAAATCCATGCCCATAGATACACAAAGAGTTTGGAAGAGAGGAACACAGTGAAACACAAAGAGTTTGGAGAGAGAGCAAGAGAGGAATCACTGTGATTGAAGGGGAATTTCTAAACCTAATCATCATCTCTTTGCTAGCAAACAATTAAAGGAACAAGGTATAACCTACTCTAATGTTAACCCTTGTTTTTGAAAATTGTAAGACCCCAACTTTTATAAATAAAAATGAATTTTCTATAAATATCATTTTTTGAATATTATGGAATAAATTTGATATAATGTTATAGTTGTGGGTAATATTTATAAATTTTGCAAAGTACGCAAGTTGTTATATAATATTCGAATTGTCGGGATATATTCGTTTTAACAGGGAATATTCGTACGACGACATAATTATTGGTGGACCCCACAACAGAATTATTGTCAGATTAAGAAAACGACAAAAATATTTTATTGAAAATAACGGCGGAAGTTTAACCGTTAATACTGTTGAACTACTCAATACTAAAAGTACAGTAATACGCGTGGTTGCATAGTAGCACATGATATTGATTATTGGTGCTTACATGAGAAGTCACTCAGTTTTGTTCAATTATTGTTATAGTATTTGTTGTAGATTTTGGCGTAATTTTGGACCCCCGCCTACTCATTTTTAAAATAGTATGTTATGAGTGTGATAATATATATATATATATATATATATAGGTTGTCACGTGTGGGGGGATTGGATTTAGTGTCAGAGTTATATATATATATATATATATATATATATATATATATATATATATATATATATAAAATTTGGCTCTTGGGTTGATAATGGGGGAGAGGTGGAAATTTAATGGATGGTGGTGTACTTTTATGTATTATATATATATATATATATATATATATATATATTGTAGGTTGGTTTGCAAGTTCATAGAGAAGGAGCACAATCATTATTATTATTATATTTATATATAAGTAATAATTTGATTGTTTAGCGAGAAAAAGTTCATGGGGTTCACAAATGTAACTAGTGTTATATATATAATGTATATATATATATATATATATATATATATATATATATATATTATATTTTATTTAAAAGATTTTGCTTTAAATATGGACCGTTCGATTAAAAGTAAATCAATACGGACCGTTTATGAATTAGTTACTATGCGTACCATTCTTCTATAAAAAAGCTCATTCCTTCATTATTTCTTACTTAATTCATCAAACTCAGAGAGAGAAAATTATGTAGAAACTATAGAAAAGTATTCGCTACTTCTCTTCTACTCTTATATCAAGTTCTTTTTACAAACAACAAGGTATTATTTCTTTTGTATTCATGAAAAGAACTTCGTTATTCCATTATTTATTATTCGGTTGAATAACTTGATACGCCAAAGCTACCCTATACTTGGTGAAATTCTTATATTATTCCATTCTTTATTATTCTGTTGGTATATCCTGTCTGTGCATTTTATGCCAGACCTGATTCCGTCTTTATTATTATGTTGGAATATCCTATCTGTGCGTTTTACACCGGACCTAATTCCGTCTTTATTATTCTATTAGAATATCATGTCTGTACGTTTTACTCCGGACCTGATTCCGTCTTTATTATTCTATTGGAATATCTTGTCTCAGACGCTTTTACTACGGACCGTTCCGTTAATTATTATTATGTTGGAATAACTCGTGATATGCGCCTATCGATGCCCTGGCATTTCTTTTGTTATTCCATTCCTTATTATACTCATTGGATAAAGTTTTGATTTATACTCCATGAAATTAGTGGAATATCCTCGATATTCGCGCTTCATCCACTATCTTTTCATGGAAATATTCTTCCGAGCATTCTTGAATTTTACTCTACAAAGCAAAGATCATGTTGACAATTTGACGCTTTTTGTTTTCGGATAAATTAATTTTGAACTTGTTTTTTATCAATTCTTATATCATTGTCATCATCCTCATGTTTATATTTTGTTGAAAGTCATCTCGTGGCCTATAGTGCATAGATGGACTTGGTATGATTATGGCCGGGATTATTCTTGTGTAATCATGACCGTAATGTTACAAATGATGTAGAAAAGTCCGATTGGCCCGTGAGTGCATTAACGGACGTTGTTGGTATGATCATGGCCATTAATGAATACACGTAATGTCTCGCCGTGTAGTGCATGGATAATTTATGGTCGTGATACTAAAGAATATCCTTGGCAGAGTGTAGGGTGATTCGATAATGTGGATTATTTAGTAAGTCGAGTCTCGCCGATAATAGTGATGAAAAACCTTTAAATCATAAAAGATAGTAGATTTTATTTTCTACTCGACTTTTTAATGGATCGCTTTTGTTCCACCGCAGCTTAAACTTGATGGTTGTTATATTTTATCGTTTAACACTATTGAAGACTAAGGATAATTTATATTCGCTTTATCTTAGTCATAATATTTCTTACTAGGCTATTTGAGCTCACCCTTTCTTTCACCGTTTTCTTCAGAAATGAGAATATAGGCTGGACGAGCCTGGGAAACTGAGTGATGGACCAGATGATAGTATTAGTAGTCCTCACTATTCTGTTAAATAGTGTGACAATAAATATAATGAGGACTTATTTTGAGAGTGGATATTGTCTAGAAGACAGTATTTGTATTTAAACTCACAGCTCTCTTGTTGTATAATTAAGATTGTATTTAAATTTTGTACCATGTATTTGGCGACTCAAAATAGGTGATGTATACCTATTTTGGGGTCGTCATGAAATTTCTATTGATAATTGTATTGAATTGATACATATATATGTAAGAAGGGTTTATACTCTGTTAATTATCACATGTGAGTGTTGTTTGATGATAAAAATTCATGTAATTTGGTTTGTAGGAAGAAAATTTATAACATTGTTTTTATATGAAAATTGGCTTTAGAAAGTACAAACTTTCGTGGTCAATACTTCTTATAATCTATAAATTGATGTTGGATTAAGTTAGTATGTTAAGAAACAAAAATGGCATAGTTTAAATCGTGTTAATTGGTTAAAAAACGAAGTCGTGGCTATCGAATTCGCTCAATGTGTTAAAACATGAAAATAGAGTATGACCATGTGTTTTGGGTCAAATTTTAGGTTGGTTAATGTTTTTATAAATTGTTAGAATCCTAGTATGTTGTATTTCTATGAATTATGAATCCATATAATCAAAAACGGACTAATTTGGATGTGTATAACTCAAGTTATGAAGATTATTAGGAGAAAAGGGTCAAAAATCGCAAAGAACAGTAGCTTCAGGTCCCGTTTATGTTACTTCAAGCTCAAATTGCTATTTGTGCCATAAGTCATTTAGGGGCAGTGTATTTGTCAGAGGGCGTAAACTACTTTGTGTCAAGGCTTAATTGGGCGCAGCTGCGCCCAAAGTATGTCAGGTGTGACTACTTTGACCTATTTTAGTAAAATAGGCATAACTATTTCATACGAACTTTGATTGAGGTGATTCAAGATGATCCAGAACAAGGACGAATAGACCTACAACCTTTATTCTTTAAGTTTTTTAATTTGATGTTGGGAACAGTAGTCAAAATGGTCATCTTTGTGACTGATGCATATTCGGAGGCAATCGGAGGGCGTCAGACATGCACATACACAAGTATAGTGATGTCGACGATAATAGATGTTGTTCTAAGTTATAGAACATGAATATTATGAAGTATAATGGTGCTTAACATTAATAAATGATATATTAGATAAGTTGAATAGGCATACTAAGCACACACAAAAGAAACAAATTGGGCGTGTAACGAATAAACGTTGAAACGCCGTGATAAGTGATAATGAATGTAAAAAAGTGTTTTAAATCAAATGAAATGAATATTATAAGATATTGAGTAGTGTTAATATAAAACCAAGAAGTAGTCCTAGAAAGAATTAAACACTTGAATGAACTTCAAATATGAAATATAGTGAGATATAAGTCGAAAGTTAACACAATCAAATTGAACATTGTGTATTTATAATAGGAAGGGTTATGAGGCGTAGATTAAAGTTTATATTACAACTACTATGTGTTACTATGTGACTAATAGTTGATGTGTATGATTATATAATTGTGTAGGGCACGTGAAGTATAGATATCTGTAAGCTGTTAAACTGTTATTGGTAAACAACGATCAAGGCAAGTCTTTCAGTTTCTATTTGCCATGTGAACTTGGTGATTATCTGTTTTAAATCTTTATTGCAAAAAAAAAACATGATGTGTTATATATATATTGAATGTATGAAATGTTAAAGTCAACTTATGACTACGTTGATTGAATAAAGCATGTTGGTTGAGTAAGGAATTCAATCTTTATACTTGTTATATGAACTGTAGCCTGTATGTTATGATAGTCCAATGTTTAAGAGTTATATGTTGAGCATGTTATTATATGATATGTGATGCATGAAAACTGTTAGATTTTGCTGGGTTATCGAGCTCAACCTTGCAAATAACTATTTTTGCAGGTTAAGGATTGAAGATAACATTATGTGCTACTTGGACGAAGTGAACCAGAAAAAATATACGAAGATGTATATTTTAGTTAAAGTTGTTATTTTCTTAAAACATTATTAAGACTCATGAGATGTATTAAATGTTTTATGATGTATAGTTTTATATTGAGTTGTAAAGATAGAGTTAGAGTTATCTGACATGTAAAGGTTATCAGATTAAATTGTAAAGTTTGATATGATAACAGTGATAAAGCGAATCGTAAAATAAGATTGATTCAAAGACATGTAGATGATAAAGGTTTTGATTCAGGGAACTAAAGTAAGAAGATATAAAAGTTTTAATTATTCCGCATTTTATTAAGTTTAACATTGAATAATGATGTAAAATCATAAGTTAGACGTATTATTAACGACCAAAGTCGATAATTAAATTGTATGAATTTTGGGGTCGTTACAGTTGGTATCAAAGCTGTAGGTTATAAACCTTAGGTGGGAGTACCGTAGGCTATAACCTTAGAGAAGGAAGGTAAATATAATGAAAGAATAAGCTCAAGAAGAGTTTGAACAATGAAGTAATTTAAGAAATTTATATAGAAGGGATTAAAACATGTGTGGAAGGATTCAAAGAAGAATCTCATAGAGTTATAAGGAATATGAATGTGGGGTTACCCAACTCGAATAATAAGGATGTAAAGTGATAATAAATAGACAATGTCTATAAAAATAGATTGGTAAGGAAGTTAAGAATGAAAAGTTAAAGTTGAGTATGGTACATTTGTACTCTTTAGTAGTTGAGGTATGGTATCTGGGCTAAACGATTCCTTCATAGAGCGGAGGTATATACGAACTAGCAACTCGGAACCTAGTTTGTTGGTTGTTTATGGGAAACTACTCAGCGTACCATATTGAAACTGGTAGAGACTCGAGGTGTACCAAGTCTAGAAAATGGTTACGTATGATGAAAATGTAGAACTTGAATGAAATGTTGAATGATATAAATGAAGTTGGAAATTCTTAAAGCAAGAATTGTTATATAAACAAGAAGATTCAAAGAATAATCTTGAAGCAATATAATGATAAGAAATGGGAGTTACCTAACTTCAATAGCCAAGATAACGAATAATGTCATAAATGAAAGAAAAGAAAGGGGATCGTAAAACAAAACGATCACAAGTTAATAATTTTTTTTTAAGAGAGATGATTATAGAATAAGATCATGACGTGATCTTTTTAAGTTATAGAAGAAAGATGGTCGATAATGTTTGAATAATTATAGCTTAATGCTATGAAGATGGTGTACTATGAAATAGTACGAGATAACTCACGAGGAGTTATAGATGATGTAATACGAGGAATTCGTATCGAGCAAAGAGCAAGTTAAGAGTAAGATAGAGTTAGGTGGGATTTCAATTGAGGACTCATATGATGGCTAAGTTGTACAAACATTTGTATGGGCGAGGGTTTTGTGCTTGCACTCAGTTTATCACATTGATAATCATTGGAATGTCGGTGTTGCGCTATCAATGTATGTGTGGTGAAAAGGTGATTCTTTTCTCATGTGTATATTTGATAGTTAGAAACTATATATTAAGATTGGTCAGATATTATTAGGATTAAGTGCGGTTCTTAAAACTAACGCATATGGTAAGTTCGTGACTCATAATAATATGGTATGTTTTGAACCCCTCAGCAAATGGATGCCTATAGTCTGGCTAGGACAAGCTCTTAAACTCGTGTTATTGTGGCAAGTTCCTGAACTTCCAATGTGTGGTAAGTTTGATGAACTGGGGTATAATTAAGTTATGAATAAAGAATTGAGGATTAGGGGAATAGATAGAATTATTAATCAATGGATCAGCTTAGAAAGTGGAGACATAAGTTTTTCCAAATCTTCTAGCTATGCTAGACTTCAAAATTTTTGACATCAAGCTAAATTCGCACTATTTCCCTTTTCAAAATGAATTTTAATCTGAATGCATGGTGACAAATGTGTATGTGTGTTTTTTGGGACACTTAGACATCGTTACCTGTTGAGATATGATATCACTATAACTGATTTTCAAAGATTTTTGAACTGTTTAAAGAATAGTCTATGCTAATTGTTTCGGCTAGACAAAAATGATTTAAAAATATCAAAATGTATTTTATATCATTAATGCATCATGGAACTTGGTGCAAAGATGATAAAAATGATGGAGTTATCAATGTAGAATTTCTTAGTGTTGGATGTGATCTAAGGATCACAAATTACTATGGTATGATGTAGTATAACAAAGTCACAAAATGACGGAATCCTCAAAGCCTGAGTGTAAATAATAAAGTCTTGATATCATGACGCCATAAAATGATTTTGAGATTTCTTTAAGATATGAGAATATATATATATGTGTATATATATATTTCGATTGATGTTCGAATTGTTGTAGAAGTCTATGCTATTTGATTCAGCTAGACGATTATTGAAAGATGTTCATGAAATTCAAGCGTTTATTGAAAAGTTATGCCAAACCAAATTGTTTTGGTGCGGATTCAGATGTTGAAAAGCTGAGGTGAACAACCCTGAAAAAGGGGACATGTTATCGGAGACAATGGTTCCGAAAGTAATGCATATAGTTGTTACAAAGTTAAGATGTAATACGTTGTGCACGACGTAGGGGTACGATATGTTGATCACCTAGAGTACTTGCAGAGAGTGTTTTCAGTCTGTGTGATTGCTAAACATTCTGTTAATGACGGTTTACAGTGGTGATGCACTGTTAAACCTGGGGAAAAGTTCAAGGTCCGTATAGTCTTACGTTAAAGGTTCAAGTTGAGATACGTGATAACCTAGGGGACGTAGTTCAAGGTCTTATGACCCTCAAAGATGATTTGAAATCTTTTAAATTTCATTATTCATCTCGCTTCCCAATTATTGAGTAATTGTGGAAGATTCTTATTATTCTGAAAGGTGAAAGTGGAAAGGATGAGAAAATTAAGCAAAACATAATAATTTCAAGAAAGAATTGAAATTTTAGAAAGAAGATAAATATGAAACTCTTAGAAGAGGAAGAGGTGAGGAAGGTGATGATCTTAGAAAGATCTTTAGAGAAAGAACTTGGTTGTAGAACCTAATGAATAAATAAATATTAACATAAAATCTATTTTGATAGATTGAATGAATGAAGATTAATAAAAAATAATTCGAGGACAAAATTCTTAGAAGAAAGGGTGAATGTAATATCCCGAGCGTTTATGATAACGATCCTTAGAAAAGGAAATGAATGGGTTAAAGAATATATAATACTCAAATATAATTGAGTCCAAGTAAAGGTTATGAAATAAAACTTACAAGAATTTGTTATCAAGAATGGTGGGAGTAGGAAATATAAAACTTATATTAAGGTAATGTGTTGAAGTTATTCAACGAAGAGATTTGATGAAAACCTGAGTAAGGTAGGGTTTTGGTGATTCCGAGGACGGAATCCTTATAAGGAGGGAAGGATGTGACAACCCGAATTTTTATAAGTTATTAAAATAGGAATTTAATAATTAAAATTCTTATTATGAGATGTTTTGAGTTTTAGTATGTATATATACGTGCTATATATTTTGAAATGTGTGATCTGGTGTGAAGAGAAATATATATTCATATATTGGGAAAGTGAGGTTCAATAGTTAAGTTAACTATCAAGAAATTAAATGAATTTGGCAATTATTTTAAATATTTATGAATTAAATAAATATTTTAAATAATTTATTTATTGAGAAAAATAAATAATTTATGAAATTGTGGTATAATAATTTAGTTTACGTGTGTATGATAATTAAATTAAAGCAAAGGTAAATTTTATTCTTTGAAGATTTAATTTAATGAATTAATTAAATTAAATGAATTGTTAAATTAAATAAAGTAATGTTTAAATCTAATTTATTAATTAAATTAGATATATGTAATTATTTATTAATTATAAGTATAATTATAATGAGATTATAATTATTATTAATTACTATTATTATGTGTTATATAAATTACCTAAAGGTGTGACACATGAAACTATATAATATAATATTATTAAAATAATCTAGTTTGGGAGAATTTGTGTGTGGCCAAACAAGATCTTGTGGCCTTTGGTCTAATTTAACTGATGAAGGCGTATTATTTTATAACTGAAGTACGTGGGTAGCTTCAATTTATTTTTACGCTTTCTTTTCTTCATAAGGCTATACACAAAGAGTTTGGAAGAGAGGAATACAGTGAAACACAAAGAGTTTGGGGAGAGAGAGCAAGAGAGGAATTATTGTGATTGAAGGGGAATTTCTAAACCTAATCATAATCTCTTTGCTAGCAAACAATCAAAGGAATAAGGTATAACCTACTCTAATGTTAACCCTTGTTTTTGAAATTTCTATTGATAATTGTGTTGAATTGATACATATATATGTAAGAAAGGTTTATACTCTGTTAATTATCACATGTGAGTGTTGTTTGATGATAAAAATTCATGTATTTTGGTTTGTAGGAAGAAAAGTTTATAACAGTGTTTTACATAAAAATTGGCTTTAAAAAGTACAAAATTTCGTGGTCAATACTTGTTATAATCTGTAAATTGATATTGGATTATGTTAGTATGTTAAGAAATGAAAACGACGCAGTTTAAATCGTGTTAATTGGTTACAAAACGAAGTCGTGGCGATCGAATTCGCTAAATGTGTTAAAACATGAAAATAGAGTATGAACACGTGTTTTGGGTCAAACTTTAGGTTGTTTAATGTTTTTATAAATTGTTAGAATCTTAGTATGTTGTAGTTCTATGAATTATAAATCCATAGAATCGAAAATGGAATAATTTGGATGTGTATAAATCAAGTTATGAAGATTAGTAGGAGAAAAGGGTCAAAAATCACGAAGAATAGTAGCTTCAGGTCCCGTTTCTGCTAACGGAGTAGTAAAGACTGTGTCAGAAAGTCATTTGGGGGAAGAATCAAGCTAGAGATGCAAATTGATAGCCTTAAAGTATGTCAGGTGTGACTACTTTGACCTGGTTTAGTAAAACAGGCATAACTGTTTCATACGAACTTTGATTGAGGTGATTCAAGATGATCCGGAACAAGGACGAATAGACCTACAACCTTTATTCTTTATGTTTTTAAATTTGAGGTTGGGAACAGTAATCAAAATGGTCATCTTTGTGACTGATACGTATTCGGAGGCAATCGGAGGGCGTCAGACATGCACATACACAAGTATAGTGATGTAGATGTTTATTATAATAGATGTTGTTCTAAGTTATAGAACATGAATATTATGAAGTATAATGATGCTTAACATTAATAAATGATATATTAGATAAGTTGAATACGCATACTAAGCACACAATAAAAGAGACAAATCATGCAGAATCTAATAAACGCCAAAACGCCGTGATAAGTGATAATGAATGTAAAAAGTGTTTTAAATCAAATGAAATGAATATTATAAGATATTGAAAAGTGTTAATAAAACCAATAATTAGTCCTAGAATACTTAAAAGAATGAACTTCAAATATGAAATATAGTGATATAAATATAAAAACACAATCAAATTATTGTGTATTTTATGATAGGAAGGTTAGAGGCGAGATTAAAGTTTATATTTGAATGAACTTTAAATGTGACTAATAGTTGATGTGAGATTATATAATTGTGTAGAGCACGTGAAGTTAATATCACAATCAAATTGAACATCTTTGTATTTATGAATGGTGATTATCTGTTTTTAAATCTTTATTATAAAAAACATGATGTGTTATTTTAAAGTTGAATGTATGAATTAAATTCAACTTATGACTACGTCGATTGAGTAAAGCATGTTGATTGAGTAAAGAACTGATCTTTATACTTGTTATAGTTGATGTTGTAATGATTAAGAGTTATAATATGTTATTATAGCTACGTGAAGCATAAAAACTGTTAGATTTTCTTTCATCGTCGAGCTCAACCTTAAATAACCATTTTTAGTTAAGGATTGAAGATAACATTACTATCGAAGTGAACCGTAAATAATATCTTAAGATGTATATTTTAGTTTTATTATTTAAAACATGATGAAACTTGGAGATGTATTAATTGTTTTATGATTAAATCTTTATTATAAAAAAAAGTTATCTCGATATGTAAAGGTTATCGATTAAATGATTTGATATGATTATTGATAAAGCTTAATATAAAATAAGATTGATTAGATGATAAAGGTTTTGATTCAGGGAACTAAAGTAAGAAGACATAAAAGTTTTAATTATTCCACATTTTATTAAGTTTAACATTGAATAATGATGTAAAATCATAAGTTAGACGTATTATTAATGACCAAAGTCGATAATTAAATTGTATGAATTTTGGGGTCGTTACACTTTCCTTTCTTTCCAAAATGAATTTTCCCTTCCAAGGAGAAACTTTTAGGAAAACAAAAGTTCCTACTTCAAATTCGCGAGTCTTCCTATGTTGATCGGCATACTTTTTCTGTCTGTCTTGACTACTACCAATCTTGTGCTGATGAGTTTGACAACCTCAGCAGTTTATTAAACTAGTTTCGATCCTAATAGTTGGCGTTCACCGACTTCATTACAGCACAGTGGAGTTCTACACTTTGTGCCGTATAATGCCTCGTAAGGCGGCATGCCGATGCTCACGTGGTAACTGTTGTTGTAGGAAAATTCCACCAACGATAAATGTTCTTCCCAGCTTCCTTTGAAATCCATGATGCATGCTCTCAGCATATCTTCCAACGTTTGGATTATTCGTTCGCTTTGCCCGTCGGTTTGAGGATGGTATGATGTACTCATTCGTAATTTTGTTCCCATACATTCTTGTAGTCTCTTCCAGAAGTTTGACGTAAATTATGGATCTCTATCTTACACAATTGATACTAGTACTCAATGCCTTGAAATGATCTCTTTAACGTACAATTTTTCCAACTGATCAAGATTGAACCTAATCTTTTTTGGTAAAAAGTGCGCTAATTTTGTCAGTCTGTCCACTATCACCCAAATCGGATCGTATCCTTTCTGAGTAGTTGGAAGACCCACCATAAAATCCATTGTTATGTGTTCCCACTTCCATTCCGGAATTTCTAACGGTTGAAGTAATCTGCTTGGTCTTTGATGCTCGGCCTTAACTCTTTGACATGTCAAGCATTTTGTTACACATTCTGAAACATCTCTTTTCATGTTCGGCCACCAAAAATATCACCGCAAATCTTGATACATCTTCGTACTTCCTGGATGAATTGAATATCTTGTATTGTGTGCTTCGGTTAAGATTTCGTCTTTAAGCTCTGGTACTGCTGGAACCCAAATTCTTTCCTCGAACCGTAGTAGTCCTTCGGTATCAATATTGTATTTTTCATCACTATCCTCAACCACTTTCTCTTTGATCGTTTCACATTCTTTATCTTGTAGTTGAGCATTCATCACTTTGTCCATCAAAGTTGGACTAGCTTCTATCTGGTATAATTTTTCGTCGGTTTCTTTTGGAAATTTGATTTCCAACTCTAGCCTTGCCATTTCTGAAATAAGATCTTCTTGGTTGGTTAACAACATCAATTTTTCCCGACCTTTTCTTCTTAAAGCATCTACAACCACATTTGCTTTGCCCGGGTGATAAAAGATCTCACAATCGTAATCCTTTATTAATTTCATCCATCTTCTTTGACGCATATTTAGGTCCTTCTGTGTAAAAATATACTTCAGACTTTTATGGTCTGTGTAGATGTCACATTTTTCTCCATAGAAATAGTGTCTCCATATCTTCAGAGAAAATACTACTGCAACCAATTCAAAATCATGAGTCGGATAACCTTTCTCATAATCCTTTAGTTATCTTGATGCATACACAATAACTTTGACATTCTCCATAAGAACACAACCCAACCCTTTATGTGAGGCATCACTAAACACCACAAAGTTTCTTGTACTATCTGGTAATGACAACACAGGTGCCACACTTAATTTCTTCTTTAAATCTTGAAAACTCTCTTCACATTTCTCCGTCCAAACAAATTTTTCCGCCTTTCTTGTCAAATTTGTTACCGGAGTTGCTATCTTAGAGAAATCTTGAATAAATCTTCTATAATAGACGGCCAATCCCAAGAAACTCCTCATTTCTGACGGTGTTCTTGGTTGTTCCCAATTGATTATAGCTTCCACTTTTGATGGATCCACTGAAATCTCATCTTTGTGAATCATGTGCCCAAGAAATTGCACATGATCTAGACAAAATTCGCACTTAGAGAATTTCGCGTACAACATTTCCTTTCTTAGTGTTTCCAACGTTAAACGTAAGTGTTCCACGTGTTCTTCTTTTGTTTTGGAATTCACCAGAATGTCATCGATAAATACCACTACAAACTTATCTAAGAATGGTTTAAACACCATGTTCATCAAATCCATGAATGCAGCAAAGGCATTGGTCAAACCAAAAGACATCACAAGAAACTCGTAATGTCCATACCGAGTTCTGAATGTCGTTCGAGGTATATCCTCCTTCCTCACTTTCAATTGGTGATACCCACTTCTCAAATCTATTTTCGAGAAGTATTTAGCACCCTTCAACTGATCAAACAAGTCATCTATTCTCGGCAACGGGTATTTGTTTTTAATAGTGACTTTGTTTAATTCTCTATAATCAATGCAAAGACGCATTGACGCATCCTTCTTCTTCATGTACCATCAGTTCCTTCATCTTTACCAGAGCCATTCTGTACGGGGCCTTCGATATTGGTGATGTTCCCGGCGCTCAAATTCCCTCACCACTGGTATCTCAATTTCTCTATCAGGCGGAAGTCCTTGAAAATCCTGTGGAAACACGTCCTAAAATTCCCTCACCACTGGTATCTCTTCCAGTTTCACATTCTTCTTCTGAGTATCGACTATGTAAGCTAAATAGCCCACACAGCCTTGACTCAACAATTTTTTGGCCTGCATAATCTTTAGACATTTCATTTGTCTAGGCGACTTGCTACCATAGAATACTACCTTTGACAGGGGTCATAAGATTTACACATTTCTTTTGGCAATCAATTACCGCTCCATATTTGAACAACCAATCCATTCCTAAAATAACATCAAACTCTCCAAGTCTAATCAGAATCAAATCTACCATCAATATATTCTCCTTAATGTTCACCCTATAGTTCTTGTATATGAATCTAACAGGGATTACTTCCTTATTCGCAAGCACGTACCCTTATGAAACTTCCCGCATGTAACACATGCTTAAAACTTCTTGTTTTGCTGGTTACCCTGCTGGTTTCCAGTACCCACGTTTCCATTCCACTTCCTCTTCAAGTTGTTGTTGTTGCCATTTCCACTACTACCACCTCCATTCTTAATCTCCACCTCATTCTTCTTCTTCTTTTGTTCCTGATTGAACTTTGTCACTGCTTCGCCTCCACCTTCAACGAGTATTGCTTTCTCCATCACTGCTGCAAAAATCTTCAATCTGGAGCAGGAACCTCATCTTGCACAAAACCAGGCTTCGGTCCTGTTCAAACCTCTTCGCCTTGCGTTCGTCCGTGTTGACTTGATAAGGCACAAACCTCGCCAACTCATTGAATTTAGCAGCATACTCAGATACCGTCATCGTTCCGTGCTTTAGTTCCAAAAACTGTACTTCAAGCTGACTCTTCGAACTCTTTGGGAAATAGGTCTCGAAGAATATTTCCTTAAACTTATCCCACGTCATCACCCTGGCCCTTCACGAGTTTTATTGGCCTACCACCAATAACTAGCTTCTTCTTTCAACATAAATGTTGCAAAAGCAGTCTTCTGATCTTCCCCTACCCTAGAGACATCGAACACCTTTTCTATCTCCATAATCCAGGTATATGCTTCGACTGGATTCATGGACCCACGGAATTCTGGTGGTCCAATAACCTTGAAATCCTTAAATGTTGTTCCTTGGTTCTATGGCTGATTCTGCAACGCTCCTGTCAGTAGCGTCACTAGTTGTTGAACGAGGTTAGCATCAACATTTTCGTTAATTGTTCCTTCAATGGTTCTCTGTCGTGGTGGTTGACGTCTGGGAGGCATTTTCTGTTAAAAATACACTCATTAGATTATTATTCAACTCTTTTAAGTAATTTCTACTTAACTTGCCTCCAGAAAAGAAATAACCATATAATCACGTAACACTTTGAATAAAATAACAACTTTTATTTATTCATAACCTCTTTAAAAATATAAAACAATAGCACCACTGCTATTTACATTAACCTTCCTGAACTACAAAAGTTTCAGGATAACATCATAATCATATCCCATAGGTTTCATAATACTTGGGATTTACAATTTATTTAACATTTATTAATCACATAACAACTACGATGTTCTGCTAAGATACTGCTTAGCCTTACTACGTTCTTCCTCTATGATCCAGGATATTGTTCTGCGATCTAAAGCGTATGATGACAGCGTCTCAAACTGAATAGGATATCCCATGACCCGATCATGAGCTCGGTTAATCATGGTGTTGAATACTTTATCCATATCCTCCATCTTCATCCTCTTTGCTTGTGTGTCTCTCGCTGCTATTCCGGTTCATTGAAAAGCTTCCTCGTATGCATCTTCAGCTCTTGCTCTCTTAGTAGCTCCTTCCTTCAGTTTGTTCTTCAGTTCTGCGATCACCTCGATCAGTTGTACTTTCTCTCCTTCAGTTTGTACTAGCTTCTCCTCGACATTAGTCAATCGTTCCTCACGATCCTGGATCTCGTCGTCTATTTTTGTCATTGCAGTCTGTTGTTCAGCTACTATTTCTTGCAATTCCTCAACTGTATCATGAAGTTCCACGATACGGTCATAGACTTCATCGTACATACGAGCGGCTATCGAGGTTAGTGGAGTCTCTTCCTCCTCGTCCTCGTCATCCTCATACTCCTGTGGCAACTCAACGAGATCCTCCAAATCTGTTTCCACATCATCATCCTCATATTCAACCACTGTGACTAACGGGGCTGACTCCCATGGCAGTAGTCGTTCCCAAACAACTTGAATGTCGTGAGGCTCCTCCACTATAGGCATCTGAGGTCCCTCCTCCCTAAGCCTGACTAGATTCTCCGACATTAGTCATCCTGACAACAAAATTTTAAGTTTTGATTATTAATCATTACTACTCGACACTCACGAGCACATAATTTATAAACACATAAGCACATAAGTGTTTTATTACTTCTTCCTTAAAACTCGATAAGAGTTAATCACCACTATCTTTTCAAAGGTTACTTCCTAAGGCTTTTCCCCACCTAAGGTTCATAACCTAAAGCTTTGATAACAACTTGTGACACCCCAAAATCCCGGTACTTCATTACCTCAAGATTTGGTGTTCACTTAATCAAAACATTCATATCTAATTACCCAATCATAATAAAATTGAATAATAAAACCTGCCCATACATGATTACATTGATAAAAATATCTCCCAGGTTATCTAACCTTTAATTACAATCATTCAAATGCGGAAGTTAAATAAATACTTCATTACATCAATCAAATTTAAAGTCTGATAAATAACTGTCATCATATTACAAGTCTTCAATACTTGTTCATCTACCTTCCCATCCTTACTGGTGCTAGGTACATCTACCTTCCCATCCTTAGCTGTAATCATAGTTATATAAGTAAGAGTGAGCAAACAAAGCTCACTTGAACTAAGAATGAAACAACATTCACCAAATAATAGGCTCAATAGAACTGAATGATATGTTCTATTAACATTCTGAAATATACTACTGAGGGTATAATGACCACGAACCATGTCCACAATTATAAGTAATCTTTCAACTTTAACTTTAACAGTCATATGACTATAAGGACTCCACGTACTTAGGGGGATCAGCCCTTCGTACAATGTATTGTGCACAAACATTTCAACGCTAAGCGTAAACCCCTAAAAATAAGGTTGTTCATCTCAGTATTTAGAGTACAAGTCTGCACCAAAGAAAGTTTGGTTTGGATAAGCTTTCAAGGGTAATTTGAAGTTTAACGATCATTAACTAGGGAACTAGTTGAATCAACAATGCTTGATAACACAATAGTTGTTTAATAACAACATAACTTAGAACATTTGAGAATCATAGGTGAACTGACTATATTCTAGACTCATGCTTAAAATAACTAGAGAGCATAAGTGTTGATCAAAATAAAGAAATGATAAACCTTGGCTTGAACAATAGCAAGCTAGGTCTATGATCTTGTCAAATTAGAATTTTAGTTACCGAACATGCATTAATTGATAGCAAGCTGGAAATAATGCTTACTCCACATGGTAATAAAATATACAAAGTGATTGAACCATTCAACACAAGGAATTAAGGTTCAAGAAACATTTATTGTAAAAGAATGAACTAAAAAAACTTGTTTAACTATAAACAAGTTAGAGTAAGCCAACAATGATTAGAATTACAATAACTTAAGATTAAACATGCTCAATTATTAAAAGAGTAAAGTTAAAGAACTTTCTCAATTTAAAAGATAGGTTTAGAAACTTGCCTCGAGCGTAAGCTATAATATTAAACTCACGTTCACCTACATATAGGTTTAGAACCATCATCTATTAGATATACTAACATTCACGTTCCAATATAACACGCATTTCTAGTTAGACTTATTATTTTAGCACAAGTCTTAAGATACCATGAAAATATCAGAAATTACATGTGTTAACCTTCACAACACATGTTTATTATTCATCATTGTGACGAACGAGATTTTGTAAATCAATTTTTAATATATATTGAATTAAATAAATATTTTTCGATGATTTAATTATTAGATTAAATAATTAATTGATGCAATTGTGGTAGATCAATTTAATTGTATGTGTTACATTTATTAAATTAATGTAGAGAATAATTATTATTCAAATATGTAATTATGTGAGCTTATTGAATTAAATGAAATATTTAATTAAGCATGATGTTATTTAATTAATTTAATTATTAATTAGAGATTTAATAATTTGACACTATTTATTAATGAGAAGTTTAATTATGTGAATTTATGAGAAATTATTATATTTTATTTAAAGTATATTAAATAAGATATTTGAATTATTGTGCAAGTGGGTGTGATATGATTTAAACTATATGATAAATGAGTTTATTGAAGTAATTGGGTATAAGCCTTTAAGGCTAGCCAAAGGAGGCCTTAAGGGGAGTTGAGGGCAGTTAAACCACGTTTGAGCAACTGACCTCAACTCTGCGCATAAAGACTCAGTTGATATTCTACGTATTCTCCTTTTATTATATTGCTAAGTCTAGAAAACATAACAGAGATAATTCAGAGAGAAAAATTAAGAATTTTGAGTGTGTAATTGAAGAAGAGTTTGAGAAGAGTTTCAATTCATTGTTTTAACATTACACTATACGCTCTGGGTAATTTCTCTAAACCCAATTTCTAATTCACGTCATTAGTTTTTATAAAAATGACTTTCATATATTTTGTAAAATCTCTGTAATTGAAAAAGGGTTTGATTATGAGTTTATATATGGGTTCAGATATATCAAATCGTATTTGATTATATATATTATGTGAATTATCATGTCATCAGTTTCATAATACTATGAATTGCTATTTCAAAAATTTACAGAGTATGGGTTTTGGCCTTATGGCCTTATGGCCTTATACGTGATATTTTATGTATTGGTCATATATTATCCCTAAGTTTTACACTCGTATATTATTATGCATGTTGATACGAAGAGACCAAGCTTTAAAAGAACAGATTCGGTGTTATAACGAATCCGTAGTGTTAAATTGCATAAAGAACAGTACAAATTGCATAATTTAATTATGTGATTATGTGTTTTAAATGGTTAAAGTCGTTATAAATATGTTGGGTTATGTTTACGCATGAATTACACCATATGGGTATGTCTAATTTTGAGTAGAAAATAAGAAATTGGAAGAAATTGGCATGTTCTGTGATTTTTCGCGAATTGCCATTTCGTAATCTGGTACGCCGTAGCCATAGCAACGGCCATGGCCACCGCTTATTTTCCACACATCATAATACCATGTGTAATATGCAGCCAAGAGTTCTGTCATAATGCCATCAAATAAAAGACAAGACTATAGTAAGAGTGAAATATAAATACCATTCTCCGTAAGGTTCGTAAATGAGATTTTAAATTGATTAAGTCTAACAATGTGTTAGTAAATTAATGTAATGAACATCTAAACATGTTAGAAGTATAATGAGATGTAAATAAATGTTTAACATGTAAATAACATAATTACATGTGGATTGAATTATGGAATGCATAATTAACTATTATTTGTAAAGAATAAATTATGTGTTAATGAATGTGATAAATTGACTAAGTATAGTCAAAATCAAAGTAGACAAAGAGAATGAGTTTATGATGATTAGTTAAGTTATAATTAACTGGTATTGTGAATGTGAATGGTGTGTAGGATTAAATTCAAAGAACGTGCTTAATTAAAGTGTAATCTACGCACGAGGCAAGTTTCCTAACCCTACTTGTCATTATTGTTCAAGTTTATTATTTACCTCGAGTAAATTATCATTACTATTATTCATGTTCAAATGTTATATTAAAGATTGATTATCTTTTCAAAGCATGATTCAGTTATACAATAATTGTACTATTGTATACTTCCTGAGATTATTATTCAATTTGAATATCATTATTATTGAACCTTATTAGACTAGCGAACCTTTATTGCTTCGACTAGTCCATAGTTGATGAGAGTTCTAAATTTCAGAACCCTTGATGAATTATCCAAACCAAACTTCTTTTGCTGCGGACTCGAATGTCAAACTGAGATGAACAACCCTGCAAAAGGATTTACTTATGCGTTAGCGTTAAGATATTGTGCACAGTATGGTACTAAGGGTTGATCCCCCTAAGTACGAGTAGAAAGGTCCATAATCTTATGACTGTTAAAGGTTTCAAGTATAACCCTTGATAACTTAGGACATAGTTCAAGGTCTTATGACCCTCAGAATTCTTTTGATTCTTGTTATTCATTCTTGATTCAAAAGTTGAGCTTTTATTAAGATGTCTTTGATTTACTCGCATGTTATTAAACTGTTATTTCATTGTTATACTTGTGGGCAATAGTGATCACTCTTGCTTAATAATAACATTGCAGTTAAGAACGAAAGAACCGATGAACCTTCCACTAGTAAAGGCAAGGGCAAAGTTAGCAAATGATGAAGACTTGTTATTTTGTTTGATGATGTATTTATGTTAGACTTGAGTTAATGATGTTGTTTAAGACTTATTTTTTATATTTCCGCATAGATGTTTAAGGTTAGTTTAACCTGGGATTATGTTTATGATTCAGATGTTGTAACCCTTTAAAGGGAAGATTTTATTTCTATCTATTGCATGGTTTGCATTTATTATTGGTAGATAGATAGATGATATTTGTACAGTGAACACCAAATCCCATGGAATCGAAGTACCCGAATTTGGGGGTGTCACAATCATGATCACTAAGTTCTAGTATACCACGTTCATCAATTACTAATCATTCAAACTTTGAATTTACTAACCACATAGCACGATTCTGTTTTAGCTATATTATTACATGTTTATTATACTAACACATCATTAGACCAACGTATGTCGCTACCCCAAAACTGCAACAACAATAAAGAGACTACGCCTCAGAGACGGGTGTGGCACAACACGGTTAATACACACTGCCAAGTAATTGCTGTAATTTTTACATTGGCATCAAAGACAAATTGTATTGGCCAGTGTGTATTGAGGCAAGAACAAAGATGAACAGTGAGCCGCTTTTTAGCCCAACTAACACAAATTTCACACACCAAACAGTGAAATTAACACGTAAAATAAATATATAACTATCATAAACATGATTGCTAACATATTCAACCATTTAGCACAATTTAACAACAACTAAAACTATTTTAATTTCTCAATTTTCATGTTTTCATATGAAAACTCCATTTTTGAGTTTCTTCATCAAAAATCATTATTGTGATATCAATTCTTCACCAAATCACTTCATTCAAACTACATTATCTTTGTTTCTTAATGAACTAGGTTAAACAAACTTTAATTTACAATTTAGCATACCAATTAACCACTAATTTTGGTACTTGAATAAGCCTTGTGAGAAAATATCCATAAAACATACACTGTCATTATTTTTTTTTCTACTGTAAACTGAAATTAACATACAATTCTTGCTTAAACTTAACTCCCATCATGATTAACACATACAACTATAAGTACTCAGTAGTATAATCATCATAATTGAATTCTATAGCAACAATTCCAAACATATAAAATTCACAGAGTATGAAAATTATTGCCGTAAAACATATCAGAACATATATGTATATGAAATACTAAGATTATGAACATACCTTAAATTTGCTAATATAATCTTTGCTAATTGCTGGAAATTACTTACGTTCCCTCTCAAATTCTCTTAAGCAATTATCTCTAAAACCCTTTGTAATTTTTCTCTGTAGCTTTTCTTAGGCTTAGTCCATATACATAATACGTAATGTTAAACTAAAACCAACGCTCACCTTTCAAACGTAAAAATTGACACTATACTAATTGCCATTAATAAATTATCAGTTACTAAAATTATATATATATTATTTATATTTTGTTTAATTAAATTTATAATTTAAATTTCAAAAGAAATCCAAAAGCCATAGGGCTTTGTTTGGCTAACCATTTAAAATTAAAGAATTAATATTCTTAAACCTTGTTTGGATAAAACTAAATTAAAACTACTTTAATTTATTTTAATACTCCTTATAACATAGTTATTTGTCACACTATATTTAATTAAGCTTTCATACTTAATTTAATTAATTCAAATAACAATTAATTAAATAATTCATTTATTCACATAACTCAATACAAATAATTAACCATCAAATTGAAATATTAATATAATAATAATTTCCTTAACTCATTAATTATTTATTTAACAAACAATTAACCAAATAAAATTAAATCAATTAAACAAATAATTATTCAACAATAAACACATCCATTAAATATTTATATAATTCAATAAATATTTAATATTACAATTAAAAATTCTGGAATGTTACATCATTCCCTCCTTACAAGAATTCTGTCCTTAGAATCATAATTCAAACAATCAAATCGTCACAATTCAACATCTTAACCCTATCCATTGAAATTTCCAATTAATAGAGAATATGTATTGCAAAGAAGATTAATATAAATTATACATTTAATCCTCTAGATTATATGCTAGCAAAAAGATGGTGAATCTCTCCTTCCTATTGGCCAAAATCACAGAGACTTGATCTCACAATTTCCCACTATATTTTCTCTCTTCTTCCAAGCTCTCTCTCTAAACCCACTGCTATTTTGGCCTTGGAAGAATATGACGCGAAGTAATAAAATGGCCACTCCCACGTACTGTTGCGTTAAAAAAATAAAAAGACGTCAGTTGGGATAAGCCAAAGGCCACAATTCCATGTTTGGCTAATCAAATATTCCCCCAAACTAGATAATTTTTATATTATTTATATTATATAGGTACTTTGTGTCACACCTTAATTTAGTTAATTTAGATAACTTTAGTTTAGTTAATTTAAATAACTTATAATAATAATAATAATAATAATAATAATAATAATAATAATAATAATAATAATAATAATCTTATTACCATTATACTTATAATTAATAAATAATTATATATCTAATTTAATTAATAAATTAGAAACATCACTTTATTTAATTTATTTATTTCCTTTAAATTAAATAATTCATTTAATTTAATTATTTTCTAAAATATTAAGCAATTGATTTAATTTAATTATTTCCTTCAATTAAATCCTTGAGATAAAATTAACATTATAAATTTTAATTAACATTAACCAATTTAGTTACTAAATTAATTCACTACAATTCATCAATTATTTATTTCCTCAATAAATAAATTATTTAAAATATTTAATTAATTTAATAAATATTTAAATTAAAATAAAATTTCTTGATCGTTACAAAATATAACTACTTAAATAGAAACATATTTGATTCAAAGCTTAGCACAACTTATTTGCTTACTTAGAAGCATTTTCACTCTAAAAGTTGTTTAAACTTAAAGTGACTTTTCTTTACTCCTTAAAGAATAATTCTTTATAAATTTGCATTAAATTATATATCTGCTTAAATAGAAGCATTCTTGAGCCAAATCCAAAATTGACTTATTTGTTTATTTAAGAAGCATTTTTCACACAAAATATAAAAGTTATTTAAACTTTTATAACAGTGCATAATTTACATATTTGCTTACACAGAAGCATTATTTGATCAAAGCACAAATTAATATCTTTTTACTAAGAAACATATTTTCTCAAGTATAAAAGTCTTTAAACTTTTATAAATATATTTTCTCTTTAACTCTTATCTACTTATTTGAGAAGCATCAATCTCTACTAAATTCTTATCTGCTTAATTAAGAAACATCCATCTGTACTAAATTCTTATTTGCTTATTTGAGAAGCACATTGTTGTAAAAAGAGAAAAGGTCAGAGTTAGTTTATTTTATGTACTTGTGAGAAAGACGAGTAATTCTTCGACCAAGAACAAAGTTTTAGAGAGGTTACCAGGAAGTTGGGTCTCTAGTGTAATCTCTAGTCTTTAATCTGTGGAACATCTGACGTGGAAGGGACGAGGGACTGTTACTTGGTCCTTTTTCTTTCTGTTAGATTTGGTCTAGGCCATATGGTGCATTTGGTGCTTTGGTGTAATGAAGCCAGTGAGAGGCTGGCCATGGGTCATTTTTTAAGCTTGGTGGCCTGTTGTAGGAAGGTTGACATTGCAGTGGGTGGTCTTCACGGTCTTGTGAGCTGGGACGGTTCAAGTGTTGTGGTCTGATTGGGCTAGTGATGGGCTCTTATGCCCTTTGTTGGGATTGCTTTACCTGGAATTCCATTTTTTTCCTGCTATATTTGTGAGCTGATTCTGCAGTTCTAGGAATTGATGCAACGGGGCTGCTTTTTGACCTCCTTATTGTTGATCATGTTTTGGATGGGCATAGTGCTTGTTTCTCTTGCTCTCTTATGATATCTTATGTAAAAATGATAGTCTTATGCTCTCTTATGTAAAAATAATAGTTTTTGTTATAGCTTGTTGGGCATAATGCATATAATCTTTTATAGTCATGACATCATAGGGCATGTCCTATGATGTCTATGCTATATTCTGAATGCGTTTTCTCCCAAGAGGTTTGTAATTTCTTTTTTTTAATATAGTTTAAAATTAGCAACAAAAAAAAATGCTACCACGTAATCTACCTCTCCTACCCTTTTTAATATCTCGAAGATACCTTTAGAAATATGTACGAGCCTACTTCAAACTCTCTGTTCATTCGATGTGAATCTGCATACTTTGTCTATCTGTCTTGAGCTGCTACCAATCACATTCGTATCAACTTGACTATATCCGCTGTTTGCTGCACCAATTCGGGTACTAGCACTCGGCATTCTCCTACTTCATCCCAACATAATGGTGTTTTACACTTCCGTTAGTATAAAGCTTCGTAAGGTGTCATGCATATGCTCGCATGATAACTGTTATACATAAATTCTACTAATACTAGATGGTCATCCTAACTACCCTTGAAATCCATAACGCAAGATCTCAGCATATCTTTTAGCATCTGAATTGTCCTTTCGCTCTGCCTATTTGTTAATGGATGATACGATGTACTTAACTTCAACTGTGTTCCCATCTGTTCTTGTAGACTTCTCCAAACGCTTGATGTGAATCGTTGATCACGATCTGACACTATCGAAACTGGTACTCCATGTCTGAAAATAATTTCCTTAACATAAAGTTTATCTAACTGGTCTAAGTTAAACATAACCCTTATTGGCAAAAGGTTAGCCAACTTCGTCAACAGGTCCACTATTACCCAAATAGAGGCGTACCCTTTTTGAGTAATTGGAAGTCCCACCACAAAGTCCATCGTTGATGTTCGGCCTTAACGTTTTGACAAGTTAAGCACCTACTCACATATTTTGCTATCTCTCTCTTCATATTCGGCCACCAAAAACTCTGTCAAAAAAGGTCTTGATACATCTTAGTACTACCATGATGAATTGAGTACCTTGAAATATGAGCCTTTTGTAATACTTCTTCCTTCAATTTCGTCTCATTCGGAACCCAAATTCTTCCTTCAAATCTTAATAATCCCTCATTATCAAGACTATACTTTAATTCTTTTTCATCGACTAGCTGCTTCTTCATCTGGTCACACTCATCATTTCTATGGTGTACCTCCTCGACTCTCTCTACAATGGTAGATCGAATCGTCGTTGTAAACAATCTTTGACGCGATTCTCTCGGTAACTTTACCTCTAACTCCATTCTAGTCATCTCTGTTATTACCTCAGTTTGAGCTGTTAACATAGATAACTTTTCCTAGCCCTTTCTACTTAAGGCATCGGCCACTACATTGGCTTTTCCCGGGTGATACAAAATATCGCAATCGTAATCCTTTATCAACTCCAGCCATCTCCTTTGTCTCATATTTAAATCTTTTTGTGTGAAGTTATATTTTAGAGTTTTATGGTCCGTGTATATCTTACATTTTCCCCCATATAAATAATGCCTCAATATCTTTAAGGCAAACACTACCGCGGCCAGTTTCAGATCATGAGTCTGATAAACTTTCTCATAATCCTTTAACTATCGTGATGCATATGCAATGACCTTGCCATGCTGCATGAGCACGCATCCAAGTCCTCTATGCGAAGCATCGCTATAAACTACGAAATTCCCTGTATCATCAGGTAAAGATAATACAGGTGTGTCACTTAATCTTTTCTTCAGTTCTTAAAAATTATCTTCACACTTCTCAGTCCACACGTACTTCAATGTCTTCTTTGTCAAATTAGTCCACAGAGTAGCTATCTTCGAAAAATCTTGAATAAATCTTTGATAGTATCCCGCTAACCCTAGGAAACTACGTACCTCAGTCGGCATTTTTGGCTGTTTGCAATTAATCAATGCTTCCACCTTTGATGGGTCTACTAAAATTCCAATGCGGTCGATAACATGTCCTAAAAATTATACATTTTCTAGCCAAAATTCACACATAGTGAATTTTGCATATAATTTCTCCTTCCTTAATGTCTCCAACACTATTCTTAGGTGTTCAGTGTGATCTTCTGTTGTCATAGAATAGACTAGAATATCATCGATAAACACTACGACAAACTTGTCCAAATATTGTTTGAACACTCTATTCATCATATCCATAAATGCACCTGGTGCATTCGTCAACCCAAAAGACATCACCAGAAACTCATAATGGCCGTAACAAGTCCTGAATGCCGCCTTAGGTACATCCTCCTTTCTAACCTTCAACTGACGATACCCCGTTCGCAAATCTATTTTAGAAAAATACTTTGCCCCTTTCAACTTATCAAAGAGATCATCGATCTTGGGCAATAGGTATTTATTCTTTATTGTTAACTTGTTTAACTCTTGATAGTCGATAAAAAGTCTAAATGATTCGTCCTTCTCTTCATAAACAGTATCAGTGCTCCCCACGGAGAAACACTCGGTTGAATGTACTTCCTATCCAATAGTTCTTGTAATTGAACCATCAACTTCTTCATTTCTACTGGCGCCATATGATACGGTGCCCTTGAAACTGGTGCCGCTCCTGGCACAATATCTATTATGAATTTGATCTCCCTATTGGGTGGAAGACCTGGTAATTCGCTTGGAAATACATCAACGAATTCTTTAACTATAGGTATTTGTTCCATCGTTGCTCTCACTCTCTGGGTATCAACAACATGACACAAATAACTTACACATCCCTTCCTGAATAATTTTCTAGTTTTGGTAATGGTAAGACAACACGAACGTCCCGGTGATTTATTACCGTAAAACACTACATTAGGCTGTCTCAACATTCTAATGTTTACACATTTCTTTTGACAATCTATAATTGCTCCATGGTTAAACAACCAATCCATCCCGAGAATTACATCGAATTCTCCCAACTTTATCGGTATCAAATCTATCGATAATTTACAACCTCGTATTTCTACACAACAATGCCTATGAATATTTTCAAAGTGAATTATTTCTTCGTTTGATATCTTGATATTCAAAGGTACAGGCAATCTTTCGGGAAGTAATCCTAATCGTTTAGCAAAATCATATGCTATGAAAGAACAAGTAGCACGAATCAAACAACACATAAGCATTTATATCGTTGATTGGGATAATACATGCAACTACATCCTCTAATGCAACTGCATCTTAGACCGTCATGTTAAAGGTGCGGGCCATCGACCTACTCGTCTGAGCTGGACCACCAATAGCTAACTTACCACTATTAGTGCCCTTATTCCCATCCGTCCCCTTCTTCAGGAAATTCTTCGCCATGTGATCATTTAATCCACATAAGAAGCATCCATGGTTCTTCTTCAGACTTGGACACTTAGGAAAAATGTGCACCTCTTTCCACAGTTCTTGCATGCCTCCATCCTTTTCTTAGGATCTCCTTGCTTTACTCTAGTATTCCCAGAGTTAAAACCTTTCTTCTTCTGTCCGTTTCCACTCCCAATGGCTCCCTCCATTTTCACTCCCCCTTCTACCTTATTCTTGTTCTTCTTCTCTCTGTGGTATTTACTTAGAGCCTCATTACCACCCTCGGTAATTATTTCCTTCTCCAGAATGGTTCCAAAAGAATTACTTTGGAATACTCACCTCTGTATCCATCTGATGTAGAGAAAACCTCTCCAGTTCATTGAATTTGGTCACATATTTGTGAACTGTCATTTCCTCTTGTTTTAGTTCTAGGAACCACATCTCCATCCTCCCCTGCATACTCATGGGAAAGTAGTTCTCGAAGAAAATTTCCCTGAACCGTGTCCACATTAGGTTTTCTATACCAGCCCTAGCCTGGTTTGCCTCCCACTAGAAGTTGGCCTCTCCCTTCATCATATAGGTAGCAAAAGAAACCATTTGCCCCTTTTCGACATTTACAATAACAAATGCCTTCTCAATTTCTTTCACCTAAGTCTGGGCTTCTATAGGGTTCGTAGTTCCTTTTAACTCCGGCGGACCTACACTCTTAAAATCCTTAAATGTAGTAGCCCGTAATACTGTAGGATTTACGGGTATATTTGCCACATTTCTATTAAAAACAGCCGTTAATAAATTAACAAACTCTTGAATTGGATTAACTGGTCCCCCTTCAGGTTGATTCACATTGGCTTCTTGATTTCGTTGTCTTCTTCTTGGCGGCATCTTTCTGTTAAAAAATAAATAACACTTCATTATTACTTTCTTCTTATTAATTAGTTATTATTCCTTATTAAACAATAACTTTGAACTCATTGCACAATATGTTCTATAAAAGGCCTATATTGATATGTTTCTTCCTTGTAGTATAATACTACATCATTCATCATTACATAGCCTTAGCTGATTATATTACTTTTCCACCATTACTTTTTAAAAATTGGGATTTACAAAAAACTACCCTTTGATATACAAAAGAGGGTTTTACATCACTACATAATACATCATATTTACATATCTAACTCTACTCTAGTACTAATTAGGTTACATAATCCGCATAATCCGCATTGGCAAGACTGGCTATAACATCTCCACTGATAGTATGCCGAGTCTGCCCTGCCTCTACAGGATACTCAACCACTTGCCGCTAAAAATCCCCGTGAGAACTCCTATGTATATAGGACATTCTGCTAATCTTTTGCTTCTTAGCATTTAGCTCCTGCCTAAGCTCAAAGGCCTCATGTTTCAGCTCAGGGACCTTATCATTTGCCAAAACCTTCTCGTCATGCTCCTCCTCCCACATCGTCTCCATGTCTTTCTTGTTTACCATGGATCTCCTCCTTCAACTCTCTCACCTCCTTCCCCAACTGGATATTTCTATCCAATATCGTCATGAATAACGCCTTCATTGACTCCCCCGAAGTCATCTCTTCTACAGGTGCTACCGTATTAAATGACACCACCTCCACCTCCTCATCTGACATGCCATCAAATAAGGATATGAATCCTAAGTTCTCTGAGTCTTCTTACTCCACCACCACCACCACTGGCAACTCTAGTACAGGCGTTGATAAAATTTCTACTTGATTCACAGACTCCTCACTAATGATATGTATATCCCTATACATCACGTTATCTCCTGACATCTATAACAAAACAATTTAGTTTGATTAGTACACATCATTAAAATAGTAAAAACATATATCACGTTTAATGCATTTTTAGGGTTAACTTCATCTTTTATTTCTTTAACTCTTCTTAAGGTTATGGCTTAAGGTTCTTTTCCCCCCTTAAGTTTTATAACCTACAGCTTTGATACCAACCTTTGATGCCCCCCAAATCCAGGTATTTTCCAACCCGACAGATGGTGCTACACGGTGATACAATTCACACATACATTCAATTGAAATACCTCAAAAGAGTGAATATGTCTTCTATATATTCCAAAACAATATTTCCTTTCCTAGGTTCATTGTAACCATTAAATGTGTTCTTTGTCATAATATCAAATAATTACAACATTAATACTATACTATTACAAAGGCAACTTATTTGTCTGCCTTAGCCTTCCCTTTATCTTTACTAGGTCCTTCAATCCGTTCGGTCTTAGCTGCATTCATATGGTTAAAGCAAGAGTGAGCATAACTAGCTCAACAATTATGGCAATTTCATTTAAGAAATAGGTTTGAATTATATGAATCATATATCTTCTATAACTGAATCAATAGTTATGAAGTACTATAGATAATTAAAAATAGCACTTCTCTTTTCTTTAAAACGTTTCACAATGAACAACATTTGTTAAACGTAACTTTTGGTCAAAGACCTTGAACATTCCATTCTTTCTTTGAAAAGGACAACCAGACACCAAGTCTGCAAGTTCGGCATATCTTACGAGCATGTCTAGGTGATCAGCCTATAGTACTCTATGTTATACAACACTACTTCATTAAACGTATATATGTTTAAGTTTTGGCAACCTCACGTGCATGTCGTTCGACGAAAAAACATTTGTTTATTCATACTCAGTCTTTCTTGGAAATCCATACCAAAACAATTGGCAAAACATAACAACATTTGATAATATTTTGATAGATTGTAAGGAAATCCATAAAACAAATTAAGTCTAGCCAAAGGAATTGCTTCGACTTCTCTATACATCAATTCATGCGTAAGATACATGAATTGCAAAGCTTGTCCGAAAGAACATAGACAAGGGTTTAGAACATTTGCCTTCAGTGTCTTCTACAGTTAATACAATTTTCCTTTGAGTCTTTAAGGATTCTACAATACATAATCATATAACATACCACATTAGGTTTAACGAATGATTTGTTTGAGTTGTGATTCTGAGAACAGAATCCTTGTAAGGAGGGAATGATGTAACATTCCAGAATTTTAAAGTGTAATATTATATATTTATTGATTTATATAAGTATGTAATGGATATGATTATTTGTTGAATAAATAATTGTTCAATTTGAGTTGATGTGGTTTAGTTAATTATTTGTTGAATAAATAATTAACTATTAAATATTAAATATTTATTTGCAATATTAAATATTTATTGAATTATATAAGTATTTAATGGCAATTTGAGTTGATGCGGTTTAGTTAACTATTTGTTGAATAAATAATTAAGGAGCTAAGAAAATTAATTGCTATGAGATTATATACTAATTTAATTTAATAAGTAAGCTAGAGAGCTTATAATGATTAAATGAATTATAGTATTTTAATTGGAATTTGTGATTTAAATAAGGTGTTAGTTGGATTAAATAAAATTATAATTATAAAGAAATTATAGTTTTGTGATAATGATTTATGTGTTAAAGTAATTTAATAGATTAATATTTGAATTGATTAAATTGATTATTTAATTAAGTAGAAGTGTGACTAATAACCTTGCTATAAAGGAGTTATTAAAATAAATTAAAAGAGTTTAATTTAGTTTTGGCCAAACAAGTCTTAATGCATATTAAGTCTTTAATCTAATAGTGTTTTATCAAACAAGGTATAATGATTAATCCATTTGTTTTAGTTAGAATTGCCGAACAAGGTGTAAGGGTTAATGGGTTATTTTTATTACCTTAACCAAACAAGCCTTATGGCTTTTGATTTTAAAATAAAACATAACTGATATAATTATATCTATACTTATATTATATCATTAATATATATTATTACTATATACGTTATATTGTTAGTACGTATGTTAGAGAAGAAGACTCAGTTGAAGTTTACAGAGAGAAAAGAAGAGAGGAAGGAAGGCTAGAGAAATTGAGAAAAGAATTGGGGGAGAAGAAGCTTGATAATCAAAAGGATAATCTAACTCTAGGATATTATCTTCTTAATCAAAGGTAGGAGCTTAATCTCTTTCTTTAAAAGTTTAGTTTTCCTCTTCCCAAAAAGTCTCTGTAAAATATTTGTAAAAGATGAATTGTTGATATGAATATAGTTTAGTATAATAATTACTTGTAAAAGGTTGTTTCATGAATTTGTATGTGATTATAGAGAAATTAAGTCATGTATGTATGCAATTTGTGAAGAAAACCATATTACAGTGTTTATATGAAAATATATATGAGTATGGCTTAGTTTAAAATGAATTTAAGGTTTGATTAATTGTTAATATATATAAATTGACAATTGAATTTGATAAAGTATGTATAATCACAACCATGGTATTTTGAATTCATTGTTTTGGTTGAAAAACAAAATCACAGTGCTGATTTTCATTGAAAACATCAAAAATGGAGTTTTTGCCAAAAACATTGAAATTGGGTGTTGTAAATTCGATGTTTATGTTATTTTATGGGTAGAATCATGTTAGAAGTCTTCACAATATGTTTACATGAAGTCTCTGTATGAATTACATATTAATTAGTCTATTAGATTGGAGCTTGTAGGCCAATTTGGCTTTTGTTCATGTTGTTGCCGAGCTTGGTCGCCGAAGTTTGGACTCGCTCCGCATGTGTGACCAATGATATAAGTTTAGCGCCAGTCACGTGGCGCCATACGCAGCAGCTTAATCTTTGGTGCGTGACTCATGCCAAGATAGTTAAGTCGGCCCATCGCACCAACCATTAATGTAAACTGTATGGCCATAAAGACCAGATTACTGAAAGGTTACGACAATTTTAGTTTATCACATAAATTTTGAAAATAAAGGTTATGTGTTAATAATATGAATGCTAAATGATGATTTCAATAGTATTAAACTATGAATGAGCATGTTATCAAGTGTTAACTAGTATTAACATAGTTTGATTATGTGAATGGGTAATTCGACCTACATGATGTATGTATTGTTTATATAGATATAAAATGTTGGTAATGACTAATTATGTCATGATGACATATGTATAGGGTATTGATTCAAGTTGTAAGGTTTAGCTTGTGTTAAAGGCAAGTTCTCTAACTCAAAACTTCATTGTGTGAGTTTAATTTCATTAGTACGTTATTGTTTTCAAATTCAATTACAATTGTTGTAAATTGCTACCTCTACACTTTTGTAGAGCTAGATTGCCTATTATTGAATAAGTTATTGTATCTAGTTGCTCATAACGATACAAGTATCCCAAATCTTATAGTTTAATATTGAGCAAGTTTCTCTAATATGTAACTTATTATCTAGCATGCGAGTCGCTTTATTTTAATATTCTAGTGTTGAACAACTTAATCGTTCAAATTACTATTCACTATGCATGCTTAGTATTCAATTCTCAATAACTTTGACCTAATATTGTTCTAAGCAAATTATGATATGATTATTCAATGTTTATGCTATTAGATTATTCCTAAAGCATGATGTTAATTTCAAATATCAATTCAGTTATGATTATTCCATAGCATACAGTTATTTCTATTGTAATCAACTAATCCTTAGTTGATTACCATTGAATTCTAAATTACCCTGAAAGTATCCAAACCAAACTTACTTTGGTGCAGACTTGTATTCTAAATACTGAGATGAACAACTCTTTTATTAGAGGTTTACGCTTAGCGTTAAAATGGTTGTGCACAATACATTATACGAAGGGTTGATCCCCTAAGTACGTGGAGTCCTTATAGTCCTATGGATTAAAGTTAAAGTTGAAAGATTACTTATAACTGTGGACATGATTCGTGGTCATTAGACCCTCAGTGAATGTTATAATTTTCAGAAAGTTAATAAAACACATTATTCAGTTCTATTGAGCCTAGTTTTGGCAATTGATGTAAAAGTTTAAAGAATTACTTGTTGTTATTCCAAGTGGGCCTTGTTTGCTCACTCTTGCCTGTAAAATTTCTTACTGCTAAAGCTGAAAAGGGTGACGTACCTAGCACCAGTAAGGGAAAAGGAAAGACGACAAAATATTGAAGACTTGTGATAGTTTTGATAGTTTTATTATCAGACTTTGGTTTTAAGATTGTAATGAAGATTATTTAATTTCTGCATTTGAATGTTTGTAGCGAAAGGTTAGATAACCTGGGATATTTTTATTTAAGTTTAATCCTGTATGGGCAGGTTTTTATTATTCAATTTTATTATGATTGGGTAGTTAGAAATGAATTTTGATTAAGTGAACACCAAATCTTGAGGAAATGAAGTGCCAGGATTTGGGGGTGTCACATTAGGTCATGAACAATCAAGTATGGTCACTAATTTATCTTACCCTTCTTCTCAATCTAATCATTCATTATATTGGTTATCATTCGTTACGGTTTATCGTATTATATTGTGTTTACATTCTCGTAACTTTCGTTAACCTTTAGTTGTAATCCTTACGGTTATTATCATCTTTAATGAGTTTACTTTAAGTTAATTAAAGTTATAATTCACATTCAATCAACTTCTATTTCCTTTACATGCATTTTAATTCGTTACTAGCTCTTTCCTAGTGATGGCGTTGCGGCTCCGGCTTCCTATATAAATCGTGCGCTGCGGCGCCACTCCTATACTACTAGTCGCACTGCAGCACCACTTCACAGTGGTTGAGGTTTTGGTTTGGCACTGCGGTGCTGACTTTTTGCCCTTGGGCCGCGCTGCGGCGCCGACCCTATGCCTCAGAGAATTTCACAGTTCTTTTCTATTGTAACTTTTTCGGGCTCATAACTTACTCGTTATAAGTCAGAATTGGCTCGTTCAAAAGTCGTTAGCTCAGATATCATGTGTACTACGATTTCATTAGAAAATCTTACATTTTTGAATCTGTTAACACTGAATTCACCGATTAAGTTCTTTATCGAGCGTTCGTTAAATGTTCGTGAATGTTCAAAGCTCATTTCTTCGTTCTAACATAGAATTTGACCATTTTTGAGTCTGCAACTCTAAAATGCAAACTTAGACTATACTCCATCGAAAACCAATGTTTTTGAGTTAAACAGTAACTTTTGACTTTCATTCCGAGAATTTTACGATTTCGACGATAATCGTCTAATCTCATAAATTTCGTCGTAACTTTGTTACTTGAGATTTTTACACCGTTCAAAATGGATTCATTCCATCATTCTATCATCCTAACCAAACATATTTCATCTAATCCTATACACGATGGTTTTAAACTTGTCCATCAACAAATAAAAGATAATTCTTCATATGTTCTTCATTAGTTCATAACTTCTATGATTATGATTCACTTGCAACATGGCTTATTAAAGTTTAAGTCCTCTAATAGCCATCCTTGTTCTTCCTTATGATACATGCTCCACTAATAATCACTTCTCTATCAAACTAACAATGAAGAGATGAAGATTAATGGCCTAGGATTCTTTACCTTTGTGTTCTTAACTTGGTTCTTCTTCTTTTCTTCTTGATATAGAAAGATTCTTCTCACTTTTCTATCAATAATATAAGCTCTAAGATGTTGGTGAAATGAACAAGGCACAAAATGAAAATCCAAGCCTTTTATTTATAGATTTCCAAGGTGAGGGCATTATGGTCATAAGGCTATCCCACCTCCACATTTTTCCACCTCCTTACTATTCATTACTTGCCCACCACAACACTTATCCTTTGCTTGGCCACCAAGTGGCCAGCCATGACTCACCTATGGGGGGCCCACATGGGTTTCCCTATAGATTTTTCTCACCCGGTTACCCATCGATTCGATCCACGGGTCCGGTTCTTGGTTCGGGCTTAGGTTTTATTAACATTGGGCCTAACATTGGGCTTTCATTATTTACTTTTGGGCTTTAACATAATTCCATTTGGGATTGCACAATTCCTACACAAATCGTACAAGTCCATTACAATTGGTTTAAGGCTTATAATGTATAATCCTCGTATTCTTTATGCATACTAGTTCGTATAATCATTTGTCATATACATTATATCATCTTCCATATATACTTGTACGATACTTCGTATCATACTCATATTCATTGCCTCGTATAATACTTGTTTATTATACGATCGTCATTTATTCAAATCATCATTTTTCTTAACATTCTCAAACTTAGTACGCAGACGAAAAACTTTTTTTATAACTGAATTATTATTACATAATCCATCCTTCCTTATTACTCTATCATTACGTATTTCTAGAAAGTTAAAAAATAATTCCCGAGCAGAAATGGATGAATAGTGTTTTTCGGGGAATTTCTCGGAAAGCTTTTATTTTTATCTTGTAAATTCAAACACCTTAATTCTACCACGTAGCCTTAATATTACGAAACTATTAGGTTATAGAACAACCTTATTCTTGTTTACTCAATATTTATTCATTATTTAGTCAAATAAGATTATTTTACAATTAATCCGATTTTCTTGGTCGTTACATCATCTTTCTCGAGTTTGAACATTTCATAATCGTGCATGAGCATGCTAAATTATAGTCTCTTTTTCTTTTGGGCAATTGTTGAATCTGTATCGATCCTTGAATTTGTAGCCAAGTTTATTCCCGAGTCAATTGGCAGGGAGATAGAGAAGGTAACTTCCAGCATCTTTCCACTCCAAAATGTCTTCATTAGGAAAGTCAAGATCCTGAAAGCACCTAAATTTGATATTGGCAAATTAATGGAGGTATGCTTCTCATAGCAGTTACATACATGGATCGATATTGGTAAGTTGATTTTTTCATGGATTTTTTCTTTTAAAATGTGTAGGTTTATGGTGACTACTCGGAGGATGTTGGTGTGAAGCTTGAGAGGGCCAACTGATGAAATAATTGTAGAAGGAGAGACAGAGGTTGTTGGAGCTTAGAAGAGATCGTTTTATTAAATCACTGAGTTAGTTTTATTAAATCACACATGTATTGGATGTAATGCTGCGGATTGGAATTTTAGTTTTGTTATTTAGATTAAGAGCAACTTTAAGATATATACTTTTGAAATCTGGTTTCGTGCTTTAATTGGATTAACCTGCATTTTCTAATATATAATTGTGCATTATATATTGTGCATTAGAGTTATTAGTTTAAACTCAAATATAGGTGAACCACAACTATTACAACATTATGTATTACAACATTTTAATGTCAAACTACAATATTTTATAAACATTGTATAAAGTAGTCTAAATAGATGACACTTTATAAATGTTGTATAAATGAATCTAAACGTTATTTGATGTACCAAACCACAACATTTTAAGCCAGAAAACGTTGTGGAATCATATCATCTACAACGTTTTCAAGCATCAAAGATTTTATGAAAGACAAATATACAACGTTTTTTAAGAAAAAAATATTGTGTAATGTGTCAAACTACAACGTTTTAAAAATGTTATATAAAGGTGTCAAATAGATGACACCCTTAACCACGATGCTTCTGTAAGACCTTCTACAATGTTTTTTACGCGTTATCTATTTACTATTTTGTGGTAGTGAAAGTTTCCCATTGAGTAAGGCCATTTTCACGTCCATCTGCCATATTTCATAGTCGTGGTAAGCTGCAATCGCAAGCAAAATTTTAATGGACTAGAACATCACTACTAGTGAGAAGGTTTCATCACAGTCAACTCTTTGCTTTTCTTTGAATCCTTTCACGACCAGTCGGGCCTTATAGTTCTCTACCTTGTTGTCTGCTCCAGTCTTTCTTTTAAAGACCCATTATCACCCAATAGACTTAATGCTCTCAAGTGATGATACCAAAGTTCATACTTGGTTCCCATACATGGAGTTTATCTCGGATTTCATGGCTTCTAGCCATTTCTTTGAGTCTTTACTCTCATAGCATGTTCGTAATTCAATGGATCATCATCATTCATGATGCGTACCTAATCGTCATCCTCTGTGACGAATCCATACCTCTCACGTATCTTCGGTACTCTTCTAGATTTACGAATAAGGTGTTGTATAGAAGATGTCTCTACTTGGATAGGTTCATCCAATTGACATGTAGTGGTTTGTGGTTCTTAAATTTCTTTAAAATCTATTTTCCTCCCACTAGTACATTCAAGGATAAAATCCTTTTCCAAGAAGGTAGCATGTTTGGCAACAAACACCTTTTGCTCAGTAGGATTATAGAAATAGTAAAATTTCTTTAGGATATCCCACAAATGTAGACTTCTCAGATCTTATCCCAAGCTTATCATTTTAAATTTTTTCACATAAGTTGGACATCCCCAAATCTTAACATGCTTAAGACTAGGCTTCCTCGTTGTCCACATCTCATATGAAATCTTAGGGATGGATTTCGAGGGGACCTTATTTAGTAGATATGTAGCCACTTCTAGGGCATATCCCCAGAATGATACTAGAAGATCGATAAAATTCATCATGGAATGAACCATGTCCAATTGTGTTCGATTTCTCCTTTTAGATACACCATTCAACTGTGGTGTTCTTGGTGGATTCCATTATGAGATTATACCATTTTCTTTGAGACAATTGAGAAACTTACTGCTTAAGTATTCACCTCCTCGATCTGTTTGAAAAATCTTGCTACCCTTGCCAGTTTGCTTCTATACTTCACTTTTGAACTCTTTGAACTTTTCAAATGATTCAAATTTGTATTTCATTAAATACACATATCCAAATCTTGAGTGATCATCAGTGAAAGTAATAAAATAAGAATACCCTCCACTTGCATTCGTTGTCATAGGTCCACATACATATGTGTGAACCAACACTAACAACTCTATAACTCTTTCTCCTTTTCCACTAAAAGGAGATTTAGTCATTTTCCCATAAGTCAAGATTCACAAGTTAGATGTAACGCCCCCAAATTCAGGTACTTGAAACCCGAACTAAGTGATATACGATACCATTTCTATGAGCAGAATAATACTAATAATAATAACTATAATATGAATATCAAACTTATCTTACATTTATCAGAGTCTAATCCCAAGTATGCAACCTTTACTACATTCTTTACATGATATATAATACATATCATTATCTTAATACAATCTAACTATTACAAAAGATACCATTAAACATATACTATTTGCTTTCCTTTTCACTTGTTCCTGTCTGAACCTTCGGGTTGATCATGCCTAGCTGAAAACATTTAATTTAAAGTAATAATGAGCATTTGGGTGCCCAACAAGTAATAACAATTATAAATATAATTAGCTGAAAGAAATAAATGTTTTCTTTGTACATCACTTCTACAACGAATTTATAGTTGTGAAGTAAACTGAACTGATAATAATAACATAACAATTCTATCTCAAATTTTTGAAACTACGTATAGACTATATATATAGGGTAGTTGACATACTATGAACATTGTTTTAAATTTTCGATAAGGTTTAGCGAGAACTTCATCTCGCAGAAACCCATGCTATAGCTCTGAACGCGAGGGTGTACATCCCATGGACCTTGTATTGATCAATACTACATTACAAGAATGATAGGATCGTTCACTCTGTCCGCCTTGGGCACATAAAAGTTTTCCCTTGATTGGGATGTTCATACTTAGACTGGAATCCGAACCAAAACAATTTGATTGGATACAAAAAGGTTTTAACTTATTCAACTATATTTTGAAATTTGTGTCTAGCTGGTCAATTAGCTTGGACATATATATATATATATATATATATATATATATATATCAACATGTGATTAAATACAATGATTATCCAAGTGGGGACACTTATATAACCATATATAGAAATTAATGAACAGAATATATATCTGAATTACCATATACTAACATGTTGATAAACCCTAAATTGCAATGATTAGGTATGTTATGTACCCTGGTATGTATAGGTTTTAAAACGGTGATTCCGGGGACAGAATCTTTATAAGGGAGGGTGAATGTAATAACCTGATATTTTCTATATAATTAAATCAAAAATTTTGCGTATAAATTTTTTTTATTTAAGGATGAGGATTTGTACAAGATAAAACTTATGTAATTATGTAATAAATAAAAATATTTTTATTACATGAATGTTTACAAATAATTTTATTTTAGAATTATTGACTATTATAAAGTTTATTCTTTTAATAATTAATTTTATAGTAAAAATGTTTTTATTCATTATGTTCTATGAAAATATGATTTTATATTATTTAAATAATATATGAAATGGTTATTAGAATTATTATAATAATTATTTTATTTTATTATATGAATTTAATTTATATTAATTAATTTAATTATTTTAACTTAATTAATAAAGGTATATATGCCAGATAAATCAGATATGGAATCCAAACCCTAATTTTAGATTTTTATCAAGGAATGAGAATAATAATATTATATTATTATTTGTTAGTGTTACAAAATATGTATGCTATGTGTGAAAGGTTAATCCGAGGAGCAGTTTTATTATAATGTGCAAAACCCTATTTTCTAAAATTAGAAACCTTAAATAATAATTAGCTAATTGCTAGATGAAAACCCTAATTTGAAACTCAATTATGAGTTCGAGACTGTGTTGTAACGGTCTTATGTAAATTATGTCGTGTATTACAGAATTTAAAGTAATTAGGAAAAACACTAATTATCCTTAGAAAACCTAATTAATTAGAAAGCCTAATTAATTGAGAACCCTAATTACTAAATTCGGAAACCTAATTTCTAAATTTAGAAACCCTAATTAGTAATTATAAACTCTAATTACTAATTATAAACCCTAATCATGAAATTAGAAAACCTTAATTTTATAGTTAAAAATCCTTATTAATAATTAGTAACCCTAATTGTTATATGGCTAATGCTAATTGCTAATTATTTGCTTTAATTGCTAAATTAGTAAGTTTAATTATAATTATTAAATTGTTAAACTTAATGTTTAATTTCTAAATATTAGAAAACCTAGCTTAGACTAATTAAGAAAACCCTAATTATAATTTTTAGAAACTAAAATTTTATTTTTGTGCAAACCCAAATTTGATTATGGTAAACCCTAATCGCCAAATTGGGAAGTTTAATGCTAATTAGTGTATCTTAAACCTAATTAGCAATGTACTAAGTAATTAAAAGCCTAAATTAATTAAGAAACTATAATTTGTATTTTTAGAAACTAAGAATTTCATTTTTTTGTTCAAATTGTAAAATCCTAGAAATCCTACAATTTTGTGTTAAACCTTAGGGTTAAACCCTAAGGGTTTGCCATGATTACCATCATGCCATAAATTTTATAAGCCAATGACCATTTTGCCCTTGCATTATTAAAGCTAGAATGTTAGATTTTGACCTAGGGAGAGTTGTTGGCCAACCCTATGCAAACCCATGTGACCAATCTCAGAAAAATCAACACATATCAGCCCAAGAAATTAGAAGTATAATGAACATGTAAACATGTTAGAAGTATAATGAGATGTAAAATAAATGTTTAACATGTAAATAACATAATTACATGTGGATTGAATTATGGAATGCATAATTAACTATTATTTGTAAAGAATAAATTATGTGTTAATGAATGTGATAAATTGACTAAGTATAGTCAAAATCAAAGTAGACAAAGAGAATGAGTTTATGATGATTAGTTAAGTTATAATTAACTGGTATTCTAAATGTGAATGGTATGTAGGATTAAATTCAAAGAACGTGCTTAGTTAACTGGTATTGTGAATGTGAATGGGATTATGTTTATGATTCAGATGTTGTAACCCTTTAAAGGAAAGATTTTATTTCTATCTATTGCATTGTTTGCATTTATTATGGGTAGATAGATAGATGATATTTATACAGCGAACACAAAATCCCGTGGAATCGAAGTACCCGAATTTGGGGGTGTCACAAGTTTGTATCAGAGCTTTAGGTTATGAACCTTAGGTGGGGGAACAACCTTAGGTAGTAGCCTTATAGAAAGAAGATAGTGATGGAAAACTCTTATCGAGTTATAAGAAATGAATTTCTGTAATTCATTGAATATAATAAAAGACCTTATGTGTTTATGTGTTAAAGTTTGCGTTAGATGATACGACTTAGTAACTAAAACTTAAAATTTTGTTGTCAGGATGTCGAATGTTGGAGAAGCTAGTCAAGCTGGGGAGAAAGAACCCGTGTACCTATAGTACCTCTTGAGAGGAGGAACCCGTGTACCTATAATGCAAGCGGAGGAGGAGCCAAGAAACATTCATGTCGTTAGCGAGCAGCTAGTATAGAGGGAGTCATCTCCATTGATCACCGTTGTTGGTCAGGAGCATGATCCTGAGGAGGATCTTGAGGAGGAATTTGTTGAGGAAGAGGAAGAGGAAGAAGAGGAGTTACCACGGTACACCATTGATGTTGAGATGTATGACACGTTATACGACTGTAATGTGGAGTTACGAGACGAGGTCCAGGATTTAACTGAGCAAGCAGTTATTCAGCATATTACTCTAGAAAGCGAAGGAGAGGAGATTTCGACTCTTCACTCTCGGCCAAGCAAATGTAGAATGGGATTTGGTCCATGAGAAGGGTCGAATGAAGATAAGACCGAGGAGATAGAAAGCGAAGAAGGGCTGAAGGAAACCTCAGAAAGGTTTGAACATAGCGGAGGGAAATTTGGGTAAGAGAATCGCGTCGAGTTGATCGTGTAGAGGATGATAGTCGTGCAAAGAAAGCAAAGATTGGGGATACGTACTCTAAACTTAACAAGGCAATGAATGAGACCCAAGATCGAGTTTTGAGGTACCCAATCCAGTTTGAAGGACTACCATTGTACATGATGGATCGCAGGATGATGCATCGCATCTTAGAAGAGGAGCGTAGCAAGGCTAATCAGTACTTTGACCGACAGTGATATGATTTATTTAATTATGTGAAGAACTTAATTAGTTTTTAGATGTAAATTCTGATGTGTTTATGAACGAAAGAATATTTGAATGTTTTAAATCCTGTGGATTCTTTATTCCAGGATAGTTGATATAATAGCAGTTATGCTATCGTTTAATGTTAAAACTTTTGATTTAAATGAAAATATATCAAGTTGTTTGAGATGATGTGTTAAATGAGTATGTTAAATTATTGAGTAATGCCTTAACTATTTAGAGAAATAAATAAAGTTCTAATAAGTGTTTATTTAACAAAAAAATGCCACCAAGGAGAAGATAACAACGTCAACCGGCTCAGGAAGAGTCAACCAATAATAACAATAATGCTAGCGCTAATCCGATGCGATGAGTTGGTTAACTTCTTGACTAGAGCCATGAATAATCAACCGCAAGCTCCACTAAACACAACGTTTAAAGACTTCAAGGAGGTGGGACTGCCAGAATTCAAAGGTTCCATGAACCCAATCGAGGCTCAAACTTGGGTGATGGAAATGGAGAAGGTTTTCGACATTTCTAGGGTTACAGAAGACCAAAAGACCGCTTTTGCAACGTTTATGCTGAAGTCTGAGGCTAGCTACTAGTGGCAAGCAAACAAAGTGCGAGGAGGTGAAGGTGTAATTACGTGGGAAAGATTTAAAGAGATGTTTTTCGAAATGTATTTCCCAACTAGTTCGTAGAATCAGATGGAAGTTCAATTTTTGGAACTGAAGCAGGGAAACATAAGCGTACCTGACTACGCGGCTAAATTCAACGAGTTAGCGAGGTTCACCCCGTACCCAGTACACACGAACGAAAGAAAAGCCAGAAGATTCGAACAAGGACTAAAGCCTTGGGTGCACAGCAAGGTTTCAATGTTTGAGATAAACACATTTGTTTGAGAATCTTTGGAAAAGGCCATCCTCGCTGAAGGAGGAAGCGATCAGTAACAAAGTACAATCAAGACCAAAAGAAGAAGAAGAATGAAGGTGAAATTAATAACAAGGCCAGTGGAAGTGGCACAGGAGGTGGAAATTTCAATCAGAAGAAAAGTTGGAACGACGGCTCATCATCGGGAAATCAACAAGGTAATCAGAAGAAAAGAATTGAAGCATGCCCGACTTGCGGGAAAGCCCATCTGGGAGTTTGTATGAAAGGAAAAAGAATGTGCTACAATTGTGGTCAGGAAGGCCACATAGCACTAAACTGTCCAAACCCAAAGAAGGGTGCTTGTTTTACTTGTGGTTCGAAGGACCATCTGGCAAGAGATTGTCCCAAGAAGGGATTGGGAGGGTCTAGATCAAGAGGAAACCGTGCAAATAACAGTGGAAATGCCTTAACCATCACCGGACATACTGCAATAAACCGACCAACCGCCCGGACTTTCAACATGACAGTGCAAGATTCAGTTCAATCTCGTGATGTGGTGTCAGGTATCATTCCGATCAATAAAGTTAATGCTTATGTTTTATTTGATTCGGGTGCTACTTGTTCCTTTATATCCGATGACTTTGCCAAGAATTTAGATTTGCCTAAGGATGAATTGGATTACCCCATGAACATAGAAATTGCGAATAAAGAAATAATCCCTGTTAAGTATGTACATAAGAACTGTAGAGTGGATATTAAGGGTAATATCATGAGCGTAGATCTTATCCTATTCGACTTGGGGAATTTGATGTTATTTTGGGAATGGGTGATTATTCAATTACGAGGTACTGTAATTGATTGCCAAAAGAAGCGTATTAACCTTATGACTCCGTCAAAGGTTGTGTTTTATGGTAGCAAGTCGCCTAGACAAGCGAGTTGTCTAACGATGATGCAGGCCAGGAAGTTGTTAAGACAAGGCTATGTAGGATACTTAGCTTACATAGTCGACACTCGAAAAGAGAATCCTAAGGTAGAAGAGATACCGATTGTGAGGGATTTCGTCGACGTATTTCCAGACGATTTTCCAAGACTTCCACCTGATAGAGAAGTAGATTTCGTGATCGATTTGGCGCCCAAAACTGCTCCAATATCGAAGGCACCATACCGAATGGCACCAGTAGAGATGAAAGAATTAATGGTACAACTAAGAGAATTGTTGGACAAAAAGTACATTCAACCAAGCGTATCGTAGTGGGGGAGCTTGGTGTTGTTTGTGAAAAAGAAGGATGGATCGATGCGGCTCTGCATTGACTACAAAAAACCCGAATAAGGTCACGATTAAAGCAGATATCCATTATCGAGGATCGATGACTGTTTGATCAATTGAAGGGAGCGAGATACTTTTCCAAGATAGACTTGAAGCGGTTATCATCAATTGAAGGTGAGACCGGAGGATGTACCAGAAGGCGGCGTTAGGAAGCGATATGGTCACTCTGAATTTTTAGTAATGTCGTTTGGTCTTACGAATGCTCTGCGACATTTATGGGACTAATGAATGGTGTATTCAAGCCGTTTTTGGACAAGTTCGTAGTGGTATTTATAGATGACATTTTGGTATATTCCAAAACCTAAGAAGAACATGAAGAACATTTGAGGTTAACGTTGGAAGTATAGAGAAGGGAGAAGTTGTACGCTAAATTTTTGAAATGCGAATTCTGGATCGAGCGAGTACAATTTTTTGGTCATGTGATCGATAAAAATGAAATTTTGGTAGATCCATCAAAAGTAGAAGCCGTGATTAACTGGGATCAGCCGTGAACGCCGTCGGAAGTAAGAATTTTTTCTTGGATTAGCAGGATATTATAGAAGGTTCATACAAGACTTTTCCAAGATCGCAACTCCATTAACAAATTTAACTCGTAAAGCTTTGAAATTTGTTTGGACGGAGAAGTGTGAGGAGAGCTTCCAAGAATTGAAGAAGAGATTTATACGGACTTTGTGTTATCCCTTCAGGATGATACAGGAAATTTTGTTGTTTTTAGCGATGCGTCGCATAAAGGACTTGGCTGTGTGCTTATGAAAAATGGAAAAGTCATTGCGTATGCATCACGACAGTTGAAGGATTACGAGAAGGGATACCCAACCCATGACTTGGAGTTAGCTACAGTTGTTTTTGCTTTAAAAATTTGGAGGCACTACCTCTACGGGAGAAGTGTGAAATATATACGGACCACGAGAGTGCGAAATATATTTTCACTTGAAGGATTTGAATATCGTTAAAGAAGATGGTTGGAATTAATTAAAGATTACGATCGTGAGATTTTATACCATCCGGGTAAAGAAAATGTAGTTCTTAGGCGCCTTAAGTAGAAAGGGTCGTGAGAAATTGATGATATTAACTACTCGGGAGGAGCTAATTTCAGAAATAGAGAAACTGGAGTTAGAGGTGAAGTATCCTATGGAAATTGATGAGAAGCTATTTCAGATGCAATCTGGTACAACCCTACTGGACAAAGTTAAGGAGGCTCGGCTTCAGGACGAAGAATGTAAAAAGGTGACAAAGAAGATATCTGAAGGAACTGAACCGAGACTTAAGATGGATAATGAAGGAATACTGAGATTTGAGAGTAGAATTTGGGTACCGCCAGTAAAAGAAATTAAAGAAGAAATTTTGAACGAGGATCATAGTTCACGATATTCGATTCACCCTGGTAGTACTAAGATGTACCAAGATCTCAGACAATAATTTTTGGTGGCCGAATTTGAAACGTGATGTTGCAGAATGTGTTGCCAAGTGTCTGACCTGTCAGAAAGTGAAAGCGGAACATCAAAGACCAAGTGGATTGCTACAACCGTTAATAATCCCAGAATGGAAATGGGAACATATTATAATGGATTTCGTGGTTGGCCTTCCGACGACTCAGAAAGGCTACGACGCAATATGGGTTATCGTTGATCGATTGACGAAATCCGCACACTTCCTTCCGATCAAAATTAGATTCAATTTAGATTAGTTAGGAAGATTATACGTGAAAGAGATTATTTCAAGGCATGGAGTGCCTGTGTCAATTATTTCCGATAGGGATCCGCGCTTCACATCAAATTTTTGGAAACGTCTTTAGGAATGCATGGAGTACTGTGATTGCGAATGAGTCTGACATACCACCCTCAAACAGATGGATGGTGAGAGAAAGATTCAAACATTAGAAGATATGCTAAGAGCACGTGTGATGAACTTTAAAGGAAATTGGGATGATCACCTACCGTTATTAGTAGAGTTAAGCTACAACAACGAGTTACCACTGCGCTAGTATTGGCATGCCGCCTTACGAAGCGTTATCTGGCGAAAGTGCGAGAACTTTACTTTATTTGGATGAAGTTGGTGAAAGACAATTACTAGGGCGCGAATTGGTACATCGAATGGCGAAATAGTCAAAGTGATCCGAACACATTTGGTAGCGGCTCAAGATCGACGGAAGAAATCTGTTGATCCACATCGTAAAAATATCGAGTTTGAATCGGTAGTTATGTTTTCTTGAAGGTCTCTCCTGGAAGGGAAGATCGGAGTTCGGAAAGAAAGGAAAATTGAGCCCAAGATTTATTGGACCATTTGAAACTGAGAAGAATCGAATAGCGTCTGAGGTAGCCTTACCTCCGACACTCGAGAATGTCCCTAACGTCTTCCATGTTTACGTATTACGACCCTACAAGGCCGATTACAAGCATGTAATTGAATCTGAACCCTGCATTTTGAGAAAGACTTATCTTATGAAGAAATTTCTGTTCAAAATTGTCGACCAAAAAGAACAAGTTCTCGAAATAAAGTTATACCTTACATTAAGGTAATTTGGAGAAACCACAATATTTGAAGAAGCTACGTGGGAACTCGAAGAGAATATGATGAAGAATACCCTCATTTATTTACTTAATTATGTGTGATGGCGATTCGGGGGGCGAGAATCTTTGTAAGGGGGGAGAATGTAGCAGTTGAAATTACTGAGTAGTGATTGTGGGGACAGAATCCTTTTAAGGGGGGGGGGGGGGAAGATGTGATGAACGAGATTTTGTAAATCAATTTTAAATATTTATTGAATTAAATAAATATTTTTCGATGATTTAATTATTAGATTAAATAATTAATTGATGCAATTGTGGTAGATTAATTTAATTGTATGTGTTACATTTTTTAAATTAATGTAGAGAATAATTATTATTCAAATATGTAATTATGTGAGCTTATTGAATTAAATAAAATATTTAATTAAGCATGATGTTATTTAATTATTTTAATTATTAATTAGAGATTTAATAATTTGACACTATTTATTAATGAGAAGTTTAATTATGTGAATTTATGAGAAATTATTATATTTTATTTAAAGTAAATTAAATAAGATATTTGATTTATTGTGCAAGTGGATGTGACATGATTTAAACTATATGATAAATGAGTTTATTGAATTAATTGGGTATAAGCCATTAAGGCTAGCCAAAGGAGGCCTTAAGGGGAGTTGAGGGCAGTTAAACCACGTATGGAGCAACTGACCTCAACTCTGCGCATAAAGGCTCAGTTGATATTCTACGTATTCTCCTTTTATTATATTGCTAAGTCTAGAAAACATAACAGAGAGAATTCAGATATAAAAATTAAGAATTTTGAGTGTGTAATTGAAGAAGAGTTTGAGAAGAGTTTTAATTCATTGTTTAACATTACACTCTACGCTCTGGGTAATTTCTCCAAACCCAATTTCTAATTCACGTCATTAGTTTTTATAAAAATGGCTTCATATATTTTGTAAAATCTCTGTAATTGAAATAGGGTTTGATTATGAGTTTATATATGGGTTAAGATATATCAAATTGTATTTGATTAAATATATATTATGTGAATTATCATGTCATTAGTTTCATAATACTATGAATTGCTATTTAAAAAATTTACTGAGTATGGGTTTTGGCCTTATGGCCTTATCGTGATATTTTATGTATTGATCATATATTATCCCTAAATTTTACACTCATATATTATTATGCATGTTGATACTGAAGAGACCAAGTTTAAACAAAGCGGATTCGGTGTTATAACGAATCCGTAGTGTTAAATTTTATGTTTTTGTTCAAAATCTTCAAGAACATCAAGAACAATACAAATTGCATAATTTAATTATGTGATTATGTGTTTTAAATGGTTAAAGTCGTTATATAAATGTTGGGTTATGTTTATGCATGAATTACACCATATGGGTATGTCTAATTTCGAGTAGAAAATAAGAAATTGGAAGAAATTGGCATGTTTCTGCGATTTTTCATGACGCCATTCTAAATTTGATCGCAGCCTGTGTGCGCATTTCTGCCTATTTCAGCGTCATGGCCATAGCATGATCTGATGCCATATCTTGAGCCATGACACCACGCACCTTGCATGGCATGTGACATAAGAGTCCAATTGCACCGCCATGTATGCATGATCACGAAGACTAAGAATATGTAACAGTGTGCATATTTCTCACTCTCGAAGGATTGAAATGAGATTTTTAAATTGATTAAGTCTAACAATGTGTTAGTAAATTAATGTAATGAACATGTAAACATATTAGATGTATAATGAGATGTAAAATAAATGTTTAACATGTAAATAACATAATTACATGTGGATTGAATTATGGAATGTATAATTAACTGTTATTTGTAAAGAATAAATTCTGTGTTAATGAATGTGATAAATTGACTAAGTATAGTCAAAATCAAAGTAGATAAAGAGAATGAGTTTATGATGATTAGTTAAGTTATAATTAACTGGTATTGTGAATGTGAATGGTATGTGGGATTAAATTCAAAGAGCGTGCTTAGTTAAAAAGTGTAATCTACATACGAGGCAAGTTTCTAACCCTACTTGTCATTATTGTTCAAGTTTATTATTTACCTCGAGTAAATTATCATTACTATTATTCATGTTCAAATGTTATATTAAAGATTGATTGTCTTTTCAAAGCATGATTCAGTTATACAATAATTTGAAAGTAGTATGCACACAAGCCAATCATGTTTGATGATAAAGCATATACTTTATAACAATCTTATTCATTTATTAATAAAAAGTATTAATTTATTAAAGGCTTTTAATTATCTACATGATCTTTGTTTTATAATATGTGATAAACCCATAGTTTTAAGCAATGCTTTTAGAATAATGATGATGATCATTCTAATGAGATCTAAATTCTTAGAAAGCTTAAAACTAAAATAGTTCCCAATCGTTGGATTACTAAATTGGGGATTAGTGAATCCGGATAGATTGGTACATCGTTGCTTGCTCATTGAATGAGGATGATTGATCTCATGATCATTTGTGTGGAACACTAAAGCAAGTATGTAGGTGCTTATTAGAGAATAAGTTCCTTTGAGCGTGGCTCGCTAAGGAATACCTAATGGAGTTTTTATTTGCTGTCGATAGGAATTCTGTAGTGATAGTAGTACAAGTAATCCTTGGACTTGAGATCATCATAGTATCTCTTGTATGATGAGTTATACTTTGACTTATTCCTTAAGACCCTTAGGGTATATCAAAGGGTATGCTTGGGTATAATAAGTTGTACATGGAGATAATGTATGATCGATAAAGAATCTACCACTACAATAAAGAAGAGAAATGTCTATGTGATTCGATAAATGACAACCCAGTAGTCCTTGGCGGCGAGAATGAAATTAGAAAGGAGTTTCTAATTTGCATTATTTGGAGTTGTGCATTTAAGGATCGAAATACATATAATTAAATAAAATAAGACTTGCGGTAATTCCATGTCTTATATTTAATTGGGACATTGTATGGTGGAAGGATTGAATTATACGGTAACTATTTACTCAAAGGTTCTTTTATGATTAATGTTGAAATCTATATTATACGGAAAGTCGTTGATCATTAGGGAGGCTTATCCTATTGTAGAATAAATATTATTTATTTAAATAAATTAATTATTTAATTTATTTATTTAAATAAGATTAAATTATTCTAATTGATTTATTCACATTAGGTTTAATATGGAGAACCTAAAGGGTCACACCATAAAAGGAAGAATAATTATTTAAGAAGTAAATGGCATAATCGTAATAATATGTTATGTATATTTAATTTAATCTATGGTGATAGAATAAATTAAATAGCTTAATATTATTATTTAATATTTTAGAAATATTAAATATAAATTAATAAGAGAGTCTTATTAATATTATTACAATTATTATTATTTTAATTTCTAAAAGAGTTTAGGAATTAATTTAATATAAGTACTCTCATTTATTCCTAATTGGATTAGGAAGGAAAATTAGTTAAAGGAGTTTAATTAATTATCCCTAATAAGATTAGGGAGCTTAATTAATTAAAAGAATTAATTAATTAAAACCCAATTCCTTAATTATTAAGGTGGGTTGCCCACATCTATAAATAAGAGAGTCTTATTATGGGTGGTATGAGTGTTGTTGACTTTAACAACTCGTAATAATTCAAGTTGTTGGGAGTACACCTTTTCTATAGAGATAGAAAAACTAGGGTTTAGCCAACCACCCTTCTTCTTGAATTTTCTTCTTCTTCCTTGGTGGATCACCTCTAGAGGCCAAACATTTGGGTGGCTAACGTTGATCAAAGGAAGGAACCAAACCCGGTGGATTCAAGATTGAGCGAAAGGATTTGGAGGTGAACTTGTACACGAGGAAGCTCGATCTTCAAGGGTATGATTTTATTCTTTATCTTTTCATTTAATTAATAATTATGCATAAAGGGTGATCCCGGGTATATGGTTTGTAAATTTTAAACTACGATTTTCCACGCTTAGCACTTTTATGCAATTTGATTGCGTAGCATGAATATTACAAATCTAACGGTGGCATCGAGCCGAACCTTTATGCAAATTATTAATTGTTCAAATTTAATATGTATATTGATATGTGTTTAGAACAATTTAATTGGGAATAATTTTGTTATATAAAATTTAAAAAAAAAAAAAAAAAAAAAAAACCTTGATTTGCGAAATAAATACTGCGGTTTAATATGGAGCAAATTAAAGTAAACTCTTATTATTATATATATATATATATATATCCGGGTAACATTCATGAGATAAAAAGAGTGAAGAGGCAATTTACATGGAATTGTAAAAATCTTTTGGTTCAAATCTTGCATTTTATATTTTAAATATAGGAAAAATAAAAAAAAATATATCGCGAATTTTTTTTCCAAAAGAAAAAGAATCGATTTTTTTTTTCAAATATATATATATATTATTACGGAAATTCAAGGATTCTTAAAGATTATTATATATATATATATAGTTATATATATAATATATATAACTATTATATATATATATATAACTATTATAATCTTAATTATTTTAATTTTAGAATAAAAAGTTTATTTTAATTTTAAAATAAAATATTTATTTTAATCTTAAAATAAAAGAGTTTATTTTAATTTTAAAATTAGAATTTCATGCTAACTAATTAGAGTTGGAATTGGATTCCATAATAACTAATTGGAGTTGAAATTGGATTTTATTTTTCCTAAAATAAAGGAGTTTATTTGTAAATAGGAAAGAAAATCCATGTTTCCTTAAATAAAGGAGTTTATTTAGATATGAAATTAGATTTCATATTATTCAAAATAAAAGAGTTTATTTGTGAATAGGAAAGAAAATCCGTGTTTCCTTAAATAAAGGAGTTTATTTAGATATGAAATAAGATTTCATATTATTCAAAATAAAGGAGTTTATTTGTGAATAGGAAAGAAAATCAAGTATTTCCTTTAATATTTTTTTTTTACATGGAATTGGATTCATAATTAATTAAAATAAAAGAGTTTATTTTAATTAAAGATTTTTTATATATACATGGAATTAGATTCCATAATTAATTAAAATAAAGGAGTTTATTTTGATTAAAGATTTTGATTAAAATAAAATAGTTTATTTTATTCAAAATAGGATAAATTAAAATAAAATAGTTTTATTTTAATTTAAATTTGGATTAAAATAAAGGAGTTTATTTTGATTCAAAAATAGATTTTATACTAACTAAATTTGCCCATTAAATGATATCAATATATATATTAAATGTTTATTATTCATAGGATGAATGTTATTTATTGATCGTATGATGATGTGTATGATAATAAATGGGATTGATTATGGATTTATTGACCGATGTGATTGGATTTTATTTTAGTTGGATGCATGAATGTATGGGTTTTATTAAATGGGATTCTGCGTACCTCGTCTTCTCTAATTTTTCTTAATGTAAATTCTATTCCCTCTATGTACTTCCCCTTGATTTGCGATCAAGGTTTCTATTTATTTTAAATAGTTTTGTAATAGGAATAGTTAGAATAAATTTTGAAAAATTGGAGATCAAAGGAAGCGAGGCGCTTGAAGACCCGTTTGTAATGGAGCAGGGTTTAAATGTAATAGTTATATTTAAATATTATTTCTTGCACCCTAAGGGTTTGACCTTTTGGTTCACTTGGTGGCTCTAGTGAACCAAACTAGAATAAAAGTCCATAATCAATCGGGTAGAATATAGTATTCTATATGTGCATGATTATACTATATATATTATATATTATGCAAACATGCTTCGCATGTTTATTAATATGATAGCGTATTTTATATATATATAAATAAATGCGCTAAACAAGATGAGACAAATTAATAACAAACCCCTCAATTTTTTATATTAAGTCCTAAGCGTTCAAAGATATTTGGAATATCAAGCGTCGCCTTCTAGCATGATAAAATTAATAGAGTATTAAATATTTAATATGAGTTTGTTGTGTCACCACAAGGCAAGTATTAAGTATTTAAGATGTTAATTTATCACATTTGATGCTTATAAAGAAAATTGAACAATATTGTTTTTTTGTTGTGTCACCACAAGGATGATATTTTTCTTTTTGAATATATGGAGTGCTAGGTCGGACTTAACTTGGATAATTTTGATTCGGATGTGCCACCACTTGATCAAAATAATCTAAGAGGCAAAAGAAAAGGAGTTGCATAGTTGATGTAATTGACAAAAGTTGTCTACCTATTTATTTATATATAGTTTGTTTGTCACCACAAGGCTATATACATTTGAAATGGGATCCTTATTCTCACTAGCAAATCTTTAATTAGATTTTTTAGAACTATATAAGTGAGGTAATATAGTTTGAAGAAAATAGTGGGAGATACCAATTTAAAACAAGACCTAATTTATTTTGGTAATTAATAAAAGAATGTATGTTAAAATGTTGTTAATTACAAATTCATTTCTGAGAATTTTACAATGTCTAAATTACTATCAACTTTAGCATATTAGATATTAATTAAGACCAAATTAAGCGGATTGGTTAAGGAATTTGAGAATAGTTCTCATAGTTGAAAAGCTATCTTATATGTCATATATCGCCTATCCCGCAATGGTTGCGAGACAATGCCTCACGAGGAAGAGATTGCTACTTTTAGAAAGTGGCAAGATGATGCATGATTGGCTCGATGCATCATGCTCGCATCCATGAGTAACAAGCTTCACCGTCAGCATGAAAACTATGGATGCTCTTACTATATTCCTGCACATCAAGTAGTTGATGGTGAGGAAAGTAGGACTGAAAGATATCAGATATCTAAGGAGCTCTTAGATCTAGAATGGCCGATGGCACTATAAATGCAGACAAAAGTTCTTAACATAATCAATTTGATTGATCAATTAGGACAACTGGTTTTTGTCATGGATGGAGAGTTGAGCAAGATTTGATCTTGCACTCACTCCGGACTCCTTTCACAATTGTTGTGAATTTTCATATAAACAAGCTAGATATCGGCCTCATTGATTTGCTTAACATGTTGAAAAATGTTGAGAGTCACTTTCAACCAAGAAAGATCAAGTCTTCTTTGGTAGGAGCCAAAGGATCTTCTAAAAGGAAGAAGCGTTTCAAAGAAGGTAAATAGAAAGGCATAAACAAAGGATAATATGAACAAAAGCGTCACGGATAGCAAAGGGTTTGCTTCCACTTTGCAATAAGCACGGACCTTTGGAAAGAAAGCTGCGAGAAGCGTCTTGCGAGAGAGGCTAACCAAAGAAGCTTAGTGAAGTTTGGTTACAATCTGATTTTGTTCATGATTGAAATAAATTTTCTTTAAGTCGAGGTTCTACTTGGGTATTGGATACCGACTTTGGTTATCATAAATATAGATTTATGAAGGGACCAAGCAGTAGAAAGCTAAACAAATATAAGTAATCATATGCGGAAATGTAGCAAAGGTTGCCATATTAGCCATAGAAACTTATAGTTTAGCAATACTACTGAGCAAATCTATTAAGTCAATAAGTTGTTATTGTATTCCAATTCTTGTTAGAAACATTATTTCCATTTTATTGTTGGACAATAAAATTTTTGGTATTATAATTAAGAACAATTGTTGTTCTATTTATAATAATAATGTTTTGTATAGAACTGGAATATTACTTAATAAATTTTGTATACTTGACTTACATGAGAAAAATATATTTTGCAAATTGAACAAACTAGTATAAGAAAAAGAGATGATCATTCAAAGAGTTGAATGTGTGTATTTGTTGAAATACAAGTGTGAATTATTTGAAAGGTTCAAAGAATTCAGAAGTGAAACAAATTGGCAAAGTATTAAGATTCTTTTATTGGATCAAGGAATAAATACGTGTGCAATAAGTTTCTAGATCATCTCAAATGGTTTTCTCATAATGGACACATCCTGATACGCAATAATTGATTGATGTATCTGAATGAAAAATAGTACCTTGTTGGACATAGTGCGGTCCATAATGATTTTCTGAGCATTCCGGTATCCTTACAGGGTCATGTCCTAGAAATGTACGCATATCTACGAAAAAGGTAACCTCAAAATCCGGCCCCAAGACTCCATAAAAGTTATGGACGGGGAGGATTCCTAATCTTAAGTGTGTTAAGATAAGGGTTGTCAACTTATGTGAAAAGGTTTCAAAAGATAAGCTTGGGACAAGATTTGACAATCTGATTTGTGGGACATCCTAAAGTAAGTTTAGGGTATATGTTCTATAATTCTACTTAGCAAAAGGTGTTTATTACGAAAACACGCGCCTTCTAAGATAAAGGTGTTTATTATTGAAGGGGCTAGTGGGAGGATAATAGATCTTGAAGAGTTCAAGAACCACAAAACACTATAAGTCGAATAAGAGGAACTATAGATAGACCTATTGTACCACAAGCAGATCGTAAATCGGAATAGTACAAGAAGATACCTAGGAGGTATGAATTCATCATAGAAGATGATGATGAGGTACACATCATAGTTGATGATGATCCAGTTACATACGATGAGGTAAGAGTTCTAGTGTGTATAAAAGGGTCAGTGGGAGCGCCGTGACATTCCTAATATTATATGTTGATATACTACGGAAAGGAATGACATACCAATGCTACAATCAGTAAAGATAAAGTTGTCTAAACATTCCTCCATGAATGATTTGGGAAGAGTATCTTAATTGGGGATATAAATCTATATAGATAGATTTAAGAGGATGCTCGACTTAACCCGAAGGCGTATATTCATTCGATGCTAAAAGTCGTTTAGCATGGCAAACTCAAGAGATGTTTCATGTCGATGAGCTATGGAGTGTATTTCTCTTAATAGTCCCCATAGACTCCAAAGAAGAGAGATTGCATGAGTGACAATCATGTATGCAATGAAATATCTACGAGACACGATGTTGATCGGTCATATTACGGAGAAGATCTTTGTAAGGCGGTGAAAAAAACATCTTAAAGTTCTTAACCAAGCACTAAGGATGTGAGCATACATGGTGGAGTGCGAATTAAAACTAGAGGACTTTACGGACTCAAGTTTTTCGAGACAGACGAGGCGAATAGAAAATCCACTTTAAGGTAAAGTGTTACCTTGAGCGAGTGGTGCGTTGAATTGGAAAGGTTCCAAGCAATGAAAGATTCTTTGGTTTAGTGATAAAGACAAAGTATATAGCTATAAATGAAGGCTGTAAGTTGATTGTTTGGATTAAAAGTTCATTCTGAAGGAACTAGGAATAGTTCTAAGTCTCATCTTGGATCTAAACATGTGTTGTGGCACTTTCATTTGATTATTAGAATCATTGAAAGATGGGAAATCACTATAGAGATAGTGGACTCTCATGAACAACATTACATATCCATTAACTAAAAGCTTATCCAACAACATCGGGATAATCGTCACTTAGAGAAGAAAGAGTATAAGATACCATGACGATTGGCTTTAGTGCAAGTGGTAGATTGAAAGTAGTATGCACACAAGCCGATCATGTTTGATGATAAAGCATATACTTTGTAACAATCTTATTAATTTATTAATAAAAAGTATTAATTTATTAAAGGCTTTTAATTATCTACATGATCTTTGTTTTATAATATGTGATAAACCCATAGTTTTAAGCAATGCTTTTAGAATAATGATGATGATCATTCTAATGAGATCTAAATTCTTAGAAAGCTTAAAACTAAAATAGTTCTCAATCGTTGGATTACTAAATTGGGGATTAGTGAATCCGGATAGATTGGTACATACATCGTTGCTTTCTCATTGAATGAGGATGATTGATCTCATGATCATTTGTGTGGAACACTAAAGCAAGTATGTAGGTGCTTATTAGAGAATAAGTTCACTTTGAGCATTGGCTCGCTAAGGAATACCTAATGGAGTTTTATTTGCTGTCGATAGGAATTCTGTAGTGATAGTAGTCTACAAGTAATCCTTGGACTTGAGATCATCATAGTATCTTGTGTATGATGAGTTATACTTTGACTTATTCCTTAAGACCCTTAGGGTATATCAAAAGGTATGCTTGGGTATAATAAGTTGTACATGGAGATAATGTATGATCGATAAAGAATCTACCACTTCTAATAAAAAAGAGAAATGTCCTATGTGATTCGATAAATGACAACCCAGTAGTCACGGTTAAGGCGAGAATGAAATTAGAAAGGAGTTTCTAATTTGCATTATTCAGAGTTGTGCATTTAAGGATCGAAATACATATAATTAAATAAAATAAGACTTGTGCGGTAATTTCATGTCTTATATTTAATTGGGACATTGTATGGTGGAAGGATTGAATTATCGGTAACTATTTACTCAAAGGTTCTTTTATGATTAATGTTGAAATCTATATTATACGGAAAAGTCGTTGATCGTTAGGGAGGCTTATCCTATTGTAGAATAAATATTATTTATTTAAATAAATTAATTGTTTAATTTATTTATTTAAATAAGATTAGAATTATTCTAATTGATTTATTCACAATAGGTTTAATATGGAGAACCTAAAGGGTCACACCATAAAAGGAAGAATAATTATTTAAGAAGTAAATGGCATAATCGTAATAATATGTTATGTATATTTAATTTAATCTATGGTGATAGAATAAATTAAATAGCTTAATATTATTATTTAATATTTTAGAAATATTAAATATAAATTAATAAGAGAGTCTTATTAATATTATTACAATTATTATTATTTTAATTTCTTAAAGAGTTTAGGAATTAATTTAATATAAGTACTATCATTTATTCCTAATTGGATTAGGAAGGAAAATTAGTTAAAGGAGTTTAATTAATTATCCCTAATAAGATTAGGGAGCTTAATTAATTAAAAGAATTAATTAATTAAAACCCAATTCCTTAATTGTTAAGGTGGGTTGCTCGCATCTATAAATAAGAGGAGTCTTATTATGGGTGGCATGGGTGTTGTTGACTTTAACAACTACGTAATAATTCCAAGTTGTTGGGAGTACACCTTTTCTATAGAGATAGAAAAACTAGGGTTTAGCCAACCACCCCTTCTTCTTGAATTTTCTTCTTCCTTGGTGGATCACCTCTAGAGGCCAAACATTTGGGTGGCTAACGTTGATCGAAGGAAGGAACCAAACCGGTGGATTCAAGATTGAGCGAAAGGATTTGGAGGTGAACTTGTACACGAGGAAGCTCGATCTTCAAGGGTATGATTTTATTCTTTATCTTTTCGTTTAATTAATAATTATGCATAAAGGGTGATCCGGGTATATGGTTTGTAAATTTTTAAACTCTGATTTTTCCACGCTTCCACACTTTATGCAATTTGATTGCGCACATGAATATTACAAACCTAACATAATTGTCCTATTGTATACTTCTTGAGATTATTATTCAATTAGAATATTATTATTATTGAACCTTATTAGACTAGCGAACCCTTATTGATTCGACTAGTCCATAGTTGATGAGCGTTCTAAATTTTAGAACCCTTGATGAATTATCCAAACCAAACATCCTTTGGTGCGGACTCGAATGTCAAACTGAGATGAACAACCCTGCAAAAGGATTTACTTATGCGTTAGCGTTAAGATATTTTGCACAGTATGGTACTAAGGGCTGATCCCCCTAAGTATGAGTAGAAAGGTCCATAGTCTTATGACTGTTAAAGGTTTCAAGTATAACCCTTGATAACTTAGGACATAGTTCAAGGTCTTATGACCCTCAGAATTCTTTTGATTCTTGTTATTCATTCTTGATTCAAAAGTTGATCTTTTATTCAGATGTCTTTGATTTACTCGCATGTTATTAAACTGTTATTTCATTGTTAAACTTGTGGGCAATAGTGCTCACTCTTGCTTAATAATAACATTGCAGTTAAGAACGAAAGAACCGATGAACCTTCCACTAGTAAAGGCAAGGGCAAAGTTAGCAAATGATGAAGACTTGTTATTTTGTTTGATGATGTATTTATGTTAGACTTGAGTTAATGATGTTGTTTAAGACTTATTATTTATATTTTCCTTACAGGATGTTTAAGGTTAGTTTAACTTTGAGATTATTTTATATGATTCGGATGTTGTAACCCTTTAAAGGGAAGATTTTATTTCTATCTATTGCATGGTTTGCATTTATTATGGGTAGATAGATAGATGATATTTGTACAGTGAACACCAAATCCCGTGGAATCGAAGTACCCGGATTTGGGGGTGTCACAATCATGCTCACTAAGTTCTAGTATACCACGTTCATCAATTACTAATCATCCAAACTTTGAATTTACTAACCACATAGCATGATTCTGTTTTAGCTATATTATTACATGTTTATTATACTAACACATCATTAGACCAACATATCTCGCTACCCCAAAACTACAATGACAGTGACTGACGGCTCTGCCTCGAGATCGATGTGTGTACGGTTGTACCACTACACATATATTCTTAGTGATTTTTACATTAGCACCGGTAGAAATTTCAAGTGCTGTGACGAGATCATTGAAACAACATGAGCGATGTCGTTTTTAGCCCAACTAACACGAATTTTACACACCAAACAGTGAAATTAACACGTAAAATAAATATACAACTATCATAAACATGATTGCTAACATATTCAACCACTTAGCACAATTTAACAACAACTAAAACTATTTTAATTTCTCAATTTTCATGTTTTCATATGAAAACTCCATTTTTGAGTTTCTTCATCAAAAATCATTATTGTGATATCAATTCTTCACCAAATCACTTCATTCAAACTACATTATCTTTGTTTCTTAATGAACTAGGATAAACAAGCTTCAATTTACAATTTAGCATACCAATTAACCACTAATTTTGGTACTTACATAAGCCATATGAGAAAATATCCATAAAACATACACTGTCGTTATTTTTTTTTCTAATATAAACTGAAATTAGCATACAATTCTTGCTTAAACTTAACTCCCATCATGATTGACACATACAACTATAAGTACTTAGTAGTATAATCATCATAATTGAATTCTATAGCAACAATTCCAAACATATAAAATTCACAAAGTATGAAAATTATTGCCGTAAAACATATCAGAACAGATATGTATATGAAATACTAAGATTATGAACATACCTTAAATTTGCTAATATAATCTTTGCTAATTGCTGGAAATTACTTACGTTCCCTCTCCAATTCTCTTAAGCAATTCTCTCTAAAACCCTTTGTAATTTTTCTCTGTAGCTTTTCTTAGGCTTAGTCCATATACATAATACGTAATGTTAAACTAAAACCAACGCTCACCTTTCAAACGTAAAAATTGACACTATACTAATTGCCATTAATAAATTATCAGTTACTAAAATTATATATATATTATTTATATTTTGTTTAATTAAATTTATAATTTAAATTTTAAAAAAAATCCAAAAGCCATAAGGCTTTGTTTGGCAAACCATTTAAAATTAAAGAATTAATATTCTTAAACCTTGTTTAGATAAAACTAAATTAAAACTACTTTAATTTATTTTAATACACCTAATAACATAGTTATTTGTCACACTATATTTAATTAAGCTTTTCATACTTAATTTAATTAATTCAAATAATAATTAATTAAATAATTCATTTATTCACTTAACTCGATACAAATAATTAACCATCAAATTGAAATATTAATATAAAAATAATTTCCTTAACTCATTAATTATTTATTTAACAAATAATTATCCAAATAAAATTAAATCAATTAAACAAATATTTATTCAACAATAAACACATCCATTAAATATTTATATAATTCAATAAATATTTAATATTACAATTAAAAATTCTTGAATGTTACATAATTCCCTCCTTACAAGAATTATGTCCTTAGAATCATAATTCAAACAATCAAATCATCACAATTCAACATCTTAACCCTATCCATTGAATTTTCCAATTAACAGAGAATATGTATTGCAAAGAAGATTAATATAAATTATACATTTAATCCTCTAGATTATATGCTAGCAAAGAGATGGTGAATCTCTCATTCCTCTTGGCCAAAATCACAGAGACTTAATCTCACAATTTCCAACTGTATTTTCTCTCTTCTTCCAAGCTCTCTCTCTAAACCCTCTGCTATTTTGGCCTTGGAAGAATATGACGCGAAGTAATAAAATGGCCACTCCCACGTACTCTTCTGTTAAAAAAATAAAAAGACGTCAGTTGGAATAAGCCAAAGGCCACAATGCCATGTTTGGCTAATCAAATTTTCCCCAAACTAGATAATTTTTATATTATTTATATTATATAGTTACTTTGTGTCACACCTTAATTTAGTTTATTTAGATAACTTTAGTTTAGTTAATTTAAATAACTTATAATAATAATAATAATAATAATAATCTTATTACCATTATACTTATAATTAATAAATAATTATATATCTAATTTAATTAATAAATTAGAAACATCACTTTATTTAATTTATTTATTTCCTTTAAATTAAACAATTCATTTAATTTAATTATTTTCTTAAATATTAAGCAATTGATTTAATTTAATTATTTCCTTAAATTAAATCCTTGAGATAAAATTAACATTATTGAATTTAATAAACATTAACCAATTTAGTTACTAAATTAATTCACTACAATTCATCAATTATTTATTTCCTCAATAAATAAATTATTTGATATATTTATTTAATTTAATTAATATTTAAATAAAAATACAAATTTCTCGATCGTTACAAAATATAACTGCTTAAATAGAAACATATTTGATTCAAAGCTTAACACAACTTATTTGCTTACTTAGAAGCATTTTCACTCTAAAAGTTGTTTAAACTTAAAGTGACTTTTCTTTACTCCTTAAAGAATAATTCTTTATAAATTTGCATTAAATTATATATCTACTTAAATAGAAGCATTTTTGAGCCAAATCCAAAATTGACTTATTTGTTTATTCAAGAAGCATTTTTCTCACAAAATATAAAAGTTATTTAAACTTTTATAACAGTGCATAATTTACATATTTGCTTACACAGAAGCATTATTTGATCAAAGCACAAATTAATATCTTCTTACTAAGAAACATATTTTCTCAAGTATAAAAGTCTTTAAACTTTTATAAATATATTTGCTCTTTAACTCTTATCTGCTTATTTGAGAAGCATCAATCTGTACTAAATTCTTATCTGCTTATTTAAGAAACATCCATCTATAATAAATTCTTATTTGCTTATTTGAGAAGCACATTATTGTAAAAAGAGAAAAGGTCAGAGTTAGTTTATTTTATGTACTTGGGAGAAAGACGAGTAATTCTTCGACCAAGAACAAAGTTTTAAAGAGGTAAGCAGGAAGTTGGGTCTCTAGTGTACTCTCTAGTCTTTAATCTGTGGAACATCTGACGTGGAAGGGATGAGGGACTATTACTTGGTCCTTTTTCTTTCTGTTTGATTCGGTTTAGGCCATATGGTGCATTTGGTGCTTTGGTGCTATGAAGCCAGTGAGAGGCTGGCCATGGGTTTTTTTTACGCTTGGTGGCCTGTTGTAGGAAAGTTGATATTGCAGTGGGTGGTCTTCACAGTCTTGTGAGCTGGGACGGTTTAAGTGTTGTGGTCTGATTGGGCTAGTGATGGGCTCTTATGCCCTTTGTTGGGATTACTTTACCTGGAATTCCATTTTTTTCTTGCTATGTTTGTGAGCTGATTCTGCAGTTCTGGGAGTTGATGCAGTGGGGCTACTTTTTGACCTCCTTATTGTTGATCATGTTTTGGATGGGCATAGTGCTTGTTTCTCTTGCTCTCTTATGCTATCTTATGTAAAAATGATAGTCTTATGCTCTCTTATGTAAAAATAATAGTTTTTGTTATAGCTTGTTGGGCATAATGCATGTAATCTTTTATAGTCATGACATCATAGGGCATGTCCTATGATGTCTATGCTATATTCTGATTGGGTTTTCTCCAATGAGGTTTGTAATTTCTTTTTTTTAATATAGTTTAAAATTAGCAACAAAAAAAATGCTACCACGTAAGCTACCTCTCCTACCCTTTTTAATATCTCGAAGATACCTTTAGAAATACGTACGAGCCTACTTCAAACTCTCTGTTCATTCGATGTGAATCTGCATACTTCGTCTATCTGTCTTGAGCTGCTACCAATCGCATTCGTATCAACTTGACTATATCCGCTGTTTGTTGCACCAATTCGGGTCCTAGCATTCGGCGTTCTCCTACTTCATCCCAACATAATGGTGTTTTACACTTCCGTCCGTATAAAGCTTAGTAAGGTGGCATGCATATGCTCGCATGATAACTGTTATACGTAAATTCAACTAATAGTAGATGGTTATCCCAACTACCCTTGAAATCCATAACGCAAGATCTCAGCATATCTTCTAGCATCTGAATTGTCCTTTCGCTCTGCCCATCTATTAATGGATGATACGATGTACTTAACTTCAACTGTGTTCCCATCTGTTCTTGTAGACTTCTCCAAACGCTTAATGTGAATCGTTGATCATGATCTGACACTATCGAAACTGGTACTCCATGTCTGAAAATAATTTCCTTAATATAAAGTTTATCTAACTGATCTAAGTTAAACATAACCCTTATTGGCAAAAGGTTAGCCGACTTCGTCAACCGGTCAACTATTACCCAAATATCGGCGTACCCTTTTTGAGTAATTGGAAGTCCCACCACAAAGTCAATCGTTGATGTTCAGCCTTAACATTTTGACAAGTTAAGCACCTACTCACATATTTTTCTATCTCTCTCTTCATATTCGGCCACCAAAAACTCTGTCAAATAAGGTCTTGATACATCTTAGTACTACCATGATGAATCAAGTACCTTGAACTATGAGCCTTTTGTAATACTTCTTCCTTCAATTTCGTCTCATTCGGAACCCAAATTCTTCCTTCAAATCTTAATAATCCCTCATTATCAAGACTATACTTTAATTCTTTTTCATCGGCTAGCCGCTTCTTCATCTGGTCACACTCATCATTTCTATGGTGTATCTCCTTCACTCTCTCTTCAATGGTAGATCGAATCGCCGTTGTAAACAATCTTTGACTCGATTCTCTGGGTAACTTTACCTCTAACTCCATTCTAGTCATCTCTGTTATTACCTCAGTTTGAGCTGTTAACATAGATAACTTTTCCTGGCCCTATCTATTTAAGGTGTCGGCCACTACATTGGGTTTTCCTAGGTGATACAAAATATCGCATTCGAAATCCTTTATCAACTCCAGCCATCTCCTTTGTCTCATATTTAAATCTTTTTGTGTGAAGATATATTTTAGAGTTTTATGGTCCGTGTATATCTCACATTTTACCCCATATAAATAATGCCTCCATATCTTTAAGGAAAACACTACCGCGGCCAGTTCCAGATCATGAGTCTGATAAACTTTCTTATAATCCTTTAACTGTCGTGATGCATACGCAATGACCTTTCCATGCTGAATGAGCACGCATCCAAGTCCTCTATGCGAAGCATCGCTATAAACTACAAAATTCCCTGTATCATCAGGTAAAGATAATACAGGTGTGTCACTTAACTTTTCTTCAGTTCTTAAAAATTATCTTCACACTTCTCAGTCCACACATACTTCAATGTCTTCCTTGTCAAATTAGTCCACAGAGTAGCTATCTTCAAAAAATCTTGAATAAATCTTTGATAGTATCCCGCTAACCCTAGGAAACTCCGTACCTCAATCGGCGTTTTTGGCTATTTCCAATTAATCAATGCTTCCACCTTTGATGGGTCTACTAAAATTCCAATGCGGTCGATAACATGTCCTAAAAATTATACCTTTTCTAGCCAAAATTCACACATAGTGAATTTTTCATATAATTTCTCCTTCCTTAATGTCTCCAACACTATTCTTAGGTGTTCAGTGCGATCTTTTGGTGTCATAGAATAAACTAGAATATCATCGATAAACACTACGACAAAGTTGTCCAAATATTGTTTGAACACTCTATTCATCATATCCATAAATGCACCTGGTGCATTCGTCAACCCAAACGACATCACCAGAAACTCGTAATGGCCGTAACAAGTCCTGAATGCCGTCTTAGGTACATCCTCCTTTCTAACCTTCAACTGACGATACCCCGTTCACAAATCTATTTTAGAAAAATACTTTGCCCCTTTCAACTGATCAAAGATATCATCGATCTTGGGCAATGGGTATTTATTCTTTATTGTTAACTTGTTTAACTCTCGGTAGTCGATACAAAGTCTCAATGATTCGTCCTTCTCTTCACAAATAGTATCAGTGCTCCCCACGAAGAAACACTCTGTTGAATGTACTTCCTATCCAACAGTTCTTGTAATTGAACCATCAACTCCTTCATTTCTACTGGTGCCATATGATACGGTGCCCTTGAAACTGGTGCCGCTCCTGGCACAATATCTATTATTAATTTGATCTCCCTATTGGGTGGAAGACCTGGTAATTCGCTTGGAAATACATCAACAAATTCTTTAACTATAGGTATTTGTTCCATCGTTGCTCCCACTCTCTGGGTATCAACAACATGACACAAATAACTTACACATCCCTTCCTGAATATTTTCCTAGTTTTTGTAATGGTAAGACAACACGAACGTCCTGGTGATTTATTACCGTAAAACACTACATTAGGTTGTCTCAACATTCTAATGTTTACACATTTCTTTTGACAATCTATAATTGTTCCATGGTTAAACAACCAATCCATCCCGAGAATTACATCGAATTCTCCCAACTTTATCGGTATCAAATCTATCGATAATTTACAACCTCGTATTTCTACACAACAATGCCTATAAATATTTTCAAAATGAATTATTTCTTCGTTTGATATCTTGATATTCAAAGGTATAGGCAATCTTTCAGGAAGTAATCCTAATCGTTTAGAAAAATCATATGCTATGAAAGAACAAGTAGCACCAGAATCAAACAACATATAAGCATTTATATCGTTGATTAGGATAATACATGCAACTACATCCCCTGATGCAACTACATCTTGGACCATCATGTTAAAGGTGCGGGTCATCGACCTATTCGTCTGAGCTGGACCGCCAATAGCTAACTTACCACTATTAGTGCCCTTATTCCCATCCGTCCCCTTCTTCGGGCAATTCTTCGCCATGTGATCATTTGATCCACATAAGAAGCATCCATGGTTCTTCTTCGAACTTGGACAGTTAGGCAAAATGTTCCCCTCCTATCCACAGTTATAACACACCGCTTTTCCCTTGAGACAGACTCCTAAGTGAGTCTTTCCATAGTTCTTGCATGCCTCCATCCTTTTCTTAGGATCTCCTTGCTTTACTCTAGTATTCCCAGAGTTAAAACATTTCCTCTTCTTTCCGTTGCCACTCCCACTGGCTCCCTCCATTTTTACTCCCCCTTCTACCTTATTCTTGTTCTTCTTCTCTCTGTGGTATTGACTTAGAGCCTCATTACCACCCTCGGTAATTATTTCCTTCTCTAGAATGGTTCCAAAAGAATTACTTTGGAATACTGATATCCGGCTATATAGCCAGGGTTTCAAGCCTTGCTCGAATCTCCTAGCCTTCCTCACCTCTGTATCCACCTGATGTGGAGCAAACCTCTCCAGTTCATTGAATTTGGTCGCATATTTGGGAACTGTCATTTCCCCTTATTTTAGTTCTAGGAACCACATCTCCATCCTCCCCTGCATACTCGTGGGAAAGTAGTTCTAAAAGAAAATCTCCCTGAACCGTGTCCACATTAGGTTTTTTATACCATCCCTAGCCTGGCTTTGCCTCCCACCAGAAGTTGGACTCTCCCTTCATCTTATAGGTAGCAAAAGAAACCGTTTGCCCCTCTTCGACATTTGCAATAACAAATGCCTTCTCAATTTCTTTCGCCCAAGTCTGGGCTTCTATAGGGTTCGTAGTTCCTTTGAACTCCGGCGGACCTACACTCTAAAAACCCTTAAATGTAGTAGCCGGTACTACTACAGGATTTATGGGTATATTTGCCCCATTTCTATTAAAAACAGCCGTTAATAAATTAACAAACTCTTGCATTGGATTAACTGGTCCCCCTTCAGGTTGATTCACATTGGCTTCTTGATTTCGTTGTCTTCTTCTTGGTGGCATCTTTATGTTAAAAAATAAATAACACTTCATTATTACTTTCTTCTTGTTAATTAGTTAATATTCCTTATTAAACAATAACTTTGAACTAATTGCACAATATGTTCTATAAAAGGCTTATATTGATATGTTTCTTCCTTGTAGTATAATACAACATCATTCATCATTACACAGCCTTACCTGATTACATTACTTTTCCGCCATTACTTTCCAAAAATTGGGATTTACAAAAAACTACCCTTTGATATACAAAAGAGGGTTTTACGTCACTACATAATACATCATATTTACATATCTAACTCTACTATAGTACTAATTAGGTTACATTTGCCGTATGGAATTCTCATAATCCGCATTGGCAAGACTGGCTATAACATCTCAACTGATAGTATGCCCAGTCTGCCCTGCCTCTACAGGATACTCTGCAACTTACCACTGAAAATCCCCGTGAGAACTCCTATGTATATAGAACATTCTGCTAATCTTTTCCTTCTTAGCCTTTAGCTCCTGCCTAAGCTCAAAGGCCTCATGTTTCAGCTCAGGGACCTTATCCTTTGCCAAAACCTTCTCGTCATGCTCCTCCTCCCACATCGTCTCCATGTCTTTCTTGTTTACCATGGATCTCCTCCTTCAACTCTCTCACCTCCTTCCCTAACTGGATATTTCTATCCAATATCGTCATGAATAACGCCTTCATTGACTCCCCCGGAGTCATCTCTTCTACAGGTGCTACCGTATTAAACGACACCACCTCCACCTCCTCATCTGACATGCCATCAAATAAGGATATGAATCCTAAGTTCTCCGAGTCTTCTGACTCCACCACCACCACCACTGACAACTCTACTACAGGTGTTGATAAAATTTCTACTTGATTCACAGACTCCTCACTAATGATATGTATATCCCTATACATCAAGTTATCTCCTGACATCTACAACAAAACAAATTAGTTTGATTAGTACACATCATTAAAATAGTAAAAACACATATCACGTTTAATGCATTTTTAGGGTTAACTTCATCTTTTACTTCTTTAAATCTTCTTAAGGTTATGGCTTAAGGTTCTTTTCCCCCCTTAAGTTTTATAACCTACAGATTTGATACCAACCTTTGATGCCCCCAAATCCAGGTATCTTCCAACCCGACAGATGGTGCTACACGGTGATACAGTTCACACATACATTCAATTGAAATACCTCAAAAGAGTGAATATGTCTTCTATATATTACAAAACAATATTTCCTTTCCCAGGTTCTTTGTAACCATTACATGTGTTCTTTGTCATAATATCAAATAATTACAACATTAATACTATACTATTACAAAGGCAACTTATTTTTCTGCCTTAGCCTTCCCTTTATCTTTACTAGGTCCTTCAGTCCGTTGGGTCTTAGTTGCATTCATATGGTTCAAGCAAGAGTGAGCATAACTAGCTCAACAATTATGACAATATCATTTAAGAAATAGGTTTGAATTATATGAATCGTATATCTTCTATAAATGAATCAATAGTTATGAAGTACTATAGATAATTAAAAATAGCACTTCTCTTTTCTTTAAAACGTTTCACAATGAACAACATTTGTTAAACATAACTTTTGGTCAAAGACCATGAACATTCCATTCTTTCTTTGAAAAGGACAACCCGACACCAAGTTTGCAAGTTTGGCATATCTTACGAGCATGTCTAGGTGATCAGCCTATAGTACTCTATGTTGTACAACACTACTTCATTAAACATATATACGTTTAAGTTTTGGCAACCACACGTGCATGTTGTTTGACGACAAAACATTTGTTTATTCATACTCAGTCTTTCTTTAAAATCCATACCAAAATAATTGGCAAAACATAACAACATTTAATAATATTTTGATAGATTGTAAGGAAATCCATAAAACAAATTAAGTCTAGCCAAAGGAATTGCTTCGACTTCTCTATACATCAATTCATGCGTAAGATACATGAATTGCAAAGCTTGTCCGAAAGAACATAGACAAGGGTTTAGAACATTTGCCTTCAGTGTCTTCTACAGTTATTACAATTTTCCTTTGAGTCTTTAAGGATTATACAATACATAATCACATAACATACCACATTAGGTGTAACGAATGATTTGTTTGAGTTGTGATTCTGAGGACAGAATCCTTGTAAGGAGGGAATGATATAACATTCCAGAATTTTAAAGTGTAATATTAAATATTTATTGATTTATATAAGTATTTAATGGATATGATTATTTGTTGAATAAATAATTGTTCAATTTGAGTTGATGTGGTTTAGTTAATTATTTGTTGAATTAATAATTAACTATTAAATATTAAATATTTATTTGCAATATTGAATATTTATTGAATTATATAAGTATTTAATGGCAATTTGAGTTGATGTGGTTTAGTTAATTATTTGTTGAATAAATAATTAAGGAGCTAAGAAAATTAATTGCTATGAGATTATATACTAATTTAATTTAATAAGTAAGCTAGAGAGCTTATAATGATTAAATGAATTATAGTATTTTAATTGGAATTTGTGATTTAAATAAGGTGTTAGTTGGATTAAATAAAATTATTATTATAAAGAAATTATAGTATTGTGATAATGATTTATATGTTATAGTAATTTAATAGATTAGTATTTGAATTGATTAAATTGATTATTTAATTAAGTAGAAGTGTGACTAATAACCTTGCTATAAAGGAGTTATTAAAATAAATTAAAGGAGTTTAATTTAGTTTTGGCCAAACAAGTCTTAATTCATATTAAGTCTTTAATCTAATAGTGTTTTATCAAACAAGGTATAATGATTAATCCATTTGTTTTAGTTAGAATTGTCAAACAAGGTGTAAGGGTTAATGAGTTATTTTTATTAGCTTAACCAAACAAGCCTTATGGCTTTTGATTTTCAAATAAAACATAACTAATATAATTATATCTATACTTATATTATATCATTAATATATATTATTACTATATACGTTATATTGTTAGTACGTATGTTAGAGAAGAAGACTCAGTTGAAGTTTACAGAGAGAAAAGAAGAGAGGAAGGAAGGCTAGAGAAATTGAGAAAAGAATTGGGGGAGAAGAAGCTTGGTAATCAAAAGGATAATTTAACTCTAGGATATCATCTTCTTAATCAAAGGTAGGAGCTTAATCTCTTTCTTTAAAAGTTTAGTTTTCCTTTTCCCAAAAAGTCTTTGTAAAATATTTGTAAAAGATGAATTGTTGATATGAATATAGTTTAGTATAATAATTGTTTGTAAAAGGTTGTTTCATGAATTTGTATGTGATTATAGAGAAATTAAGTCATGTATGTATGCAATTTGTGAAGAAAACCATATTACAGTGTTTATATGAAAATATATATGAGTATGACTTAGTTTAAAATGAAATTAAGGTTTGATTAATTGTTAATATATATAAATTGACTATTGAATTTGATAGAGTATGTATAATCACAACCATGGTATTTTGAATTCATTGTTTTGGTTGAAAAACAAAATCACAGTGTTGATTTTCATTGAAAACATCAAAAATGGAGTTTTTGCCAAAAACATTGAAATTGGGTGTTGTAAATTCGATGTTTATGTTATTTTATGGGTAGAATCATGTTAGAAGTCTTCACAATATGTTTACATGAAGTCTCTGTATGAATTACATATTAATTAGTCTATTAGATTGGAGCTTGTAGGCCAATTTGGCTTTTGTTCATGTTGTTGCCGAGCTTGGTCGCTGAAGTTTCGGACTCTGGCAGTGCTGCCTACCAATGATATAAGTTTAGAGCCTTGGCGGCATACTATACTATGTAGCCTTAATCTTTGGTCTGCGTGACTCGGCAAGCATGTAAATGTTAACTTAGTACATCGCGCCAACCACAATGTAAGCGTGGCGCGCAAAGACGAAGTTACCGGAAGGTTTCGACAATTTTGTTTATTACACAAATTTTGAAAATAAAGGTTGTGTTAATAATATGAATGCTAAATGATGATTTCAATAGTATTAAACTATGAATGAGCATGTTATCAAGTGTTAACTAGTATTAACATAGTTTGATTATGTGAATGGGTAATTCGACCTACATGATGTACGTATTTTTTATATAGATATAAAATGTTGGTAATGACTAATTATGTCATGATGACATATGTATAGGGTATTGATTCAAGTTGTAAGGTTTAGCTTGTGCTAAAGGCAAGTTCTCTAACTCAAAACTTCATTGTGCGAGTTTAATTTCATTAGTACGTTATTGTTTTCAAATTCAATTATAATTGTTGTAAATTGCTACCTCTACACTTTTGTAGAGCTAGATTGCCTATTATTGAATAAGTTATTGTATCTAGTTGCTCATAATGATACAAGTATCCCAAATCTTATAGTTTAATATTGAGCAAGTTTCTCTAATATGTAACTTATTATTTAGTATGAGAGTCGCTTTATTTTAATATTCTAGTGTTGAACAACTTTATCGTTCAAATTACTATTCACTATGCATGCTTAGTATTCAATTCTCAATAACTTTGACCTAATATTGTTCTAAGCAAATTAAGATATGATTATTTAATGTTTATGCTATTAGATTATTCCTAAAGTATGATGTTAATTTCAAATATCAATCCAGTTATGATTATTCCATAGCATACAGTTATTTCTATTGTAATTAACTAATCCTTAGTTGATTACCGTTGAATTCTAAATTACCCTGAAAGTATCCAAACCAAAATTACTTTGGTGCGAACTTGTATTCTAAATACTGAGATGAACAACTCTTTTATTAGAGGTTTACGCTTAGCGTTAAAATGGTTGTGCACAATAAAATGTACGAAGGGTTGTGCATAATAACTCAATAAATATTTAAAATTACATTTCAAAATTCTGGAATGTTACATCTGGCAGAGCTTGACAAAAATGTGCAACTGAGTGCAATTGTACAGAATCAGAACGAAGAGATTAGTACACTTTATGTAGCCAAGGAGTCTGCAGAAATAGATTTTGAGTCAGAGCATGATGAGAAGGTGCTCGAGATAAATAAGGATAGGGATTTTAAGAAGGAGGTTGATGAGCTTCATAAAGAACTGGGGGAGAAGGACCGGAAGATAGCACGGATGTCTTACATCCATGAGAGTGCTCATAAGGATTTCAAGCGAAAAGTTGCTTGTAATTCCAATGAGTCGGGACAAACCCGTCATACTATTAGTCGGGATACTGTAGCGATAATTGTGAATGAGAAACACGAGAATGCTGTTATGCATTATTAGAATGTTAGAGTTATAAATATGTGTGTAGTGACGTAAAACCCTCTTTTGTATAACTGGGTAGTCCTTTTATAAATCTCAACTTTTGTGAAGTACAATTTCGGGATAGAGATGTAATAGCTTTTGGCTATGGAAACAAGTTGTAATTAGCTTCAAACTATGAAAAAGCATATGAATAAAATGAAGTTTTCATTTAATATGCTTTGTTATGGTATGAGTAGGTATGTGGTGAATAATAGCGAAGTAAGTAAATAGATAATAATGAAATTTTACTTGTTTAATTAGAAAATGTCGCCATGGAGAAGATAACGTAATCAAGAAACATAATCATCTAATGATAATCAATGGGGTCAAAACAACCCTGTGCAAGAGTTCGTTAATTTATTAATGACTACATTGAACCAAACCGGGGGTAGAGTACCCGCGGAACCTAGGTTAGCTAGAATGACTACCTTTAAAGAATTTAAAAGCATAGGTCCGTTGGAGTTCAAAGGAACGACGGACCCAATAGAGGCCCATACATGGATAAAAGAAATAGAGAAGACGTTTATTATTACAAGCGTAGGTGAGGCGCAAAAGACTTTTTTTGTGACTTACAAGATAAAAGGTGAAGCCAACTTTTGGTGGGAGGTTCACCAGGGTGGGACTAGAACATATGTGGTAACATGGGAACAATTTAAGAAGTTTTTCTTTAAGAATTATTTCTCTACAAGCATGCAAAGGAGGATGGAGATTAAGTTCTTAGAACTTAAACTAGGGGACATGACGGTTCCCCAGTACACGACCAAATTCAATGAATTGGAAAGGGTTGCTCCACACCAAGTGGACACTGTGGAGAGGTAGGCTCATAGGTTTGAGCAGGGCCTGAAACCTGGCTCTATAGTAGGATTACGATGTTCCAGAGGGTTTCCTACGGAACCATTCTAGAGAAGGTGTTTATAACAGAGAGTGGTAGTGAGGCGTTGACTCAATACCACAAAGAAAGAGAGGAAGAAGGAGAGCAAGGGAGAGGGAGGAACCAAGGCAGAACCAGTGGCAGTATGTCGAATAGAAAGAATTTTAACTCCGGGAATACTGGGGTGGGACAAGGGGATCATAATCGTAGGATCAAAGTGTGTAAGACATGTGGAAAGACTCATCTAGGAGTCTGTATCAAAGGGATTATAAGTACCTTTAAACATTAAGGTAGAGGAGGAGGAAATAACTTTCGTTAATTATATTTGTGGAAATTGTTTCATGAATAATAAAGGTAAACAAGTATAGGTAGGTAAGTATTAATAAAGTTAAGAGAATTTGAAGTAATTCTCGGTATAAATGGGTTGATTAACCATAAAGCTATAATAAATTGTGGTAAGAAAAGTGTGAATCTTTAGTTTTTCAGAAAACCCAAGGTAGTAATTTACGGTAATAAAACACCCCATCATTATTGTTTTCTAACCATGACGCAATTAGTAGGATGTTAAGGAAGGGGATGAGTCGTTATAGTTGTGTATTGACTATCGTAATAGGAGTAAGTTAGCGGTTAAGGATAAATACCCATGGCCTAGGATCGATAATCTATCGGATCAGTTGAAAGGGGCAAATAATTTTTCTAAGATAGATTTGCGTACGGGGGTATAGTCGGTTGAAAATAAGGAAGAAGAAGGGGGTACCTAGGACGACGTTCAGAACTCGTTATAGTTATGACAAGTTTCTGGTTATGTCATTTGGGTTGACTAATGTACTGAAGCTAGATTTCCTTAAGGGGCGCCGAACAAGTCGGTGGCAAATTGACAGGTTCTCTTATGAGGTTCTATGGTTGAAGGTACCATTAGCGTCACAGAATTTTAGAGGGAGGTTAAGTGAAGCACCTGTATTATCTCTATTAGATGATATGAGTAATTTTGTAGTGTATCTCGATGTTTCGCATAGATGACGAGATTACGTGCTCTTGGAGCATGGCAAAGTCATTGTGTATTCATCATGTCAGTTAAGGGATTATGAGAAGGTCTATCCTACTTATGATCTATAATTGGCAGTTGTTATTTTTGAATTAAAAATCTGAAGATAGTATTTATATGAGGAGAAGTTTGAGATATACACGGACTATAGGAGTCTGAAATATATCTCCACATAGAAGGAGTTGAATATGCGGTAGAGATAGGACTGTGATACCTTATATCATACAAGGAAGGTAAACATAGAAGCTGACACGTTAAGTAGGACGGAAAAACTATCGATGTTAACGACTCAGATTGAGTTAATAACGGGGATGGCAAGAGCATAGTTAAAAGTTAAATTATGGAAAGAAGCTATAGAAATGTTATTCACAATATAGACTCAATCCATGATAATGGAACGAGTTCATTAAGTACAAACTACGTAATGAGGAGTTGAAGCAAATGAAGAAGGGGACACAAGATAAATAGAAGACTAAGTATAGTCTTGTTTTGAAGGAGGAATTTGAGTTCCAAATAATTATAAAAGAAGAACTAATAAAAGAAAGATAGCGTAATATGTTGGTAAGTGTTTAACTTCCAACTTAGATTATTGGTAGAAGTGACAAGTCATGAAAAATAAGATAATACCTTCGGTGAAAGGTGAATGTAAGAACCACAATGTCAAAGAAGCATTGTGGGAACTCAAGATTAAAATGAAGAATTTTTTTTTCTCATTTGTTTAAATAATTATTAGCGAGATTCTGGGGACAAAATCCTTATAAGGAGGAAAGAATGTAATGCCCGAGAAAATCTAATTTTTAGAAGAATTAAAATTTTATTTAATTATAAGGATTAAATGAATTTAATTGATTATTTATGGGAGCAATGTGACGCCCCCAAATCTGGGTACTTGAAACCCGAACTCGGTGCTTCACGATACCATTCTATAAGCTGACTAATACTAATAATAATAACAATAATATAAAATTCAAACTTAATTTTCATATGCATCAAATTTTATCTAACCAGGTACGAGACCTTAAAGTACATTCATTACAATACATGATATTATTATATATATACCATTGTCTTAATAATATAAAACTATTACAGCAACTACCACAAATCTTATTCGATTAACTTTCCTTTTCCTTTGTTTCTGCTTGAGCTTTCTTGTTCTTCAAACTTAACTGAAAACATTTAAATTAAGCAAGGATGAGCATTTGAGTGCCCAACAAGTAATAGCAATTATATGTATATAAGCTGAAAGAATTTAATTATTTTCTTTATATAACTCTTCTATAATGAATCAAAAGTTGTGAAGTAGTCTGAACCGATAATAATAACATAACAACCCTCTTTCAAATTTTTGAAACTACGTACTGGCAATAAATGGGGTTTAAGTGACATACTATGAACATTGTTTTCATTTTCTAAATGGTTTAGCATAACTTCATCCGCATACCGTCATAACTTACGGACACGGGGGTGATCAACCCGTTGTGCCCTATATTGATCAACACTACATTACAAGAACGATGTTATCGTTCACTATGTCCGCCTTGGGCGCAAAAAAGTTTTCCCATATTCGGGATGTTCATACTTAGTCTTGAGTTCAAACCAAAGAAATTTGATTGGATACAAAAAGGTTTTATCTTGTTCAACAATAATCTATAATTCAACATATACGATATCACGGGTAATCGATGTGAGGTGTATCAATATGTGAATGAATACCATGATTATCCAAGTGGGGACACTTATATAACCATTTATAGAAATTAATGAACAGAATATATGTCTGAACTAAAATGTTGATAAACAATGAGCGTATATAATCTGTACAGGAATAATATAATTCTGAAACATTCTTACTCATGTCCATTGCATAAAGAAAATGCAAAGGTAGGATACTTGCCTGATACACTGTTTACAAAATGCAACTTAGTTTTATCTTTTATATAATCACCTATCAGTAATAAGATCATTTACTGATTAGAATAACATATTACAACACATAATATGCCTATTGCAGTCAACACATAACCTAATCACATTATCACACATATCTATCAGTCATTACATCATAAACAAACAATAACACATTCAAAATATCTAAGTCTATATTAATTTCGAAAATTCAGTTTGTATCGATAGCTTTATCGGGTAATTATCAAGTCTAAGACTCTATTCTCGTATCTCAACATCCTTAAGTATCGGTCATATTATTTTAAATGACTTAGTAAACATTTATAATAATTTATCATGAATTTTCAATATCTAATCATAATTTAATGATTTAAATATCAAACAATTCTATTATCATTAATATTCAATTAATATTAAACTATTAATGAAACCATTACCAAAATATCAAAGTTATTTATAATAACATAAAATATTTTTAATTTATTTATATCATTTTTAAATGATTTTTAAGTAAATAAAACCATTTTTAAACTATTTATTTAATGTAATTATTAAATAAATAAAATATCCTTAATATTACATTATTATCATTAATATTGATTTATTAATGAAATTATCCTTCAAATATTAAAATTATATTTTATAACTTAAAAATATTTTTAAACACTTTATTTTCATTTAAAATGATTTTTAAAATAATAAAATCATTTTTAAACTAAATTATTTAATATAATCATTAAATAACTTTAATATCATTAATAATAATTAATTAATGAAATTCATCACAAAATATTAAAAGTCATGGAAAATAACTTAAAATATTTTCTTATACCATAATATAATTTTAAATGTTTTTTCATGTTAAAATCATTTTTAAATAATTTATTTAATATTATATTTAAATAAATTAAATAATTTTAATATTCAAAAATATTAAATATTTATGAAATATATTCAAAATAATTAAAATATAATTTTTGGACATTAAAATAATTTTTAATAATTAATAATGTATTTTTAATAATTTAAATCTAATTTTCTGTAATTATTTAATTAAAATAATTAATTTTATAAATAAACTGTCGCTAAAGGCTGCCTATAGCGACGTAACTGTCGCTATAGGTGTTCTTCATCAAAACCCAGAAATCAAGTCAGTTATCGAGTGGCCCATTTTGACCAAGAATTGTGATCAAATAATGATGTTTCTAGACTATAAATTTACCTAATATTGTAGTACTCATGTAGTTCTACAATTATAAACAGATTTCATGGCCATATCATCACATAATAGCAAGATCTAATGTACAAAAGTTGATGTCAGACATGATCTTGAGTTTCTGGGTTGCCCGTAAACTTCGATCGATGGGTTGTGGTCATATTTTGAGGCTTCACTACATGCTATCCTTTTAATCGCTTTTTATGATCTAATTGTTTGCAGATGTAGACAAACATGTAGGACTACGATATATCACATAAAAGAACAATAACAACAAATAATAAAGCGAGATAATGTTCAATAAACGGTTGTCGAATAATGTTCTTCAAGTTTTCGGAATTTCCAAAACGAAAGCTGAACTTCGCACCACTTTGACCGACCACTATGATCAAATAGTTCAATCGTAAGGATATTTTAAGGCATAATCATGTAGTTCTAATACCAAGCTACAACTTAGACACAATAAACAAACCAAATAATCAACATTAATCGACAGATCTAGATTTGGAATACACTATCGACGCTTGTTCATGCATTCAGGTTACCCGAAATGGCTCTTATTAATTTGGCCAACCAAGCCTTTGGCCGTTATTACTACCAATCTATACATCAATTGACTCTAATTCTTTTTTAAGTTTAAAGACAACATGATGACTACACATAACAAGCTTTAAACATCAAAAACACTTAACAGTCGAGATCTACGACCTCGACATTCGTTGTCGTAACACAAAATGAAATTTTCTAGATTTTGAAGATCCTCAAATCGAGCTTCTAAATGTTATGAATCTAACATCTAGCAACCCGGATCATCATAAGACACTATAATAAACATATTCTAACACTTAAACATAACATCTAACACAAAAAAATTGGACAGAAATTTAAGTAGGGTTTTATACCTTTTCCAAACTTTGATTCTGATTTTTATGCTTCTGTTTTGATGTTTGTGTTCGTGGGGCTTGATTATAGACTATCTTAGCAAAGAAATTTCGGAGGTTGGGTCTTGAGAGAATATGGCTAAGTGTTTGATGAACAATTAATGTAATAAAGCATTTCCTCTCTCTTAAATTATATAATGAATGGATTCAATCAACATGGCTGGTAATGATACAGTTCATAGGTTAAATCTAGGGTGAATGGCCGGATTTTGTGGAGATTTGGTAGCAATAATGCACAATAATTAACCAATAATGCACTAATGGGACAAAAAGGGTATTTTGGTAATTTCACTTAAAGTTTCAAGGGCATTCTTGTACAAAGGTAATTAAAATTTAGGGGATTATTCACTAGATTGTAAATCTTACAATTACCCAAATAATTCCTAGGGTTTGACAATTTAAAATAATTGTACAATAATATTTTAATTAAACACAATAAATTAAAATTAGGGTTTTCAATAGAAAATTAGGGTTTCTTAATATTAACAATTAGGGTTTCCTAATTAACCATTAGTGTTTCCTAATTATCGTGATATTTTAATAAACACAAGAATTACGATTTCTAATTTCAACCAATTAGGGTTATTTAAATAATAATTAGGGTTTTTCCTAATTATCCCAGATAATTCTGATAATTGGGTTTCTTCTAATTACGACATTCTAATACACAAGAAAAATCATATAACACGCTTATTACTCGGTCTTATCTCATAACCGAGTTTAATAATTAGGGTTTAACAACACTAAGATAAGGATCATAATTTACCACATTTGATTAATATTAATATCTTCAAATATACAAAGATATATTTATAGTACTTAAACTTAAAATATAATTAATATTAGATTATTATTCTCATTCCTGGATAAAAATCCAAATTTAGGGTTTGGATTCCATATTTGACTTATCCTTCGTGCACAACATCAATAATCCAGTTAAAATAATTTACTTAAATATTCGAACAAATTCATATAATAAAATATTTATTATCATAATTCTAATTGTCTCTTCATATATTATTTAAATAATATCCAATCATGTTTTCATGGAAAATAATTAATAAAAACCTTTCGCTTTACGTAAATTAATTACCATAAGAATATAATTTGTAGTAATTAATAATTCTAAAATTATTTCTAATTTTTCAAGTAATAAATATATTTACATTTATCGTACACATTACTTGACACTTATTCTTATAAAAAAAAAATTCATATGCAAAAATTCCTTTTTTATTTTTATAAAAAATATCGGGTTATTACAAGAAAGCTAATTGAAGGTCGTTCTATGACCTAAACATATCAGAACATCGTAGGATTTTGGCTACATGATAGAATAAAGTGTTTGAATTTCCAAGACGAAAATAAAAGCTTTTCGAGAAATTTTTTGAAAAACACTATTCACACATTTCTGCTCAGGAATTATTTTTAAACTTCCGAGAAATACGTAACGATAGAATATCGATGTGAGATGGAATATCCAATAATATTTCAGTTATGAAAAGCGCAATTTTTCGCTTGCGGACTTAAAACCTAATGTTTACGAAAAGTGACTTCCGAGAAGGAATTTAAAGCGCGTAAAATGAATTAAGCAATGATCGTATAATATGTAGGTATTGTACGAAGTAATTAATATGAGTATGATACGAGGTATTATACGAGTATGTATGAATTATGGTATATCGTATGATAAGTGGGTTTTATACCTACTTATGGAATACCAATTCACGCGAACTATGCCCATCTCAAGTACATTTTAGTGTGTTTTAGTTGCATTTCATGTTATTTTGCATTGCATATACTTAAAACTCTTTTTGATGAAAAAGTGCAGGAAACGACCTAATTTGGTGGAATTAGAAGGCACGAGGCGAATGGATGCATGAAGCGAGGCACAAGCTGTGATATGCGTGGCATGAAGATCAAGTGGAGCAGAAGACTAAGCGTGGATGGACAAAGGAAGGAGCAGCGGAACAGATCAGTTGTAGTAGCAGAACCAGAGCTCAACATGCGGAAAGGTTGCGGTGGCCGTGCAAGAAGATAAGCTTGGGGACGCGCGCACCAAGACGAAAGCACCCGATCGACAACATTACACACTGCAAGTTGCGCGCCCGCACGAGGATTACACTGGGGGAGCGCGCGGCTGTGCGCGATGCTGATTAATTTTGATTTGAGTTTTTTATTTTAATTTTTAATTAAAAGGGTTGTAATTGGTTCAAAACTATTGGCTAACTGGTGTCAGAGGGATCATTATTCAATTTTACATATTTTCATTTTCGAAACTACGGTTTTACACTCTGAGAGAGATTCCAACGTAGAGCGAAGCCTAACTCTATTTTTCTAATTCTTCTTGGGATTCTCTATCACTGTGGATTTTTATTAGCAGTTGCTGGATTTATATGAGGATCTGAACGTTAATAGTGGATTGTAATCAACAATTGGTTTGATCGTTTCTATCTTTCATCTTTCAATTATTTGTTTATTAGCCATGTTTAGCCTTGATCCCATAATGACTTTCGGTTCAGTCATGAACAAAATTCCATTATGGGATTCTAAGAGATTTTAATATGTAGTTTGGTTGAATGCTTGAATGCTGGACTATTTTACATATCATATGGGATTTCTATCATGATTGTTTTGCATGTATGAATGCTTGATCACCATTCGCTTTTAGTACTTGTATGGAATTGATAATGAACATGCAAGTATGGTTTGTAATCATGATAGCATACGTATATAGGGCTGTTCTGTATGGTTATTTATTTCGTGAACCAGATAGACATATACTGTTTCACCGTATGAGTTAGAATAAAAGCTTGTGCGTAAATTTAATATAATTATAATTTCACATCGACACATAGTGATTTTGGTTATATTGATGATTATATAGAGTCTATCGCTTGTGGATGCTGTGTAAGTAGGTCATAGTACATTGAAAAATGGCTATGACTCTTTTAGTGCTCTTGGCTACTTTCCTATGATATGTGAACAAGTCTTGCATGATAGTGGTGATTAGATGAAGTATTAAATGAAGTTAGGATCCCATTACTTTCATATTTGATTTATTACATCTTTATTATTGTTTTAGTCGTTATTTGTGATTAGTGTAATTCACCAATCATATTCATTAGTTGAGCATATAAATATAGTGATTTAATTGATGTATAGTAATTTAAATTAAACAATTTTCCCTGTGGGATCGATACTTTACTTACTCTGTATTACTTGTTGACACATGTATGCTTGCATGAGTTAGAGCTCTTTTGTAGAACTAAAAAAGAGGCAACATCGTATATGATGAATAGGTATACGAGTTGGAATACAAGATTAATACATAAAGTATACGTTATAAGGCTTTAAGCCAAATGTACTGTACTTGTAGGATTTATTAAGGATTATGTTAGCCCAATTATGGAAATGGTTAGGTCCAATGTGAATTAATAAGCAAGCCCAATGTTTGTTTAATTACAAGCCCAATGTACAAGCTAAGTTAGTTAAGTTAATTAATTGCAAAGCCCCATATATAAGTTAAGGAAATTATGCTAGAAGCCCAAATGATTAAGTTAAGCTAATTAAGCTAAAGCCCAAAGTAAGAACCAATGGGTTAAGGGTTGGTTTAAACCCATGGGGCAAACCATGGATGACCCAAAGTGGTGAGCAAGTAAAGAAACTTAAGGGCTAAGTTTAGTAATGACCAAGTATACTTAATGGCCAAGTGTTGTGGGGAGGAAGTAACTTAATGATTAAGTAAAGGGAGTAAGGAGCAAGCAATGGATAAGTGTTGTGGTGAGCAAGTTTACTTGACGGCTAAGATAGGAATAGTAAGGAGATGGATGGCTTTATGACCATTGTGCCCTCATCTAGGATTTCCTATAAATAGAGAGCTTAGGAGTTCATTTGTTGTTTTGTTTCATTTCATCCAACTTAAAGTTGAGAGCTTATTTTCTTGAGAGAATAAGCATATATAAAGTTAGACTTCCTTTGTTAGATTTTCAAGAAGTAAGAAGAAGATTAAGGTGTAGCAAGTGAACATCAAAGGGTAAGATCTTGAACCATGATTCTCTTTCTTTTTCATTGAAAGAGAAGTGGGTATTGGTAGAACTAGTATGCAAAGGAATGATAAATTAAAGGGCTTAAGTCTTAATAAGCCGTATAAGTTAAGAACTTGTGAAGATCAATAATGAACGTACAAGAACTTGTGAGAACTTGTAACATGTTTACATTAATAAAGTTAGTATGATAATAAGAAGTACAAATAATGGTTAAAAGTCATTAACCATAATGACTCATATGAAAAGAAGACATAAGTCATGAGAAATGGAAATAGAAGTATTTTTATACTTTAATAAGTTACAAACTCATCAATAATAAGTAATAACTTATCATGATTATAAGTTAATCAAGTATGTATGTCATGATATTAGTATGATGGATTGCATCCGATTAAAATGGTTTAAAAATCTTAAGTAACGAAGTTTTGTCTGAATTCACACGATTGGATGATAATCGTCGAATTCGTGAAATTCTTGAAATGGAAGTTGAATTTTGATATTGAGTTTGGAAACGTTGGTTTTCAATGGAGACAAGTCTTATTTGGCATTATAGGGTTGCAGACTCAAAAATGGCCGAATTCCGACTTAGAATGAAGAAACGAGCGTTGAACGTTCACAAACGTTTATCGTTTTCGTTAAAAATGGACTAATAGGTAAAATTTTAGTAACCGAAGTCGAATAAATAAAATTCTTGCATGACCACGTAGAATATGTGATTTGTGAACTGTAGGCTCTTGAACGAGCCAATTCGGACTTATAACGAAGAAGTTACGAGTCCGGGAATCTCGCAAAGTTGAAAAAAACTGTCAAAAATTTCTGTGGCTCAGAGTCCGCGCTGCGGCGCGACTCCAAGCCAAAAGTTCATTGCCGCAGCGCCAAAGTGGCCATTGTTCACTGCAAACTCGCATCGTAGTGTGACAAGTAAAAAAGGGACTCGTGCCGCAGCGCCGAGTCTGATTTCTGGGCACTAATGTGTGACACCGCAGCGCGACACCAAGAGTAATAGCCGGCGCCGTAACGCCAACCTTATAACTTAGACAATAAGGAATGTTTACAGGTTGAACATGAATGGTAATTGATGAACACTTAATCAAGGATCTTAATGAAACGTTGTTAAGACATAATTAAACTTTAAGTAATACACTAAAGGTTGAAGATAAGTCGAATGTGAACATGAATGGTATGCAATAAATGTACTTAACCTATGATGATCGAGTTTCAAATAATAACGTAAGAACGTTAATAAGCCGTGAGGAAAGATGTTTAACTCGAAACGAGTTGTATTAATGAAATAATTTCAATTAAGTTATATAAGAGAAAGAAGTTGGTAAGAATAATGTAAAAGAACGACGGTAAGCCGGAACCAATAATAACAAATCTAATACGTAATTAGATTGAGAAGAAGGGAAAGATTTTTTAGGAACCAAGTATTTTCATTCATGACCTAATGTGGTATGTTATGTGATTATGTGTTGTAGACACCGTAAAGACTCGAAGGAAATGTAATTATACTGTAGCAGAAGCTGAAGGCAAGCTTTTCTTAAACGCTTGTCAAACCTTCGTGTTAGCCAGGTTTTCAAATGATTCAAGTTATGAGATGCATGAATGGTTTTACGAAAGAGTTGATTGATTTCTTTACAAGTTTTCCATATAGAATTGATAACGCTATCCTACGCCAATTATTTTGTACGGATTCAAGGTAAGCCTTAATATGAATAAACAAATGTATTTTCATCGAGTATTCGATGGGCACGTGAGGTTGCCAAAACTTAAACGTACACACGTTTAATGGATGTAGTGTTGATCAATAAAGATTACTATAGGCTGATCATCTAGAATTGCTCGTAAGCTATGTCAGACTTACGGACTTTGTGCCGGGTTGTCCTTGTGACGCCCCCAAATCTGTGTAACATCGATTATAGGACATGGTGCTCATGATATAACATACATCATCATCTATCAAAGTAACTCTAATAATAATAATATTAACTATTACATACTTATTCAAAATAAAGTCCCAAGTCTTTATAACCTTTAATAAACTGAAACTTAAACTTAGCGTTTATCACTACATCACATCATATGCAGAAATATAATTATTACATAAATAACTCTCATCATTTCATCTTAGACTTTCCTTTGTCCTTGCCCGAGCCCTCGCCATATATCATTTTAACCGAAAAGTTTAAGCAAGAATGAGCACAAATTGCCCAAAGCAAGTATATAAAGTAGTTTGAGAACATACATCAGAAGTAGAAGCATTAGTATGAATATTTCTCAATAGTTTAAATAAATATCAAGAGATAAACTGGAATATCAAGATAAGAGTTTTGGAATTCTCAATAACATACTAAGGGGTGTTAGATACCCTGAACATTACTTTGTTTCATCAAAAACCATCAGACGGTTTAACAATCAAATAGTTTGTAAACGGTCTCTGCAAGTACTCCAGGTGATCAGCCTATCATACCCTACATTGTGCACAAGTATAAAGTTTAAACGCATAAGCGTAAATGGGACTATATGCCCGACATCAGTTACACCGTTATCCAGGTTGTTCATCTTAGTATTCATGCGGGACCTCACCAAAGAAATTTGGATTGGTAAACATTTAATAGCTTCAAAGGATTTGAATTGTTCAAACAATATACTACGTTTGCATCAATAACATCTAGCTGAAACAAAGCTAGAAAGCATGCTTGAATATAGTTCATTAAGAGAATACGAACTTTAAAGTATAGCAGTTGCAATAGGAACTGAATAATCATCAATAACGTTTCGCATCACAATTGAAGTTATAGAACTTTACAATAAAGGAGCTTGCACGAATGATGAAAAATAGGGTAAGAAACTTGCCTTGATCGTTGTTTACCAATAACGTTTCAGAGTTTACTCTATGATTTTCACTAACTCTACGATTTTCAGAGTTTACGATTTTCATTGACTCTACGATTTTCAGAGTTTACTCTACGATTTTCACTGACTCTACGATTTTCAGAGTTTACTCTACGATTTTCATTGACTCTACGATTTTCAGAGACTCTACGATTTTTACTCTACGATTTTCACCGACTCTACGATTTTCACTGACTCTGCGATTTTCATTAACTCTACGATTTTTACTCTACGATTTTCACTCTACGATTTTCACTAACTCTACAATTTTTACTCTACGATTTTCACTGACTCTACGATTTTATTCCCGCTAACTTAAAGATGATATGATCATGATACTTGGACACAATAAACTTCATACATCAAGGTATTTTACAAAAATATAATATTCATAAAACTAGCATGCTAAGACCACAAACCAACTGCATAGAAAAGTGTGCCAACACTAGTTTTATACTTAGAAAAAATTCTGGAATTTCCAGAATTCTGCAGATTTTATTACCAACATGCATGCTTACGATTTTCATAACTTGCTCAATTTAACTCCCTTTCTTATGAAATTTGGACAGGTTGTACCTCGTGCTACATACTATTTTATAAAATTATAACATACGCTAATCGAGTCATCTACACCATGATTCCGAGGCTCCGAAAACCCCAAAAATCACATATTTCACATTCAACCAACTTTGAAAAATTTTGTGATTTTGATTCTAGCATGCATAGGCTTGACTCCTACTGTCCAGATCACATCTACCAACATATATGAACATGCTACAACAAACCAACTCACTAAATTACCATGCTATGAACAAATTGACTACAAAGAGGCATTTTATCAACATATCGCATACATTCATGAAATATTTGATTCTCTATGTAATTGAAACATGTTTAAACCATACTTTTCATTCCTTATCCTCCTCATAACAGAAACCAACAATATTATCATAGCCTTATTTAAATCAACATAAACCATTTACCATGGCTATACATGCTTTTACACTATTTTTCTTCAAGAACATGAAAAAGAGAGTTTCATAGCTTACCTTTTTGGATGAATTTCCCTTGCGTTAATTTGATTATCCCTCTTCCTTGCTTGTTAGTTGTTAAGTGATCTCTAGAATACTACCACACTATCTATCACTCTCAACTTCTCTGCATGCTTACTTGGTGGAATTTTGTTAAAAGAAAAGTGTGTTTGTATATATGTATAGCTTTGTTAGAGTCTTTTGATTTCCATAACCCCCAACTCCCATAACCCCCAACACTAATGATTAGTTACTCATAGTACTTAATAATACAATAATATAGTTAATTAATAGGAAGAATGTGGGAGTTAGAGAAAATGAATGTCGGAGTTAAAAAGAATTTTGGTTTTAAGGAATAAAATAAATTACTTCTACCCTAGCTATTATGTAATATACGTATACTCCTTCCCTTGTCCCAATTTAATAGTCTCATGGGTCCATCAATTCAGCTGATTTCTATTATAAAAAAAATACATATATTATTTTAATAAATTAATAAGCTATTTGACTATTTTACCCTTCGGAACCAAACTTTACGAACCATATATCGATTCCTACTAAAGTCGACGTTTCGGACGTCATGGGACTATCCGTTTAGTCAAATTCATCTCTAAAATTTGTAGTTAACTTTTTCCTCAAAAAAGTCAACTGGTTGACTTTGACCAAAAAGTCAATCGTGACACTTTTTTTCGTGATTACAGCTTTATCCTCGACTAATTTCGACGTTAGGACTTGAATACACAAATTCGCATCTCTAAATTCTCGCCTCCTAACTCCAAATTTCATGATTTAATACCATCCCACGTAATAAAATAAAATAATTCCCTACTTAATTTTATTTAAATAGTTAAATAAAACTAAACCAACCATTTAAATACATCTCATCACATATCTTGAAATAACACATCTATGTACCACACACATACATCTAATAAATGAAATCACCCAAAAGTTTCATATAAATTCGTTTATTAACAATTCTTAAATTACATAAAAAAATATTTAAAAAAAAATAAAAATAAAACCCGGATATTACAGTCCTTTTCAAAGAAATTGTGAAACGCTCATGGTCTTTGACCAAAATTGATGTTTTACTGAATATTATATTGTAAAACGTTTTGAAGGAAATGGAATGCTATTTTGAGTTATTAATAGTACTTCGTAACTGCTATCCAGTTATTGAAGATATACGATTCCTATGTTTCAAACATGCTTTTAAAATGAAATTGTTGTACTTGTTGAGCTTGTTATGCTCACTCTTGCTTGAACCATATGAATGCAGCTTAGACCGAATGGACCGAAGGATTCGTCAAGGATAAAGTGAAGGCTAAAGCGAACTTGTAGATTACCTATATAATAGTATATGTTTGTAATGATAATATCTCATATTATGACAAGAACAAATGTAATGGTTATAAAGAACTTGGGGTATGGTAGTATTGTTTTGGAATATATACAAGACATATTTGTTCTTTTGAGGCATTTCAATTGAATGTTTGTGTGAACTGTAGCATTGTGGAACACCATATGTCGGGTTGGAAGAGACCCGGATTTTGGGGGCATCACAGATGCATCATCTTGCCACTTCTTAAAAGTAGTAATCTCTTCCTTAGAGGCTTTTTCAGCAAGTTTTTTTAGGGACGGGGGAATTTAGGACATAAGAAATCTTTTCAGTAATGAGAACAATTCTCAGATTCCTTAACCATTCCGTTAAATTTGATCCGGTCAGTTTGTTAGCATCAATTATACTACGCACTGAAATTAGTGAGTGTGACATTTTCAAAATTTTCATGTGAAAAATAACATTTTTAGCAAACATTCATTTAAGTAATTACCAAAATAAATTAGGTCTTATTTTAAATCAGTATTTCCCACTATTTTTCTTCAAACTATATTACCCTCATTATATAGTTCGGCAATATCTAATTAAAGATAAGCTAGTGAGAATAAAGATCCTATTTCAAATGTATATAGCCTTGTGTGTGCACAACAAACTATATATAAATAAATAGGTAGGCAACTCTTGTCAATTACGTCATCATGTAACTCCTTGTAGTTTGGCTCTTAAATTATAATGGTCAAGTGTGTGTGTTAGGTTTGTAATATTCATGGGCGCAATCAAATTGCATAAAATTAGCGGAAGCGTGGTAAAAATCAGAGTTTAAAAAATTTACAAACCATATACCCGGATCACCCTTTATGCACAATTATTAATTAAACGAAAAGATAAAGAATAAAATCATACCCTTGAAGATCGAGCTTCCTCAGGTACAAGTTCACCTCCAAATCCTTTCGCGTTCAACTTGAATCCAACGGGTTTGATTCCTTCCTTTGATCAACGTTAGCCACCCATATGTTTGGCCTCTAGAGGTGATCCACCAAGGAGTAATAAGAATTCAAGAAGAAGGGGTGGTTGGCTAAACCCTAGTTTTTCTATCTCTATAGAAAAAGTGTACTCTTCCAACAAATTGGAATTATTACGTAGTTGTCAAAGTCAACAACCCCCTTCACCCATAATAAGACTCCTCTTATTTATAGATGTGGGCAACCCACCTTAACAATTAAGGAATTGGGTTTTATTTAATTAATTAAATTCTTTTAATTAATTAATCTCCCTAATCTTATTAGGGATAATTAATTAAACTCATTTAACTAATTTTCCTTCCTAATCCAATTAGGAATATTTGAGAGTACTTATATTAAATTAATTCCTAAACTCTTTTAGAAATTAAAATAATAATAATTGTAATAATATTAATAAGACTCCTCTTATTAATTTATATTTAATATTTCTAAAATATTAAATAATAATATTAAGCTATTTAATTTATTCTATCACCATAGATTAAATTAAATATACTTAACATATTATTACGATTATGCCATTAACTTTTTAAATAATTATTCTTCCTTTTATGGTGTGACCCTTTAGGTTCTCCATATTAAACCTAGGTTGTGAATAAATCAATTAGAATAATTCTAATCTTATTTAAATAAATAAATTAAACAATTAATTTATTTAAATAATATTTATTCTACAATAGGATAAGCCTCCCTAACATCATCAACGACTTTCCAGATAATATAGATTTCAACATTAATCATTAAAGAACCTTTGAGTAAATAGTTACCGTACAATTCAATCCTTCCACCATACAATGTCCCAATTAAATATAAGACATGGAATTACTGTCAAGTCTTATTTTATTTAATTATATGTATTTCGATCCTTAAATGCACAACACCATATAATGCAAATTAGAAACTCCTTTCTAATTTCATTCTGCCTTGGCCAAGGACTACTGGGTTGTCATTTATCGAATCACATATGACATTTCTCTTCTTTTATTAGAAGTGGTAGATTCTTTATTGATCATACATTATCTCCATGTACAACTTATTATACCCAAGCATACCCTTTGATATACCCTAAGGGTCTTAAGGAATAAGTCAAAATATAACTCATCATACACAAGATACTATGATGATCTCAAGTCCAAGGATTACCTGTTACTACTATCACTACAGAATTTCTATTGACAGCAAATAAAACTCCATTAGGTATTCCTTAGCGAGCCACGCTCGTTGAACTTATTCTCTAATAAGCACCTACATACTTGCTTTAGTGTCTCCACACAAATGATCATGAGATCAATCATCCTCATCCAATGAAAGCGTTAACGATGTACCAATCTATCCGGATTCACTAATCCCCAATTTAGTAATCCAATGATTGGGAACTATTTTAGTTTTAAGCTTTCTAAGAATTTAGATCTCATTAGAATGATCATCATCATTATTCTAAAAGCATTGCTTAAAACTATGGGTTTATCACATATTATAAAAACAAAGATCATGTAGATAATTAAAAGCCTTTAATAAATTAATACTTTTATTAATAAATGAATAAGATTGTTACAAAGTATATGCTTTATCATCAAACATGATTGGCTTGTGTGCATACTACTTTCAATCTCCCACTTGCACTAAAGCCAATCGTCATGGTATCTTATACTCTTCTTCTCTAAGGACGATTATCCCATTGTTGGATAAGCTTTAGTTAATGGATATGTAATGTTGTTCATGAGAGTCCACTATCTCTATAGTGATTTCCCATCTTTCAATGATTCTAATAATCAAATGAAAGTGCCACAACACATGTTTAGATCCAAGATGAGACTTAGGAACTATTCCTAGTTCAGAATGAACTTTTAATCCAAACAATCAACTTGCAGCCTTCATTTATAGCTATATACTTTGTCTTTATCACTAAACCAAAGAACTCTTTCTTTGTTTGGAACCTTTCCAATTCACTACACCACTGCTCAAGGTAACACTTTACCTTAAAGTGGATTTTTCGTCATCTTGGTGCATTTGAAAAACTTGAGTCTCATTAAGCCCTCTTGTTTTAATTAAGACCCACCATGAATATGATCACATCCTTAGTGCTGGTTAAGCACTTTAAGATGTTTTTCACTAACTCATAGTGAACTTCTCCATAATATGACTGATCAACATCAGGTCTCGTACATTTTATTGCATACATGATTGTCACTCATGCGACCTCTCTTTTCAGGAGTCTGTGGGGACTATTAAGAGAGATACACTCCATAGCTCATCGACATGAGACATCTCTTGGAGTTTGCCATGCTAAACAACTTTAGCATCAAATGAATATACGTTCCTTGGGTTAAGTCGAGCATCCTCTTAAATCTATCTATATAGATTTATATCCCCAATTAAGATACTCTTCCAAATCATTCATGGAGGAATGTTTAGACAACTTTATCTTTACTGATTGTAGCATTGGTATGTCATTCCTTATCCGTAGTATATCAACATATAATACTAGAAATTTCAAGACGCTCCCACTGACCCTTTTGTACACACTAGAACTCTTACCTCATCGTATGTAACTCTGGATCATCATCTTATATGATTCATACCTCATCATCATCATCCATGATGAATCCATACCTCCTAGGTATCTTCAGTACTATTTCAGATTTACGATTCAGTTGTGGTACAATAGATCTATCTACAGGTTCCTCTTATTTGACTTATAGTGTTTTGTGGTTCTTGAACTCTTCAAGATCTATTATCCTCCCACTAGCCCTTCAATGATAAACACATTTATCTTAGAAGGCAGTGTATTTCGTAACAAACACCTTTTGCTAAGTAGGATTATAGAACATATACCCTAAACTTACTTTAGGATGTCCAACAAATCAGACATGTCAAATCTTGTCCCAAGCTTATCCTTCAAAACCTTTTCACATAAGTTGGACAACCCTTATCTTAACATACTTAAGATTAGGAATCCTCCCGTCCATAACTTTTATGGAGTCTTGGAAATGGATTTTAAGGTTACCTTTTCGTAGATATGTAGCCATTTCTAGGACATGACCCTAGAGGGATCTTTGGAATGTCGGTAAAATCATTATGGACCGCACTACGTCCAACAAGGTACGATTTTACCTTTCGATACATCAATCAATTATTTCAGATCAAGATGTGTCCATTATGAGAAAACCATTTGAGATGATCTAGAAACTTATTGCACAAGTATTTATTCCTTGATCTAATCAAAGAATCTTAATACTTTGTCGGGTTTGTTTCACTTCCGAATTCTTTGAACCTTTCAAATAATTCACACTTGTATTTCAACAAATACATACATTCAACTCTTTGAATGATCATCTCCTTTTCTTATACTAGTTTGTTCAATTTACAAAATAATTTTTCACGTAAGTCAAGTATACAAAATCCATTAAGTAATATTCCATTCTATACAAAACATTATTATTATAAATAGAACAACAATTGTTCTTAATTATAATACCAAAAATTTTATTGTTCAACAATAAAATGGAAATAATATTTCTAACAAGAATTGGAATACAATAACAACTTATTGACTTAATAGATTTGCCGTAAAATTGCTAAACTATAAGTTTCTATAGCTAATGCAAAGAACCTTTGCTTCATTTTCCACACATAGGATTACTTATCTTTGTTTAGCTTTCTACTTCTGCTTGGTCCCTTCATAAATCTATATTTATGATAACCAAAGTTGGTATCCAATACCCAAGTAGAACCTTGACTTAAAGAAAAATTTATTTTAAATCATGAACAAATTTGTATTTGTAACTGAAACTTCACTAAGCTTCTTTGGTTAACCTCTGCAAGATGCTTCTCGCAGTTTCTTTCCAGTGTCCAGGCTTATTACAGTGGAAGCAAACTCTTTTGCTATCCGTATCAGTTTTGTTCTTATTATCCTTTGTTTTTGCCCTTTCTATTTATACCTTCTTCGAATCGTTCTTCTTTTCAGAAGATCCTTTGGCCCCTACCAGTAAGACTTGGTCTTTCTTGGTTGGAAAGTGACTCTCAACATTTTTCAACATGTTAAGCAAATCAGCGAGGCTGATATCTAGCTTGTTCATATGAAAAATTCACAACAATTATGAAAGGAGTCCGGGAGTGAGTGCAAGATCAAATCTTGGCTCAACTCTCCATCCATGACAAAACCAATTGTCCTAATTGATCAATCAAATTGATTATGTTAAGAACCTTTTTGTCTGTACTATAGTGCCATTGGCCATTCTAGATCGGAAGAGCTCCTTAGATATCTGATATCAATCAGTCCTACTTTCCTCACCATCAACTACTTGATGTGCAGGAATATAGTAGGAGCATCCATAGTTTCATGCTGACGTGAAGCTCGTTACTCATGGATATGAGCATGATGCATCGAGCAAATCATGTGCATCATCTGCCACTTTCTAAAAGTAGCAATCTCTTCCTCGAGGCATTATGCGCAACCATTGCGAGGATAGGCGATTAATGACATAAGATAGCTTTTCACTATGAGAACTATTCTCAAATTCCTTAACCAATCCGTTTAATTTGGCCCGGTTAATTTAGCATCTAATATGCTTCGCAGTGATAGTAATTTTAGACATTGTAAAATTCTGTAAATGAATTTGTAATTAACAACATTTTAACATACATTCTTTTATTAATTACCAAAATAAATTAAGTCTTGTTTTAAATTGGTATCTCCCACTATTTTCTTCAAACTATATTACCCTCACTTATATAGTTCTAAGCAAAATCTAATTAAAGATTTGCTAGTGAGAATAAGGATCCCATTTCAAATGTATATAGCCTTGTGGTGACACAACAAACTATATATAAATAAATAGGTAGACAACTTTTGTCAATTACATCAACTATGCAACTCCTTTTCATTTGCCTCTTAGATTATTTTGATCATGTGGTGGCACATCCGAATCAAAATTATCCAAGTTAAGTCCGACCTAGCACTCCATATATTCAAAAAGAAAATATCATCCTTGTGGTGACACAACAAAACAATATTGTTCAATTTTCTTTATAAGCATCAAATGTGATAAATTAACATCTTAAATACTTAATACTTGCCTTGTGGTGACACAACAAACTCATATTAAATATTTAATACTCTATTAATTTTATCATGCTAGAAGGCGACGTTCGATATTCCAAATATCTTTGAACGCTTAGGACTTAATATAAAAATTGAGGGGTTTGTTATTAATTTGTCTTCATTTGTTTAGCGCATGCATGCATATATATATATAAAATACGCGTTATATTAATGAACATGCAAGCATGTTTGCATAATATATAATATATATAATATAAGCATGCACATATAGAATACTATATTCTACCCGGATTGATTATGGACTTTTATTCTAGTTTGGTTCACTAGAGCCACCAAGTGAACCAAAAAGGTCAAACCCTAGGGGTGCAAGAATTAATATTTAAATATAACTATTACATTTAAACCGGGCTCCATTACAAACGGGTCTTTCAGCAGCTTCGTTCCCTTGATCTCTAATTCTTCAAAATAATTCTAAATATTCCTATTACAAAACTATTTAAAATAAATAGAAACCTTGATCAGCAGTCAAGGGGAAGTACATAGGAGGGAGATAGAATTTACATTAAGAAAAATTAGAGAAGACGAGGTACGCAGACCCCATTTAATAAAACCCATACATTCATGCATCCAACTAAAATAAAATCCAATCACATTGGTCAATAGTCCATAATCAATCCCATTTATTATCATACACATCATCATATGCATCAATAAATAACATTCATCTTATGAATAATAAACATTTATATATATATATATATATATTGATATCATTTAATGGGCAAATTTAGTTAGTATAAAATCAAATTTTGAATCAAAATAAACTCCTTTATTTTAATCCAAATTTAAATCAAAATAAAACTATTTTATTTTAATTTATCCAATTTTTGAATAAAATAAACTATTTTATTTTAATCAAAATTTTTAATCAAAATAAACTCTTTTATTTTAATTAATTATGGAATCCAATTCCATATATATATATATATATATATAAAATCTTTAATTAAAATAAACTCTTTTATTTTAATTAATTATGGAATCCAATTCCATGTAAAAAAAAACTTTTATTAAAGGAAACACGGATATTCTTTTCTATTCACAAATAAACTCCTTTATTTTGAATAATATGAAATCTTATTTCATATTTAAATAAACTCATTTATTTAAGGAAATTAGGATTCTCTTTCCTATTCACAAATAAACTATTTTATTTTGAATAATATGAAATCCTATTTCATATCTAAATAAACTCCTTTATTTAAGGAAAATAAAATCCAATTTCAACTCCAATTAGTTATCATGGAATCCAATTCCAACTCTAATTAGTTAGCATGAAATTCTAATTTTAAAATTAAAATAAAACTTTTATTTTAATATTAAAATAAACCTTTTATTTTAATATTAAAATAAACCTTTTATTTTAAGATTAAAATAAACCTTTTATTTTAATTATAAAATTATTTAAAATTAAAATAAAACTTTATATTTTAATATTAAAATAAACCTTTTATTTTAAAATTAAAATAAACTTTTATTTTAATTATATAATAATTAAGAATATATATATATATATATATTCGTAATATATATATATATATATATATATATATATATATATATATATATATATATATATATATATATATATATATATTTATCCGTTCTTCCTTCCTTACAAAAAAAAAAAATCACACCATTTGCTTTTTTTTTTTTTTTATGTACTACGTGATCCTTTAAGTATTAGTGGCCTTGAATTACGTGCCTTGCAAAATATTCGCATGACCAATCAAGTGAATCACGTGGAATGGAAGCAACAAAATTGAATTTCAATTTTAAAAAAAACTTTCGATTTTTTTTTTTTTTTTTTATTATTAAATTTTATACAATAAAATTATGCCCAAATAAATTGTTCTAAACACATATCAATATACATATCAAATTTAAAATAATTAATAATTCGCATAAAGGTTTGGCTCTGATGCCACTGTTAGGTTTGTAATATTCATGGGCGCAATCAAATTGCATAAAATTAGCGGAAGCGTGGTAAAAATCAAAGTTTAAAAAATTTACAAACCATATACCTGGATCACCCTTTATGCACAATTATTAATTAAACGAAAAGATAAAGAATAAAATCATACCCTTGAAGATCGAGCTTCCTGTACAAGTTCACCTCCAAATCCTTCGCGCTCAACTTGAATCCACGGGTTTGATTCCTTCCTTCGATCAACGTTAGCCACCCATATGTTTGGCCTCTAGAGGTGATCCACCAAGGAGTAATAAGAATTCAAGAAGAAGGGTGGTTGGTTAAACCCTAGTTTTCTATCTCTATAGAAAAAGTGTACTCTTCCAACAAATTGGAATTATTACGTAGTTGTCAAAGTCAACAACCCCCTTCACCCATAATAAGACTCCTCTTATTTATAGATGTGGGCAACCCACCTTAACAATTAAGGATTTTGGGTTTTATTTAATTAATTAAATTCTTTTAATTAATTAATCTCCCTAATCTTATTAGGGATAATTAATTAAACTCATTTAACTAATTTTCCTTCCTAATCCAATTAGGAATATTTGAGAGTACTTATATTAAATTAATTCCTAAACTCTTTTAGAAATTACAATAATAATAATTGTAATAATATTAATAAGACTCCTCTTATTAATTTATATTTAATATTTCTAAAATATTAAATAATAAATATTAAGCTATTTAATTTATTCTATCACCATAGATTAAATTAAATATACTTAATATATTATTACGATTATGCCATTAACTTCTTAAATAATTATTCTTCCTTTTATGGTGTGACCCTTTAGGTTCTCCATATTAAACCGGGTTGTGAATAAATCAATTAGAACAATTCTAATCTTATTTAAATAAATAAATTAAATAATTAATTTATTTAAATAATATTTATTCTACAATAGGGATAAGCCTCCCTAGCGATCAACGACTTTCCAGATAATATAGATTTCAACATTAATCATTAAAGAACCTTTGAGTAAATAGTTACCGCAGACAATTCAATCCTTCCACCATACAATGTCCCAATTAAATATAAGACATGGAATTACTGTCAAGTCTTATTTTATTTAATTATATGTATTTCGATCCTTAAATGCACAACACCATATAATGCAAATTAGAAACTCCTTTCTAATTTCATTCTGCCTTGGCCAAGGACTACTGGGTTGTCATTTATCGAATCACATAGGACATTTCTCTTCTTTTATTAGAAGTGGTAGATTCTTTATTGATCATACATTATCTCCATGTACAACTTATTATACCTAAGCATACCCTTTGATATACCCTAAGGGTCTTAAGGAATAAGTCAAAGTATAACTCATCATACACAAGATACTATGATGATCTCAAGTCCAAGGATTACTCAGACTACTATAACTACGTGAATTCCTATTGACAGCAAATAAAACTCCATTAGGTATTCCTTAGCGAGCCACGCTCAATTGAACTTATTCTCTAATAAGCACCTACATACTTGCTTTAGTGTCTCCACACAAATGATCATGAGATCAATCATCCTCATCCAATGAGCAAGCAACGTATGTACCAATCTATCCGGATTCACTAATCCCCAATTTAGTAATCCAATGATTGGGAACTATTTTAGTTTTAAGCTTTCAAAGAATTTAGATCTCATTAGAATGATCATCATCATTATTCTAAAAGCATTGCTTAAAACTATGGGTTTATCACATATTATAAAATAGCATCATGTAGATAATTAAAAGCCTTTAATAAATTAATACTTTTTATTAATAAATGAATAAGATTGTTACAAAGTATATGCTTTATCATCAAACATGATTGGCTTGTGTGCATACTACTTTCAGTGTGCACATCCGAACTAAAATAATTTAAGTTAAGTCAGACCCAGCATTTCTATATAAGTGAAGAGAAAACTATATCCTTTGTTTGTGCACAACAAAGCGGTAATGTTCAATTCCATATAAACATCATATGTAATAAAAACAACATCTCAAATATTTAATACTTGCCTTATGTGTGCACAACAAACTCATATGAAATATTCAATACTATATTGTTTCTATCATGCTAGAAGGCGACGTTCGATATTCCAAATATCTTTAAACGTTACAACTTAATACAATTTCTTTGAGGGTTTGTTATTATTTATCTCATCTTATTTAGCGCGCATGCACATATATATATAAAATACGCGTCATATTATTAAACATGTGAAGCATGTTTGCATAATATATATATATATATATATATATATAATACTAGCATGGATATATAGAATACTATATTCTACCCGAATTAATTATAGACTTTTATTCTAATTTGGTTCATTAGAGCCACCAACTGAACCAAAAGACCCTAGGGTGCAAGAATAACATTTAAATATAACTATTACATTTAAACTCGGGCTCTATTACAAAAGGGTCTTCAAGCGCTCCTTGCTCCTTGATCTCCAGTTCTTCGAGAAATTCTAACTAATCCTATTACATAAACTATTTAATTTAAATAGAAACCTTGATCAGCAGTCAAGGAAAAGTACATGAGAGATAGATAAAATTTACATCAAGAAGAAAACTATAAAAAAAAGACGAGGTATGCAGACCCTATTTAATTAAACTCATACATTCAAGCATCCATCCAAAATAAAATCCAATCATATTGGTCATAGTCCATAATCAATCCCATTTATTATCATACATATCAACATATGCATTTATAAATAACATTCATCTCATGAATTATAAATCCATTCCATATATGCATTAATATCAATTAATGGGGAAAAGTTTGCTAAACTTTAATTTTAAAATAAAATAAACTCTTTTATTTTAATCAAAAGCCATATTTAAATTAAACTCTTTAATTTTAGCAATCTGAAAATAAACCATTTATTTAATTAAAGAAAAAAAAGTTTTTCAAATTACGCCAAGGACGCAATTTGCGCTTCGTAATCAACTAGGTCACTTGCTAGCATTTGCACGATCAAACCCAAAAACCGATTTTGTGTAATTCTACAGCAATTGCGACTGTAATGAACTAGGTCACGGTAGCCTTTTTCTTTATTCATCTAAGAAGCTGGATCGGGTAACTAGCACACTGTTGTGCTCAAGAATGAATCGGAGGCAAAGTAAATGTACGATCGATCAGTAAACAGAAAAATTTTCTGTTGCCCAAGAATCCAATCCAATCGTGTATTGTACATACATGGAATCACAAAGACTAATAATTAGCACAAGATTGGCGCTGATACCACTTTTAGGTTTGCTAGAAACATGTATATGCAATCAAATGACATAAACGAAGAGGAAACGTAATAAAATCGAATTTTAAAATTTTCTTACGAACCATAAACCATGATCATTCTTGTGCTTGATTATCAATCTGTAAAAGAGTAGGAGAATCAGAATTATACCTTTGAATATTCGATCTTCCTCAAGTACAAGTTCAACTCCTAATCCTTTGTTCTCTCATTGAATATGTGGGATTGATTCCTTCCTTTGATCAATATTAGCCACTCAAGCGTTCGGCCTCTAGAGGTGATCCGCCAAGGAAGAACATAAACTTAAGAAGAAGGGTGTTTTGGCTAAACCCTAGTTTTTCCTTTCTCTATAGAAAAATGAGTACTATCCAATAATTGAAATTACGTCTACTGATATCCAGCATAAGACTCCTCTTATATTGATATTAGTCAACCCTTATAATCTAATTAGTAATAGGGTTATATTTAATTAATTAAAATTCTTTAATTAATTAAGCTCCTTAATCTTATTAGAGATAATTAATTAAACTCTTTTAATTAATTTGTCTCCTAATCTTATTAGAATAAATGAGAGTACTTATATTAATTTAATTGTCAAACTCCTTTAGAAATTAAAAATAATTATAATTATAATAATATTAATAAGACTCCTCTTATTAATTAATATTTAATATTCCCGAATATTAAATAATAAATATTAAACTATTTAATTTATTCTATCACCATAGATTAAATTAAATACACTTAACATGATTACAATTACGTCATTAACTTCTTAAATAATTTTTTCTTCCTTTTATGGACCCTTTAGGTTCTCCATATTAAACCGGTTGTAAATAAATTGATTAGAACAATTCTAATCTAATTAAATAAATAAATTAAACTAATAATCTATTTAGCTAAATAATATTTATTCTACAAGAAGGATAAGTCTCCTTAGCGATCAACGACTTTCTAGATAATATAGATTTAAACATTAATCATAAAAGAACCTTTGAGTAAATTGTTACCGTACAATTCAATCATTCCACCAAACAATGTCCTAATTAAAAATAAGACATAGAATTAATGTCAAGTCTTATTTTATTTAATTACTAGTAATTGCACGTGCCTAAAGACACGACGTAACGAAAAATTAGATTAAAATTTGAAAATACTACATTACCTAAAGACTTTTTGCAACCTAAAATAACTTACAATCACATATAACAATTATCATAATTCACCACACCACTATAATAATTAATTTTCTTTTAAAAATAGATATCCAGAAAAATCTAAACATGTCTACATAACTTACAAATCATCAATAGCAATTTTTATAATTCACCACACCATTAATAATAATAATAATAATAATAATAATAATAATAATAATAATTATTATTATTATTATTATTATTATTAATATTATTATTATTATTGTTTTTATTATTATTATTATTATTATTATTATTATTATTATTATTATTATTATTATTATTATTATTATTATTATTATTATTATTGTTATTATAATTATTATTATTATTGTTATTATTTAAATTATTATTGTTGTTATTATTATTATTATCATTATTACTATTATCATAATTATTATTATAATTATTACTATTATTTTATTATTATAATTATTATTACTATTATTGTAAGACCCCGAATTTTATGAAATAAAAGTATTCAATTTTTATATTTTGGTAAATAGTTAAATTGATAAAAGTTTACAGTTAAGGATGATATTTAAAAATTTTGCAAAGTAAGCAAGTTGTTATAAAATATTTGTTGTGTCGGGAAATATTCGTTTGGTCGGGGAATATTTTTTTTATCAAAGAATATTTATACGACGACACCATCATTGGTAAACCCCACAACGGAATAATTGTCGGAGTTAAAAAATGATAGAAATAACTTTTTATAAAAAATAACGGTGAATGTTTTTACCGTTAAACTGTTGAAATACCCGGTGGTAAAAGTACAGTAATACGCGTGGTTGCATAGTAGCACAGGGTATTGTACAGTATATTTGATTATTGATGCTTATGTGAGAAGTCACTCAGTTATACTTAATTATTGCTACAGTAATTGCTGCATAATATCTCACCTTATTTGATTCAATTATTGTCATAGTATCATCTGCATAATATTTTATATTATTTAATCAATAATTGAGACGACAAAGTTATTCATATTATTATTTGCAATATTGACGATGTCTAGAAAGTTCTGTCGAGGATAGGTTTGGTCACCTAATTGCGCGCCAATAGAGAGATATCCTTATTGGAAAGCTCCCTCTTTCTTGGGAATGATCTGGTTGTTAAATATTGTGAGTTATAATATTAATGATGAATAATTGTTAATAGATTAAAAATGTGTTAATTAAAGATAAGTGATTTGTGGTAAATATTTATTCAATTTTTGATATAAATAGAGAGGTTTGTTATGAGGTGTTTGTTATAAATTTGGCTTATTATTCCATGAAGAGATGCGCTTTTTTTTAGACCGTTGGTTGAAGTTATATTAGTAAATCAATATGTATCGTTAGTTGAAGATATAATAGTAAATTAATATGGACTACTGGTGGAAAGTTATAATAGTAAATCAATATGGATCGCTGGTTTAAAGTAAATTAGTATGGACCATTGTTGTAAGTTTTAATAGTAAATCAATATGGACCGTCCGTTAAAAAGTAAATTATTCTGGGTCGTTCATGAATTAGTTAATATTCAGTCCTTTTTCCTATAAATAGAAGTTCATTCCTTCATTATTTCTTACAAATTCACTGAAACTCTAGAGAGAGAAACTATAGAGAGAAAGAAGAAGAGTATTCTGCTATTACCCTAGTGCAGTGTAAAACCCCAACTTTTATAAAGAAAGATGAATTTTCTATAAATATCATTTTTGAATATTATAGAATGAATTTAATATAATGCTATAGTTGTGGGTAATATTTATAAATTTTGCAAAGTACGCAAGTTATTTTATATTATTCGATTGGTCGGGGAATATTCGTACATGGCACAATCATTGGTGAACCCCACAACAGAATTATTGTCGGATTAAGAAAATGACAAAAATACTTTATGAAAATAACGGCGGAAGTTTTACCGTTAACTGTTGAAACACCCAGTGTTAAAAGTAAAAATACGATGTCAGGCGTAGTTATGCAAGAGTACACGGTATTGATTATTGATGCTTACGTGAGAAGTCACTCAGTTTTGTTCAATTATTGCTACAGTAATTACTACATAATATCTCACGTTATTTGATTCAATTATTGTCAATATTTTATATATTATTAAATCAATAATTGAGACGACAAAGTTATTAATATTATTATTTACAATATTAACGATGTCTAGAAGTTCTGTCAAGGAGAGGTTTGGTCACCTAATTGCGCGCCAATAGGGAGAAATCCTTATTGGAAAGCCCCCTCTTTCATGGGAACGACCTGGTCGATTAATATTGTGAATTACAATAACGGTGATAAATGTTATTAAAATTATTAAGGTGATTTTTATGAAGTTTTGCTTATTTTGTGGACCTCCATTTACCCATTTTTCTAAGTAATCGGTAAAAGTTTTTCGGTATATATATATATATATATATATATATATATATATATATATATATATATATATATATATATATATATATAATTGTTGGGACCACTAGTGGGATGAAGGATTTTGGTGGGGGATTTTCAAACGAAAATGTGGTGGAGTGGTGGAATGATGGGTGTGTATTATATATATATATATATATATATATATATATATGGTGGGTGTACTATATGTATTATATATATATGTAAAATGTCAAGTTGTTAAAGTGGGTGGGGAAGGATTTTTGGTTTTCATGTGGGGGAGTACAATTATTATTATTATATATATAAATGTATAGCTTTGTTGACAAATGGGGCAGTAGGGAAAAATGGATCACAAAAGTGTATCCGTGAAGTTTTTAACACATGCTATATATATATATATATATAATATATTTTAATTAAAATATTTTGTTTTAAATATGGACCGTCCGATTAAAAGTAAATCAATCTGGACCGTAATGAATTAGTTACTATGCAGTCAATTCTTCTATAAATAGAAGCTCATTCCTTCATTATTTCTTACGAATTCACTGAAACTCTAGAGAGAAAAAATTATAGAGAGAAAGAAGAAAAGTATTATGTTACTCTTATATCCAGTTTTCTTTTACGGTAAGGGGTATTATTTCTTTTGTATTCATGAAGAGAACTTTTGTTATTCCATCCTTTATTATTCTGTTGGAATAACCTGTATACGCGGGCTACCTTATACTTGGTGAAATTCTTCTGTTATTCCATTCTTTATTATTCTGTTGGAATATCCGTCATGCACGCTTTTCTGTAGGACACGATTACGTCTTTATTATTCTCGTTGGAATATCCACGTCTGCATGCATTTTACGTTGGGACTGATTCCGCCTCTTTATTATTACATTGGAATATCATGTATGCAATGCGTTTTCTATTTGGACTGGTTCCGTTAATTCTTATTTTGTTGGAATAACCTGCCTATGCGGTCTATCTCATGTCTGGTGATTTCTTTTGTTATTCCATTCTTTATTATACTCAGTTGATTAAAGTTTTAACTTCTATACTCCATGAAATTAGTGGAATATTCTTGATATTTGCGCTTCATCCAGTATCTTTTCATGGAAATATTCTTCTGAGCATTCTTGAATTTTACTCTACAAAGAAGTATCATGTTGACAATTTGGACGTTATTAGTTCCTGAATAAATTAATTCTTGAACTTGTTTTATTGAATTCTTATATCATTGTCATCATCCTCATGTTTATATTTTTTGAAAGTCATATGTATTTTGTAGTGTATAGATGGACTTGGTATGATTATGGATCGGGGATTATTGGTGTAATCATGGTACGTAATGTTATAAATGATGTGGTAAAAGTCCTCATTGACCCGTAGTGCATTGATGAATTTGTTGTTGGCATGATCATGACCATTGATGAATACACGAATGTCCTTCGCCCGTAGTAGTGCATGGATAATTTGTGGTCGTGATACTAAAGAATATCCTTGGTAGTAGTAGTGTAGGGTGATTCGATGATGTGAATTATTTATTAAGCTGAGTCTCAGCGATAAAAGGGATGAAAAACCTTTTAAATCATAAAAGATATAGATTTTATTCTCTATTTGACTCTTTTAATGGATTGCTTGTTCTGCTGCAGTTAAACTTGATATTTGTTATATTGTATCAGTTTAACACTGTTTAAGGCTAATGATAATTTATTCTGCATTATCTTAGTCATAATATTTCTTATTGGGCTAGTTGAGCTCACCTTTCTTTCTTTGTTCTCTTGTGAAATGAGAACGTGGTTGGACGAGTCCTGGGAGCGGAGTGATGGTCCGAATGATAGTATTAGCTAGTAGTCCTCACCATTCTGTTAAATAGTGTGACAATAAATGTAATAAGGACTTATTCTGAGAGTGGATATTGTCTAGAAGACAGTATTTGTATTTAAACTCACAGCTCTCTTGTTGTATAATTAAGATTGTATTTATATTATGTACCATGTATTTGGCAACTCAGAATAGGTGATGTATACCTATTTTGGGGGCGTCACAGTTGGTATCAAAGCTTAGGGTTATGATCCCTGGCTAAGATGTGAGACTAGAACTAGGAGGGGAGAGACGGGGAATTCCTTCGCTAGTATGACCTACTTAAATTTATTTGGTATTTAATTGGTTGGTCAGAGTATAGAGATAATATGTTACATGTCAATTAATCCTTGTTTTGTGGCAGTATCTAAAAATGACATCCGAGAATGTTGAGAATAGCAATGGAGCACAGGAGACCGTTGAGTCTCCACATATCAATAATCAGGATAATGTGCATCAGGAAAGCGATAATCCTCATGCAAACAACAACACTGACCAAATGATGAATGATGGAATGTTCAGAGGCTTTAAGCAATTCATGCAACATTAGGCGAGAGCGGCTCCTGTCCAAAATGTAGGTGGAAACATTCGAAACTCTCGGACGGTCACCACTAAATAGTTCAAGGAGTTGGGACCACCGGAGTTTATTGGAGAGCCAAAACCACTTAAGGCGGAAGCATGGATAAAGCAGATCACCAAGATATTTGATCTCTTGGGATGTTCCGAGGAGCAAAAGGTTCCCTTTGCCACCTTTATGTTGCGAGGAGAGGCAGATTACTGGTGGGAATCGATAAAGCGTACTCAACCTGCCGCACTGAAGATGACTTGGGAGAAGTTCCAAGAATTGTTCAACGACAAGTACTTTCCCAAAAGTATTCGTCACAAGAAAGATGTAGAATTCATCAAGCTGGAGCAAAACAACATGATCATGATCGCAAAGACGAAGCCAAGTTTCTTTGAGTTGTCGGTTTCGCGGCCCCATTTGGTTGATAATGAGGAGAGAATGACGCGAATGTTTTAAAGAGGTTCGAAACCGGAGATACATCAATATCTTATTTCTCATAAACTGTGTTTGTATTCAGATGTTGTAACGAGTCAACGCAATTAAAAGAAAGCAGACGGCAAAATGATAATACCAGTGAGAGCAGTCATCGAAGCGGTGACAACAAGCGTGGAGGGAATCAACATGCCAGAAATGGTAATCACTTCGGTGGTAATCAGGGCTAAAATAATAAGAATGGACATTTCAAAAAGAGGAGATTCAACAATGATGGAAAGACGTTAGCACCATCACCCATTGTTAAGGAAGGAGAACGACCACCTATCATATGCTTCAAATGCGGAGGGAGGACACATCACCAAAAGCTAGCGATCTTAGTCAACGCATGTTTTAATTGTGGAAGAGAAGGTCACCTAGCACGATTTTGACGTTCACTAAAGACAAGTTCAGCTAGGATGGAGGCACCAAAGGCCTTCCTAGAAAAGTCAAAACCGGTAGTGCAAGGGAGAGCGTTTATAGTGACCTCCTAGAAAGCAAGGAACTCGAACAAGGTCATCACGGGTAAGCTTATCATAAACTCTAGTGAAGTCTATACCTTATTTGATACCGGTTCTACCCTTCTTTTATTTCTCCTACTTGCGCTCAACGATTAAATTTGACTCTAGAAAAATTAGACTTTGACTTATCAGTGGAAACTCCGTTGGGAGAAACCATCATTACATCCACTGTTTATAAGTCTTGTTTGGTTCAAATCGGTACCCTTACATTACCTGTCGATCTTATTTCATTAAAAATACTTGCATTTGATGTGATTCTAGGGATTAATTGGTTAACTACTCATCATGCAAAAATTGATTATTTCGTAAGGTTGTTAGCTTTCATATTTCTAACCAACCTATTATGCGAATTCAAGCAACCAAACCATTAAAATCAATAACTGTCATCTCAAGCCATAAAGCTATTCGTTTATTAAAAACGGATGTTAAGCTTTCTTAGCTCATGTCACGGATCTAAACAAAAATACGTCAGTTTTGAATGATATTTCTATTGTTAATAAATTTCCTGACGTATTCCCTAAAGAACTTCCTGGCCTACCCCCAGAGCATGAAATTAAATTTTGTATCGACCTTGAACCCGGTACAAAACCTATTTCCAAAGCCCCCATATCGAATGGCTCCTATTGAACTTCAGGAATTTAAAAACCCAATTGCAGGAATTGTTAGACATTGGCTTTATTCGTCCTAGTACTTCTCCTTAGGGTGCTCCTGCTCTATTCGTGAAGAATAAAGATGGGAGTATGCGACTTTGTATTGATTATCAAGAGTTGAATCATGTCACCATCAAAAATAGGTACCCATTGCCACGTATTGATGACCTGTTTGACCAGTTGCAAGGAGCCAAATTCTTTTCAAAGATTGATCTTCGTTTTGGATATCACCAATTGAAGATCAGAACCGATGACATTCTAAAGACGACTTTCAGAACTCAGTACGGGCATTATGAATTCATAGTCATGTCCTTTGGATTGACTAATGCTCCTGCTGCCTTCATGGATATGATGAACCGAGTATTCGAGGAATATTTGGATCACTTTGTTGTCGTCTTTTTTGATGACATCCTCATATATTCCAAAACCCGTGAAGATCGTGAGCAACACTTGAGGTTGATACTCCAAAAGCTTCGTGAATATAAGCTTTATGCCAAGTTGAAGAAATACGAGTTCTGGCTTGAGGAAATAACATTTCTTGGGCACGTGGTATCAAGTCATGGAATATCTATTGACCCAGCAAAGATTGAAGCTATTCAAAGCTGGGAGCAACCTAAATAAATGACCGAAGTACGTAGCTTTCTCGGTTTAGCTGGTTATTATCGGAGATTCGTGGAAGGATTTTCTCGAATCGCTACTCCACTAACTCGGTGACTGGGAAGATACAAATTTGATTGGAGAGAGAAATGTGAGAAGAGTTTTAAGAACTCAAGAGGAGACTCATTTCAAAGACATGTTTCGACAATACCATCCGGTTCGGAGGATTTGTAATCTGATGATGATGCTTGAGGCAAAGGGTTAGGATGTGTTCTCATGCAACATGGGAAAGTTATAGCCTATGCCTCATGACAACTCATTGAATATGAGAGGAATTATCCTACTCATGATCTAGAGTTGGCAGCTGTTGTTTTCGCACTAAAGATTTGGAGGCATTACTTGTATGGGGAGAAAGTGGAGATCTTTACGGATCATAAAAGCCTCAAATATTTTTTCACTCAAAAGGAACTCAACATGCGACAACGACGTTGGCTTTAGCTGTTGAAAGATTATGATCATACCATCTAATACCATCCTGGAAAAGCAAATGTGGTAGCTGAAGCAATGAGTAGAAGATCATATGCAGGTACGAGTGCGATATTGTCAACACAAAGGCCCATTTTGTGTGACTTGTAAAGGATGGAAATAGAGTTAAAGACTCCAAGATGATGGCGAATATACGAGTAGAACCGACTTTAATTGATAAAGTTAAAGCTGCTCAAGCAACAGACCTGGAGCTGATGCGTATGAGGAAGAAAGTGCAAGAAGGTGCTATACCGGAAGCAAGAATTGATGAAGAAGGAATACTTTGAGTCAACTCTAGACTTTGTGTTCCTAACGACCCTAATTTAAAATATAAAATCATGATGGAGGCGCACAACACACCGTTTGAAATCCATCCTGGGAGTACTAAAATGTATCCTGATCTTCGTCATACATTTTGGTGGAGAAATATGAAGAGAGAGATAGCGTTGTTTATCTCAAGATGTCTAACTTGTCAACGAGTCAAGGCGGAGCATTATGTACCAAAAGGTCCATTGCAACTACTTAAAATTCCAAAATGGAAGTGGGAGCACATTACCATGGATTTCGTTACTAGTCTTCCCAAGGTTTCTCAAGGCATAGATGTGATTTGGGTCATTGTTGATAGATTGACCAAGTCTGCTCATTTCTTACCGATACGAGAAACTTATACACTTGAACGTCTTGCTCGTATGTACATAAATTAGATTGTAAGATTGCATGGTATGCCAGTATCCATAGTTTCTGATCAAGACCCAAGATTCACTTCAAGATTTTGGGTTAGTTTGCAAAAAGCTATTTATGAAGAAAAGAACGCGTAAAAATAAACAGAAGCTACCCACGTACTTTAGTTATAAAATAATACGCCTTCATCAGTTAAATTAGACCAAAGGCCACAAGGCCTTGTTTAGCCACACACCAATTCCCCCAAACTAGATTAGTTTAATAATATTATATTATATAGTTTCATGTGTCACACCTTTAGTTAATTTATATAACACATAATAATAGTAATTAATAATAATTATAATCTCATTATAAATATACTTATAATTAATAAATAATTACATATATCTAATTTAATTAATAAATTAGATTTAAACATTACTTTATTTAATTTAACAATTCATTTAATTTAATTAATTCATTAAATTAAATCTTCAAAGAATAAAATTTACCTTTTCTTTAATTTAATTATCATACACACGTAACTAAATTATTATACCACAATTTCATAAATTATTTATTTTTCTCAATAAATATTTAAAATAATTACCAAATTCATTTAATTTCTTCAATAGTTAACTTAACTATTGAACCTCACTTTCCCAATATATGAATATATATTTCTCTTCACACCAGATCACACATTTCAAAATATATAGCACGTATATATATACATACTAAAACTCAAAACATCTCATAATAAGAATTTTAATTATTAAATTCCTATTTTAATAACTTATAAAAATTTGGGTTGTCACATCCTTCCCTCCTTATAAGGATTCCGTCCTCAGAATCACCGAAATCCTACCTTACTCAGGTTTTCATCAAATCTCTTCGTTGAATAACTTCAACACATTACCTTAATATATGTTTTATATTTCCTATTCCCACCATTCCTGATAATAAATTCTTGTAAGTTTTATTTCATAGCCTTTACTTAGACTCAATTATATTTGAGTATTATATATTCTTTAACCCATTCATTTCATTTTCTAAGGATTGTTATCATAAACACTCGGGATATTACAGAAAGCTCAGCCCAATATTTATTGGACCTTTCGAGATACTACGAAGAGTGGGGGAAGTGGCTTATGAGGTAGCTCTACCTCCAGAGTTGGAAAACATTCATAATGTTTTTCACATTTTGGTGTTATGACCGTATAAACCCAATTACAAGCACGTGATTGAGTACGAACCATTGCAATTCGATAAATATTTATCTTATGAAGAGATTCCTATCTAGATAGTCGACATGAAAGAACAAGTGCTCAGAAATAAAGTGATACCTTCTATGAAGGTGATATGGAGAAACAACAATGTCGAAGAGGCAACGTGGGAACTCGAAGCTAAAATGATGAAGAATTACCCTGAGTTATTTGTTTAATCCTTCTATTCAATTGTAGGGACAAAATCCTTGTAAGAAGGGAAGAATGTGACGATTTGATTGTTTGAATTGTGATTCTAAGGACAGAATCCTTGTAAGGATGGAATGATGTAACATTCCAGAATTTTTAATTGTAATATTAAATATTTATTGAACTATATAAATATTTAATGGATGTGTTTATTGTTGAATAAATATTTGTTTAATTGATTTAATTTTATTTGGTTAATTATTTGTATTGAGTTATGTGAATAAATGAATTATTTAATTAATTATTATTTGAATTAATTAAATTAAGTATGAAAGCTTAATTAAATATAGTGTGACAAATTACTATGTTATAAAGAGTATTAAAATTAATTAAAGTAGTTTTAATTTAGTTTTATCCAAACAAGGTTTAAGAATATTAATTCTTTAATTTTAAATGGTTTGCCAAACAAAGCCATATGACTTTTGGATTTCTTTTGAAATTTAAATTATAAATTTAATTAAACAAAATATAAATAATATATATATAATTTTAGTAACTGATAATTTATTAAGGGCAATTAGTATAGTGTCAGTTTTTACGTTTGAAAGGTGAGCGTTGGTTTTAGTTTAACATTACGTATTATGTATATGGACTAAGCCTAAGAAAAACTATAGAGAAAAATTACAGATGGTTTTAGAGAGAATTGCTTAAGAGAATTTGAGAGAGAACTTAAGTAATATCCAGCAATTAAAGATTATATTAGCAAATTGAAGGTATGTTCATAATCTTAGTATTTTATATACATATATGTTCTGATATGTTTTACAGCAATAATTTTCATACTCTATCAATTTTATATGTTTGGAATTGTTGTTATATAATTGAATTATGATGATTATACTACTGAGTACTTATAGTTGTATGTGTTAATAATGATGGGAGTTGTGTTTAAGCAAGAATTGTATGCTAATTTTAGTTTACAATAGAAAAAAAAATAACGACAGTGTATGTTTTATGGATATTTTCTCATATGGCTTATTTAAGTACCAAAATTAGTGGTTACTTGGTATGCTAAATTGTAAATTGAAGCTTGTTTATGATAGTTCATTAAGAACCAAAGATAATGTAGTTTGAATGAAGTGATTTGGGGAAGAATTGATATCACAGTAATGATTTTTGATGAAGAAGCTCAAAAATGGAGTTTTCATATGAAAACATGAAAATTGAGAAATTAAAATAATTTTAGTTGTTGTTAAATTGTGCTAAGTGGTTGAATATGTTAGCAATCATGTTTATGATAGTTGTATATTTATTTTATGTGTTAATTTCACTGTTTGGTGTGTGAAATTCATGTTAGTTAGGCTAAAAACGGCTATTGTTCATGTCGTTTACGCCTGTTCTGCGGTACATTAAATAGCAATTGCTATTTGGTGCCAAGATGAAAAAATCTTGTATTTGCCAGTATGAATCGCTTATGTGTGGTAATCTTTACTACGCCCATACATCGATCCGAGGCAGAGTATCTGTCAGTCGCTTCTGATTTTGGGGTAGCAACATACGTTGGTCTAATGATGTGTTAGTATAATAAACATGTAATAATATAGCTAAAACAGAATCGTGTTATGTGGTTAGTAAATTCAAAGTTTGAATGATTAGTAATTGATGAACGTGGTATACTAGAACTTAGTGAGCATGATAAATAGTAAACATGTGATGTGAAGGTTAACACTTGTAATTTCTGATATTTGCATGGTATCTCAAGGCTTGTGCTAAAATAATAAGTCTAACTAGAAATGCGTGTTATGTTAGAATGTGAATATTAGTATATCTAATAGATGATGGTTCTAAACCTATATGTAGGTGAACGTGAGTTTAATATTATAGCTTACGCTTGAGGCAAGTTTATAAACCTATCTTTTTAAATTGAGCAAGTTCTTTAACTCTACTCTTATAATTATTGAGCATGTTTAATCTGAAGTTATTGTAATTCTAATCATTATTGGCTTACTCTAACTTGTTTATAGTTAAACAAGTTTCTTTAGTTCATTCTTTTACAATAAATATTTCTTGAACCTTAATTCCTTGTGTTGAATGGTTCAATCACTTTGTATATTTTATTACCATTTGGAGTAAGCATTGTTTTCAGCTTGCTATCAATTAATGCATGTTCGGTAACTAAAATTCTAATTTGACAAGATCATAGACCTAGCTTATTATTGTTCAAGCCAAGGTTTATCATATCTTTATTTTGATCAATACTTATGCTCTCTAGTTATTTCAAGCATGAGTCTAGAATATAGTCAGTTCACCTATGATTCTCAAATGTTCTAAGTTATGTTGTTATTAAACAACTATTGTGTTATCAAGCATTGTTGATTCAACTAGTTCCCTAGTTGATGATCGTTAAACTTCAAATTACCCTTGAAAACTTATCCAAACCAAACTTTCTTTGGTGCGGATTTGTACTCTAAATACTGAGATGAACAACCTTATTTTTAGGGGTTTACGCTTAGCGTTGAAATGTTTGTGCACAATACATTGTACGAAGGGCTGATCCCCCTAAGTACATGGAGTCCTTATAGTCATATGACTGTTAAAGTTAAAGTTGAAAGATTACTTATAACTATGGACATGGTTCGTGGTCATTATACCCTCAGTAGTATATTTCAAAATGTTAATAGAACATATCATTCAGTTCTATTGAGCCTATTATTTGGCGAATGTTGTTTCATTCTTAGTTCAAGTGAGCTTTGTTGGCTCGTTCTTGCTTATATAACTATTACAGCTAAGGATAAGAAGGTAGATGTACTTAGCACCAGTAAGGCAAAAGGGAAGATGAACACGTATTGAAGACTTGTAATGTGTTGACAGTTATTTATCAGACTTTAAATTTGATTGATGTAATGAAGTATTTATTTAACTTCCGCATTTGAATGATTGTATTTAAAGGTTAGATAACCTGGGAGATATTTTTATTAATGTAATCCTATATGGGTAGGTTTTATTATTCAATTTTAATGTGATTGGGTAATTAGATATGAATGTTTTGATTAAGTGAACACCAAATCTTGAGGTAATGAAGTACCGGGAATTGGGGGTGTCATATGAATTCTATGCATGTATATTATTGCTAAACTTGTTATTTATCATCTATAATCCTTGGTTGATGTTCAAATTAGTGAGAAATTTGTTTATAGGGAGAAGAGTAAAAATAACAGTGTTTTTCTTTGAAAATGGCATTAGAAAGTACGAAATATGATGCTCTATATGTGTTGTAATCTATGATTTATTATTGGATTATGTTTATGTGATAAGAGACGAAAGCGGTGTTGTTTGAATCGTGTCAACTGATTAAGAAATGAATTTGTGGCGATTGATTTCGCTAAATACGTAAAAAAAGAAGAAATTTTTAAATTGGGGGTTTTGATTCCTCAATTTGTTGTATATGTGATGATTATGTAGTTAGAATGGTGTATGACATGTGTAAATATGCTATTACAAAGTTTTAGTTGCTAGGTTTTATGATTTCTGTAGGAATTTGGTTGAGATGGGTGACTGCCGAGAAAGCAGAAAGCTATCTTTGCGGTATATATGCGTGTGCAGCATGGCGCATTCTTGCATACCATGTGAGAAAGCTAAGAATTTATTTGGTGCATTAATTCTTTTGTAAATGTAGCGATACCGCATACAGTAGAATACATTGATTGGGCCTTGGGGCGAAGCAGTGTTCTCGAGCCTGAAAGTGAGATGACTTCGCCTATTTCGTGTCGTGTGTAATGGACTTATGTTAGCTAAGCAAGCATGTTAATGATGTTAAGACATAATATAAACTATAATAACTGATTGTAAGGTGTTGTAATACAAAGTGTAAAAGATTTTTAAGTGATTGTTAATTGAGTTATATAATGAAACTGAAAGTGATGTTTTCAAAAGTTAGAGATGAGCGATTAAGTTATGTTAGATCATAATGGGATTTCAGAGGCGTTAAGGATGTTAACCAACATGGGTAGGTGCTAAATTAAGGTTATAACCTAAATGATGGTTTAAACCCTAAAGCTAATATTCATACAACTAATTGTTGTTGCGATTTCAATGATATATGTAGGGTAATTGGCAAATATTACATTTGTGTAGCTTAAATACAAGGCAATTTCTAAACCTTAACTCTTTATATTGAGCAAGCTTTCTAACTTCATTCTTTTATTAATTAATGCAAGTTTCTTATCCTAATCTTTTATTAAGCAAGTATCCCTAACCTATACTACTAATTATTCAGCCAGGTTTATTTATTATTATCTCGAGTGAGTTTTACTTTTCTAAATCATGATATCGTTATTCAAAGCATATATTATTCTAGTACATCGATTCAAATGAGATTGTTCTAACTCTTTTGAATATAGCAATTTGTATGTATTCCATGGTTATTCAAATGTACATTGTTGTTATTCGGTCTTTGACTTTGATAACATTGTTCAATTCTATATTCTTGTATTATACCTTCAAGTAGTAAGTAAAATTTTATTGATTTCATTAATTTATAATTGAATAGTGTTCTAAAATTCTAGAAACACTGATAAGCTAGTTCCAAATCAAACTTTCTTTAGTGCAGAAATTCTAAATTCAAACTAAGACGAACAACCCTAACATAGGGGATTTTGTACATGTAACATTTAGATGTTTGTGCACAATACATGGTATAAAGGGTTTATCCCCCTAAGTACGTTAAGAAGAGTATATATAGTCTAAATGACTGTTGAGGTAATAATACCTAAATATCGAAGACATAGTTCATGGTCTTAAGACCCTCATATATTAAATTCGAACTTGTTTTCTATTTTTGGATTCGTAGAACAAGTTCATTATTATTCATCATTCGTTGTTCATTCTCATGTTGTTATTATTACTACTCTATATATCAGTGAGCAATTGTTTGCTCACTCTTGCAATTAACATTGCAGCTAAAGCTGAAAGAGCCGCTAAGCCATCTAATAGCAAAGGAAAGGTTAAGAGTCTCCTTTTGAAAACCACAACAATATTAGTTTGGTAAATCATTGCACATACTTGAAAGATTAAAAGAATTCAACATATCGTAAGTCTAGCCGAGGGAATTGGCGTTGACTTCATCAAACATTAACTCACGCAAGGAATATATGAATCACAAAGACTTGTCCAGAACGAACTGGAACAATGGTTAGAGTACTTACCTTTAGCGTCTGCTTATAGATATAACATGTGACTTTAAGTCTTTAAGGTCTCAACCGTAAATGATAACATCACATAGCACATTAGGTCATGGATAAACATACATGGTTCCTAAAGAATCTTACCCTTCTTCTTAATCTATTTATGTATTAGATTTGTTATTATTGGTTTCAACTTTCCGTTACGTCATTCTTACGTTCACATGTAACTGACATTCTTTAACCCTAAGTGGTCATACTTAAGGCTTAATTATGTCTTAACAATGTTACATTAAGATCTTTAGTTAATTGGTAAACATCTACTATCCATGCTCAACATAAAAACCTTGTTCATGATCTAGACCCTAAGGTTGGCACTGCGGCGCCGGCTATTACTCTTTGTGTCGTGTTGCGGCGTCACAGGTTAATGCCTAGAAATCAGACTCGGCGCTGCGGTGTGAGTCCCTTTGTTATGGGTCGCGCTACGGCGTGAGTCTCCAGGGGCTGAGGCTCGCTTTGGCGCTGCGGCGTGGGACTTTTGGCTTGGAGTCACTCCGCGGCGCGGACTCTGTGCCACAGATTATTTTGACAGATTTTTCAAATGGTGAGATTCCCAGACTCGTAACTTCTTCGTTATAAGTCCGAATTTGCTCGTTCAAGAGCCTACGGTTCATAATTAACATACTCTACGTGTTCATGCAAGAATTTTATCTATTCGACTTTGTTTGCTAAAAATTCACCTATTTGTCCATTTTTAATGAAAATGATAAACGTTCGTGAACGTTCAACGCTCGTTTCTTCGTTCTAAGTTGGAATCCGGCCATTTTTGAGTCCGCAACTCTATAATGCCAAATATGACTTGTCTCCATCGAAAACCAACGTTTCCAAGTTCAAACACAAAATACGACTTCCCTTCCGAGAATTTAACAAATTCGACGATTATCGTCCAATCGTGTAAATTCCGGCAAAACTTCATTACTAGTGATTTGTTCAACATTCTAAAAGGATTCATTTCATTATCTATACATCTCAACTTATATGATAGAACAACTTATATTCAAATTAGGTTATGGCTTATTCTTCATAAGTTCATAACTTAACAATTTTTATCAAACAAGACTTTCATTTCCTTATGACTTACTCTTAATGAAGTCATTTAAGCTACATGCTTACATCTTATTATTCATACAAACTTCTTAAGTTAATCATATGACAAGTTCATATGTGTATTCTATAAGTTCATAACTTGTTTAGGTTCAAGTTACTTATTCATAACTTATTCGGCTCAAGTTCATTGCTTAACCACTTCTCATATGTTCTTAGCATATAAATTCATTAGATTACACTTCTCTTATCACCCTATTATGTTAGAGATGGAAGATATATTTATGAGAAGAGCCTTATCCTTGATAAACTAGTACTTCTTCTTCTTGGAAAATCTAGTAATGGAAGTTAAGCTTCAAAGTGCTTATTAGCTCTAACAAATAAGTTGTTTGCAAAGAGAGTTTGTTGGATGAAATTTGAACAAGTAAATGACAAATCCATGCTTGTTATCTATAGAGGGGTCAAAGTTAGGGTATTAAGGTCATTAAGACATCCCACATCCTAAGTTAACCTCCTTACTATTCATGTCTTAAGGCCTAAGTAATCTTGCTTATCACTCTTAATTCTTGCCCATCACACAAAGTTCTTACCCACTACTTCACCCATGGGTTGCCCCATGGATCCTATTTAGTTAATGGATCATTACTTTGGGCTTGGTTTAGTTAATTACTCTATTTCTTGTGGGCTTTCATTCATTTAGCTTAGGCTTAATATTATTTACATATAGGCTTACACCTTTAATCTTATTGAACATGTTCTTCATACAAGATTTACCCTTCCCTTTTCATTAAACTTTTATTACATATATTCTTAATTTAAGTCCGCATGCGAAATATAGCGTTTTCCATATTTAGATTATTATTACATAATCCATCTCTCCTTGATATTATATCGCTACGTATTTCTCAGAAGTCCAAAAATAATTCCCGAGCGGTAAACGATGAATAGTGTTTTTCGGAAAATTTCTCGTAAAGCTTTTATTTTTGTCTTGGAAATTCAAACACTATAATTCCCTCATGTAGTTCAAATACTACGATGTTCCGATGTTTCTAAGTTGTAGAACGACATACGTCTTGTTAACACATAATAATAATAAATAATATTATTTTATTCATTATTTAATTCTTTCAAGTATTTTACAAAAGGATCCGAATTTCTCGGTCATTACATTCTTCCCCCCTTATAAAGATTCTGTCCCCAGAATCTCGCCTTATATTACGCAAACAAAAGAGTGTAATCCTCCCTTATCTTTTCTTCCAACTCCCACGTTGCTTCCTCGGCATCGTGGTTCTTCTATAACACCTTTACCGACGATATAACCTTGTTTAGCATAACTTGCTCTTTTCTATCGATGATTTGAATCGGCATCTCTTCATACTTTAGGTCCTTCTCGATTTGAATAGGCTCAAATTCTATTACATGTTTATAATCTGGTTTGTAAGGGCGTAACACCAATACGTGAAATACGTTATGTATTCGTTCTAATTCTGGAGGTAGTGTTAGGTTTGTAATATTCATGAACGCAATCAAATTGCACAAAATTAGCGTGAAACATGAAAAATCAGAGTTTTAAATTTTATACAAACCATATACCCGGATCACCCTTTATGCACAATTATTAATTAAACGAAAAAGAAAGAATAAGAATCATACCCTTGAAGATCCGAGCTTCCTCGGGTACAAGTTCACCTCCAATCCTTTTCGCGTTCAACTTGAATCCACCGGGTTTGGTTCATTCCTTTGATCAATGTTAGCCACCCAAGTGTTTAGCCCCTAGAGGTGATCCACCAAGGAAGAAGAAGAATTCAAGAAGATGGGTATTTGGCAAAACCCTAGTTTTCTATCTTTATAGAAAAGGTATACTCTCCCAACTATTGGAATTACGTATGTTGTAAAAGTTAACAACCACTTACACCCATAATAAGACTCTTCTTATTTATAGATGTGGGCAACCCTCCTTAACAATTAAGGAATTGAGTTTTATTTTAATTAATTAAAATCCTTTAATTAATTAAGCTCCCTAATCTTATTAGGGATAATTAATTAAACTCCTTTAACTAATTTTCCCTCCGAATCCTATTAGGAATAAATGAGAGTACTTATATTAAATTAATTCCTAAACACCTTTAGAAATTAAAATAATAATAATTGTAATAATATTAATAAGACTCCTCTTATTAATTTATATTTAATATTTCTAAAATATTAAATAATAAATATTAAGCTATTTAATTTATTTTATCACTATAGATTAAATTAAATATACTTAACATATTATTACGATTATGCCATTAAATTCTTAAATAATTATTCTTCCTTTTATGGTGTGACCCTTTAGGTTCTCCATATTAAACCGGTTGTGAATAAATCAATTAGAACAATTCTAACCTTATTTAAATAAATAAATTAAACTAATAATTTATTTAAATAAATAATATTTATTCTACAATAGGGATAAGCCTCCCTAGCGATTAACGACTTTCCAGATAATATAGATTTCAACATTAATCATAAAAGAACCTTTAAGTAAATAGTTACCGTACAATTCAATCCTTCCACCATACAATGTCCCAATTAAATATAAGACATGGAATTTCTGTCAAGTCTTATTTTATTTAATTAAATGTATTTCGACTCTTAAATGCACAACCCCAAATAAATGCTAATTAGAAACTCCTTTCTAATTTTATTCTGCCTTGGCCAAGGACTACTGGGTTGTCATTTATCGAATCACACAGGACATATCTCTTCTTTTACTAGAAGCGGTAGATTCTTTATTGATCATGCATTATCTCCATGTACAACTTAATATACCCAAGCATACCCTTTGATATACCCTAAGGGTCATAAGAGAGATACACTCCATGGCTCATCAACATGAGACATTTCTTGGAGTTTGCCATGCTAAACCAGTTTAGCATCAAATGAATATACGATTCTTAGGTTAAGTCGAGCATCCTTTTAAATCTATCTATATAGATTTGTATTCCCAATTACGATACTCTTCCCAAATTATTCATGGAGGAATGTTTAGACAACTTTATCTTTACTGATTATAGCATTGGTATGTCATTCCTTATCCGTAATATATCAATATATAATACTAGATATGTCACGACGCTCCCACTTACCCTTTTGTACACACTAGAACTCTTACCTCATCGTATGTAATCTCTAGATCATCATATTCTATGATGTGTACCTCATCATCATCATCCATGATGAATCCATACCTCCTAGGTATCTTCGGTACTATTCCAGATTTACGATTCGGTAGTGGTACAATAGGTCTATCTACAGGTTCCTCTTATTTGACTTATAGTGTTTTGTGGTTCTTGAACTCTTCAAGATCTATTATCCTCCCACTAGCCCTTCAATGATAAACATTTTATCTTAGAAGCAAACGTGTTTCACAATAAACACCTTTTGCTAAGCAGGATTATAGAACATATACCCTAAACTTACTTTAGGATGTCCCACAAATCTGTACTTGTCAAATTTTGTCCCAAGCTTATCCTTTTGAAACCTTTTTCACATAAGCTGGACAACCCCTTATCTTAACATACTTAAGATTAGGAATCCTCCCTGTCCATAACTTTAATGGAGTCTTGGGGCCGGATTTTGAGGTTACCATTTCGTAGATATGCAGCCATTTCTAGGACATGATCCTAGAAAGATACTGGAATGTCAGTAAAATCATTATGGATCATACCATGTCCAACAAGGTACGATTTTTCCTTTCAGATATATCAATCAATTATTACGTATCAGGCGGCGTCCATTATGAGAAAACCATTTGAGATGATCTAGAAACTTATTGCACAAGTATTTATTCCTTGATCTAATCAAAGAATCTTAATACTTTGCCAATTTGTTTCACTTCTGAATTCTTTTAACCTTTCAAATAATTCACACATGTATTTCAGCAAATACATAGATTCAACTCTTTGAATGATCATCTCCTTTTCTTATAATAATTTGTTCAATATGTAAAATTATTTTCATGTAAGTCAAGTATACAAAATCCATTAAGTAATATTCAAGTTTTATATAAAACATTATTATTATAAATAGAACAACAATTGTTCTACATATAATACCAAAGTTTTCATTGTCCAACAACAAAAATGGAAATAATGTTTCTAACGAGAACTGGAGTACAATAACAACTTATTGACTTAATAGGTTTACCCGTAGGCAATGCTAAACTATAAGTTTCTATGACTAATGCAGCAACCTTTTCTTCATTTATCACACATTGGATTACTTATATTTATTTAGCTTTCTATTTGTGCTTGGTCTCTTCATAAATCTATATTTATGATAACCAAAGTCGGTATCCAATACCCAAGTAGAACCTTAACTTAAAGAAAAATTAATTTTTAAATCATGAACAAATTTGTATTTTTAACCGAAACATCACTAAGTTTCTTTGGTTAGCCTCTGCAAGATGTTTCTCATAGTTTCTTTCCAGTGTCCAGGCTTATTGCAGTGGAAGGAAAAAACCTTTGCTATTTCGTGTCGTTTTGTTCTTATTATCCTTTGTTTTTGCCTTTCTATTTACCTTCTTTGAATCGTTCTTCTTTTCAGAAGATCCTTTGGCCCCTACCAGTAAGACATGGTCTTTCTTGGTTGGAAAGTGACTCTCATCATTTTTCAACATGTTAAGCATATCAGCGAGGCTAATATCTAGCTTGTTTATATGAAAAATTCACAACAATTGTGAAAGGAGTCCGGGAGTGAGTGCAAGATCAAATCTTGGCTCAACTCTCCATCCATGACAAAACCAGTTGTCCTAATTGATCAATCAAATTGATTATGTTAAGGACTTTTGTCTGTACTATAGTGCCATTGGCCATTCTAGATCGGAAGAGCTCCTTAGATATCTTATATCTATCAGTCCTACTTCTTCACCATCAACTACTTGATGTGCAGGAATATAGTTGGAGCATCCTTAGTTTCATGTTGACGTTGAAGCTCGTTACTCATGGATGCGAGCATGATGCATTGAGCCAACTGTGCATCATCTTGCCACTTTCTAAAAGTAGCAATCTCTTCCTCAGAGGCATTGTCTGCAACCATTGCAGGGATAGGCGTATTAAAGACATAAGATAGCCTTTCTGTGACGACCCCAAAATAGGTCCATTCCACCCAACCCATTATGAGTCGCCAAATACATGGTACAGAAACAACTACAACTTTATTAATACAAATGTCATGCAAAATATGACAACACTTAAACTGTGAGTTTAAATACAAATATTATCTTCTAGACAATATCTACACGTAAATAAATCCTCATTATTGATACACTATTTTACAGAATACTGAGGACTACTAAAACAACTATCTAGAACTATCACTCCACACCCCGACTAGTTCCTGCCATAATCTCGCTTCCTGAGAAGAAAAATGGAACTAAAGGAAAGGGTGAGCTCAACTAGCCCAGTAAAGAATGTTATGACTAAGATAATGTACAACAAATTATCGTTAGTCTTCAACAGGGAAAAATCTGATAGAATACAATAGACAACAATTTTCAGATCAATATTCGCAGAGGAAATAATAATTCATAGAAGAGTTATGTAGAGAATGAAATCTACTATAATCTATGAATTTAACGGTCCATCATCAATATGTTATCCTCGTAACATCAATCAATATTCATCTCAAATCAAATATTCATCTTTGCACTACAGCCAAAGATATTCATCGATCGATCATGTTCATCTCAACACTGTTCATCTTTGAACTACTGCCAAAGATATTCATCGCCGATCGGTGTGTTCATCTCAACACCGCTTTCATCTTTGCACTACGGGCCAAAGATATTCATAAGAAAATCAACCATCTTTGCACTACAGGCCAAAGATATTCAGTTATATCATCATTTAGGACCGAGGATGATGAAAAATATTTTAAAAAAAACGAATCCAGTGAAACAAAACAACAAGTATTATGGATTCGTACTTCATAAATAATCATACTGAAGTAAAATTCAAGAATGATCAAAACATGGATACAATCAAAGCTAGTATCCATAATAGATATTTTGGACGAAAAGGAAAAATTTAATTTTTCTGTGAATAGTGTCGTATTCGTGAATAGTGCCATATACATGAATAGTGTCTTATATGTGAATAGTAACTCCGACACCAAAAGATAGAAATTTCACAAAAAACATCATCATGCTTCGTGAATAGTACTCGTGAATAGTAACTCCTGAATAGTAACTCATGAATAGTAATTCATGAATAGTAACCCTGACATGAAAAAGTTCCAAATTTGATAAAAATTTCCAACCAATATTTCGGCATAATGATATTGAAGAAATAATATCATTTACGAATAAAATAACATCCTTTACCTCGAAAGACTGTACTTCTAGTTGAAACAGCGGATATAGGCTATAAACTTGAACTTGCACCGTATAGCAACACTCAAAGTATACTCACAAGAATACGCTCAATATATCAAGAGAGAAATAGAGAGAAAACTCTAGTTTCTGGTGTGATTTTCAATTCTAACCTAAGCACCCTATTTATAGAAAATTGCTTAGAACACCAAAGCAGAAAATTGAATATAATATTAATATAATTATACAAATTTTCCTTAGCCCACCTTTTGGTCAAAAACACCAGCCACACATGTTTTTGATGTCCAAAAAAATACAAAAAACATTTTTCTAACAAAAATAATTTAAACTCCAAAAATCAATTCACACCCGATATACTAAAACTTCAATAATTCACAATAAATAGCCCTTTTATCAGAAAATTTGAATCTCGCAATATTTATAGGAAATTCAATTCTCTACAACTTTGCACAAGAAAGGTTTTCCAAATTCCAAACAGAAATTGATCGAAATCCACAAACGGACGATTTTACAGGCTATAATCAAATTTCAGTCAAGAAATGGGGTCCACCGACACACAAAACATGTGTTAATCATTTAATGCAAAAAAAATACTCTTCCTTCTCATATACTCATATATCCCACATTTATTGTAAAAATATCACCATTAATATATTATTAAAATAATATATTCAAATGAATTATTTTATTAGAAAAAGATAAATATTAATTTTCAACAATTATCACATTTAAAAATTTTCACCATCTATATCCACATAAAATCAATATTTTCCTCATCATGTAAATCAATAATTAATTATTCACAAATAATATTACAGAATCACAAGATCGGCAACTGTGCCATTTCCAGAAAGAGGGGCTTTCAATAAAGATTTCTCCTTATTGGTAGCAAGAATTAGGTGACGAAACCTCTCCCTTAGAGCGTAACTTTCTAGACATTGCTAATAATGTTATCTAATAATATTATTCGGATAATATGAATTATTGCTCCGATAATGAAAAATATCGTGTAGTGACAATTATTGAAATAACAGTAATATAAAAAAATCAACGCAGCAATTATTGAATCAATAAAATAAAATCTCGATCAAGAACTCATCGTAGCAGCTTATTGAGTAGTGCCTTCTTACGTAAGAATCAATAATTGGTGCAATATCGTGTCTTCTTGTCGCAACAACGCCTATTAATGTGTTTTAACCACCGGGTATTAACAAGATTAACTTGAATAACTACTACTATAGTTATTTATAAACAACTTATACTTGTCATTTTCTTCATCCAATCGCTTTTTGTTATGGGCCCACACAAGGCTGCGCCGTCGTACGAATATTCCCCGACAGTAAGAATATTCCACGACCAAACGAATATTCTCCGACAACAATGAGTATTTTATAACCACTTGCTTATTTAAAATATTTGCGTATTTTACCCATAACTAACCACATTAATCAAATCAACCCCTTACTATTTCAAAATAATAATTAGAGAAATTAAATCTTTATTTATAAAAAATTGGGGTCTTACAACCTCCCCTCTTTATGAAATTTCGAACACGAAATTGACGTGCGTAGGACATGCTCCTTCCCATCCAAGATCTTGACTGGTACCTCCTCGTACGTTAAATCTTCTGCTATCTCATCTGGTTCTAACTCAATAATGTGGTTCGGGTCATCCACATATTTACGTAACATCGATACGTGAAAAATGTTATGAACACGCGTCATACTTGGCTGTAAAATGAGTCTATAGGCCACAGTTCCTATTCGATCGAGGATTTCAAATGGACTAATAAATCAAAGGTTTGAGCTTTCCTCACATCGCCAATTCTCGCTTTTGGAATAACAACTTCTTGTACTACTTCTTCATATTCATCAGCTCCGGTGTGTAGCTTGAACGTTTTTAACTTTATCGATTAAAGTCGGTTCTACTTGTATATCATCACGTGAGTCCCTAGAGTCTTTAACTCTATATCTATCATTTGTAAGTTATATGAAATTCGTCTTTGACAATATCGCATTCGTACTCGTATACGATCTTTTACTCAACACGTCAGCTACCACGTTCGCTTTTCCAAGATGGTATGGTCAGAACATGTGCCGAAATGAGTCTCCTATTGAGTTCTTCGAAGCTCTTCCCACATTCCTAGCTCCATTCGAATTTTGTATCTCTACGAGTCAGCTGCGTTAATGGAGTAGCGATTCGAGAAAATCTTTCCACAAAATCTTCGATAATAACCAGCTAAGCATGGAAAGCTACGTATTTCGATTACTAACATAGGTTGCTCTCAATTGTGACTCATATCCCAATCTTGGATAGCACGTCACAATGACACCTATCAGTTTACTACCGCACGAATATGGCGTCCCCTATGAAGACTCTGGCTTCGGTGCATTCCACAAAGGAAGTCACCAGATAGAGGCTCGGGTACAAACTTCTACAGTTGAATTTTTTAACTCCTGAAGTTCAATAGGAGCCATGAGATTTTAGAAATGGGTTTTGTACCGGGTTCAAAGTCGATACAAAATTCAATAGGCCAGGAAATATTTCAGGAAATACGTCAGGAAATTTACTAACAATAGAAATATCATTCAAATCTGACGTATTTTTGTTCAAGTCCATAACATGGCTAAGAAAGCTTGACATCCATTTTTCAATAAATGAATGACTTTACGGCTTGATATAAAAGAGTTTGACTTCAATGGTTTGGTTGCTTAAATTCGAATAACAGGTTGCTTAGGACTATGAAAACTAACAACCTTACGAAAGCAATCAATTTTGGCATGATGAGTAGTTAATCAATCAATCTCCAAAATCACATCAAAAACAAGTATCTTTAAAGAAATAAGGTCAACAGGTAATGCGATGGTGCCAACATGGATTAAACAAGATTTATAAACAGTGGATGTAATGAAAGTTTCTCATAACGGAGTTTTAACAGATAAGTTAAAGTCTAATTTTCTCCGGAGTCAAGTTTAAATGTTGAGTATAAGCAGGAGAGATAAATGAATGGGTATAACCAGTATCTAATAAGGTATAACTTTGCAAAAATTTATAATTAACTAACCCGTGCTAACTTCGTTCGGGTTACTCGCTTTTTGAGAAGTCACGAAAAATGCTCTTCCAAGAACCGATGACTTTGACTTGTCTGGGACAGCCTTTGGAGTCACCATCCCCGCTGGAATTTGTTTCGCTACGGGATAATCTCGAGCTATATGACTGTCCTTTCCACAACTAAAACATACCTTGGAAGGTTGTGAACAGTTTGGACTTATGTGTCCCTCTTCTCCGCATCTGTAGCATCTAACTGGCGGTCTTTCTCCTCTTGTAAAATTCGATTCTTCAGTCTTTGGTCTTTGGTCTTTGGTCTTTGGTCTTCCGACATCTTCTTGTCATCGTTAAATCTTCTCTTCTTGAAATTTTCACTTGAGTTATTTCTTCTATTATCTTGGCCATGATTACCACTGAAGTGGTTACCATTTCTGGCATGATAATTTTCTCTACGATGGTTATCATTGTTCCGATGACCGTCGCCACTAGTACGATTATCATCGAGTTGTTGGTCATTATTCTTCAGTTGAGCCGACTCATTATCGCGCTCCAATAACTGAGCCCTATTCACAACATCTGAATATAAACAAAGTTTATGAGAAATGAGGTATTGACATATTTTGGGTTTCAAACCTCGCAGAAAAATTCGCGTCATTCTCTCCTCATTATCAACCAAATGTGATGCAAATCAAAACAACTCGGCAAACTTAGCTTCGTACTGCGACACGTTCATATTTTTTTGCTCCAGCTTGATGAACTCTGCCTCCTTCATGTGACGAATACTTTCGGGAAAGTACTTATCGTTGAACTATTCTTGGAACTTCTCCCAAGACATCTTCAGTGCGGTAGGCTGAGTACGCTTTACGGATTCCCGCCAATAATCTGCCTCTCCTCGTAACATGAAAGTGGCAAAAGGAACCTTTTACTCCTCTGAGCATCCCAAGATATTAAATATCTTAGTGATCTGCTTTATCCACGTCTCTGTTGTAAGTGGTTCTGGCTTTCCCAAAAACTCTGGCGGTCCTAACTCCTTGAACTGCTTAGCGGTGACCATCCGTGAGTTGCCAATGTTTCCACCTGCATTTTGAACAGTAGTCTTTCTCGTTTGGTTTTGCATGAATTCTAGAAAGTTCCTAAACATACCATCATTCTTCATCTGATCAGTGGTGTTGTTCACAGGAGGAACATTGCCAGCCTGTTGCACGTTCTCCTCTTTGGTGAGCAAAGATGTTTCCACGGTCTCATTTACTCCATTGTTAACATTCTCAGTCGACATTCTTAAATACTGCCACAAAACAAGGGTTAATTTAACAAATTAACAAATCACATAATACCCCTATATTATAACCGACCAACAAATAAGCTTAGGTAAGACACACTAGCGAAGGATTTACTCGTCTCTCCCCTCCTAGTTCTATTCCTCGATCTCCGCCTGAGATAATATCCCTAAGCTCTGATATCAACTATGAAGCCCCCAAAATAGGTCCATTCCACCCAACCCATTTTGAGTCGCCAAATACATGGTACAGAAACAACTACAACTTTATTAATACAAATGTCGTGCAAAATACGACAACACTTAAACTGTGAGTTTAAATACAAATATTATCTTCTAGACAATATCTACACGCAAATAAATCCTCATTATTGATACACTATTTTAAAGAATAGTGAGGACTACTAAAACAGCTATCTAGAACCATCACTCCACACCCCGACTAGTTCCTGCCATAATCTCGCTTCTTGAGAAGAAAAATGGAACAAAAGGAAAGGGTGAGCTCAACTAGCCTAGTAAAGAATGTTATGACTAAGATAATGTACAACAAATTATCGTTAGTCTTCAACAGGGAAAAATCTGATAGAATACAACAGATAACAAGTTTTAGATCAATATTCGCAGCGGAAATAATAATTCATAGAAGAGTTACGTAGAGAATGAAATCTACTATAATCTATGAATTTAACAGTCCATCATCAATATTTTATCCATGTAACATCAATCAATATTCATCTCAAATCAAATATTCATCTTTGCACTACAGGATAAAGATATTCATCAGTCGGTCATGTTCATCTCAACACCTGTTCATCTTTGCACTACAGGCCAAAGATATTCATCAGTCGGTCATGTTCATCTCAACACCTGTTCATCTTTGCACTACGGGCTAAAGATATTCATAAGAAAATCAACCATCTTTGCACTACAGGCCAAAGATATTTAGTTATATCATCATTTAGGACTGAGGATGATGAAAAATATTTTAAAGAAAACGAATCTAGTGAAACAAAAGAACAAGTATTATGGATTAGTACTTAAAACAATCCGAGTTCAAAAATACTTCACAAATAATCATACTGAATTAAAATTCAAGAATGATCAAAACATGGATACAAACAAAGCTAGTATCCATAATAGATATTTTGGACGAAAAGGAAAATTTTAATTTTTCTGTGAATAGTGTCGTATTCGTGAATAGTGCCATATACGTAAATAGTGTCGTATACGTGAATAGTAACTCCGACACCAAAAGATAGAAATTTCACAAAAAACATCATCATGCTTCGTGAATAGTACTCGTGAATAGTAACTCATGAATAGTAACCCCGACATGAAAAAGTTCCAAATTTGATAAAAATTTTCAACCAATATTTCGACAAAATGATATTGAAGAAATAATATCATTTACGAATAAAATAACATCCCTTACCTCAAAAGACAGTACTTCTAGTTGAAACACCTGATATAGGTTATGACTTGAACTTGAACCGTATAACAACACTCAAAGTATACTCACAAGAATACGCTCAATATATCGAGAGAAAAGAGAGAAAACTTGGGTTTACGGTGTGATTTTCAATTCTAACCTAAGCACCTATTTATAGGAAATTGCTTAGAACACAAAGAAGAAAATTGAATATAATATTAATATAATTATACAAATTTTCCTTAGCCCACCTTTTGGTCAAAAACACCAGCCACACATGTTAATGATGTCCAAAAAAATACAAAAACGTTTTTCTAACAAAAATAATTTAAACTCCAAAATCAATTCACTTTTAGATATATACGAAACTTAAATAATTCACAATAAATAGCCCTTTTATCAAAAAATTTGAATCTCGCGAGTTTTTATAGAAAATTCAATTCTCTACAACTTTGCAGAAGAATGTTTTTCCAAATTCCAAACAGAAATTGACCGAAATCCATAAACGGAGGATTTTACATGCTATAATCAAATTTCAGTCAAGAAATGGGGTCCACCGACACACAAAACATGTGTTAATCATTTAATGCAACAAAAATACTCTTCCTTCTCATATACTCATATATCCCACATTCATTGTAAAAATATCACCATTAATATATTATTAAAATAATATATTCAAATGAATTATTTTATCAGAAAAAGATAAATATTAATTTTCAACAATTATCACATTTAAAAATTTTCTCCATCTATATCCACATAAAATCAATATTTTTTTAATCATATAAATCAATAATTAATTATTCAAAAATAATATTATAGAATCACAAGATCGGCAACTGGCCGCTCTCTAGGAAAGAGGGGGCTTTCCAATAAAGATTTCTCCTTACTGGCACGCAATTAGGTGACCAAACCTCTCCTTAGACAGAACTTTCTAGACATTGCCAATAATATTATCTAATAATATTTTTCAGATAATATGAATTATTGCTCCGATAATGAAAAATACTGTGTAGTGACAATTATTGAAATAACAGTAATATAAAAAAATCAACGTAGTAATTATTGAATCAATAAAATAAAAAATCTTGAACAAGTAATTCATCGTAAATGATTATTGAGTAGTGCCTTCTTACGTAAGAATCAATAATTGGCGTAATATCGTGTGCTCACTTGTGCAACAACGCCATTATCGTGTGTTTTAACCACCGGGTATTCCAACGAAGATTAATCTGTAATAACTACGCCAGATTATTTATAAACAACTTATACTTGTCATTTTTTTCATCCAATCGCTTTTTCGTTATGGGCCCACACAAGGTTTTTGCCAGGTTAACGAATATTCCCGACAAGAAGAATATTCCCGACCAAACGAATATTCTCCCGAAACAACAATGAGTATTTTATAACCACTTGCTTATTTAAAATATTTGCGTATTTTACCCATAACTAACCACATTAATCAAATCAACCCCTTACTATTTTAAAATAATAATTAGAGAAATTAAATCTTTATTTATAAAAAATTGGGGTCTTACACTTTCAGCCGTGAGAACTTTTCTCAATTTTCTTAACCAATCCATTTAATACGGTCCGGTTAAATAGCATCTAATATGCTACGCAGTGATAATAATTTAGACATTGTAAAATTCTATAAATAAATTTATAATTAACAACATTTTAACATACATTCTTTTATTAATTACCAAAATAAATTAGGTCTTGTTTTAAATTGGTATCTCCCACTATTTTCTTCGAACTATATTACCCTCACTTATATAGTTCGACAAAATTTAATTAAAAATTTGCTAGTGAGAATAAGGATTCCATTTCAAATGTATATAGTCTTGTGGTGACACAACAAGCTATATATAAATAAATAGGTAGACAACACTTGTCAATTACATCAACTATGCAACTCCTTATATTTTGCCTCTTAGATTATTTTGATCAAGTGGTGGCACATCCAAATCAAAATTATCCAAGTTAAGTCCAACCTAGCACTCCATATATTCAAAAAAGAAAAATATCATCCTTGTGGTGACACAACAAAACAATATTGTTCAATTTTTTTTATAAGCATCAAATGTGATAAATTAACATTTTAAATACTTAATATTTGTCTTGTGGTGACACAACAAACTCATATTAAATATTTAATACTCTATTAATTTTATCATGCTAGAAGGCGACGTTCGATATTCCAAATATCTTTGAACGCTTAGGACTTAATATAAAAATTTGAGGGGTTTATTATTAAAATGTCTCATCTTGTTTAGCTGCATACGTATATATATATATAAAATACGCGTCATATTAATTAACACGCCAAGCATGTTTATAATAATATATATATATATATATATATATATATAGTATAAGAATGCACATATAGAATACTATATTCTACCCGGATTGATTATGGACTTTTATTCTAGTTTGGTTCTACTAGAGCCACCAAGTGAACCAAAAGGTCAAACCCTAGGGGTGCAAGAATTAATATTTAAATATAACTATTACATTTAAACCGGGCTCCATTACAAACGGGTCTTCAAGCGCTCCTTGCTCCTTGATCTCCAATTCTTCAAAAAATTAATTCTAACTATTCCTATTACAAAAAACTATTTAAAATAAATAGAAACCTTGATTAGCAGTCAAGGGGAAGTACATAGGAGGGAGATAGAATTTACATTAAGAAAAATTAGAGAAAACGAGGTATGCAGACCCCATTTAATAAAACTCATACATTCATGCATAAAACTAAAATAAAATTCAATCACATTGGTCAATAGTCCATAATCAATCTCATTTATTATCATACACATCACCATATGTATCAATAAATAACATTCATCTCATGAATAATAAACATTTAATATATATATTGATATCATTTAACGGGTAAATTTAATTAGTATAAAATCTAATTTTGAATCAAAATAAACTCTTTTATTTTAATCCAAATTTCAATCAAAATAAAACTATTTTATTTTAATTTATCCAATTTTGAATAAAATAAACTATTTTATTATAATCAAAATCTTTAATCAAAATATACTCCTTTATTTTGATTAATTATGGAATCCAATTCCATGAAAAAAATTCCTTTATTAAAGGAAACACGGATACTCTTTTTCTATTCATAAATAAACTCTTTTATTTTGAATAATATGAAATCTTATTTCATATCTAAATAAACTCATTTATTTAAGGAAAGCGTGGAATTCAATTTCAACTCTAATTAGTTATTATGGCAACTCTAATTAGTTAGCATGAAATTTAATTTTAAAATTAAAATAAACTTTTTATTTTAATATTAAAATAAATCTTTCATTTTAATATTAAAATAAATCTTTCATTTTAATATTAAAATAAATCTTTTATTTTAAAATTAAAATAAACTTTTATTTTAATTATAAAATTATATATATATATATATAAATATATATTACGTTAATATATATTATATATATATAATCACTTAACTAGTAATCATGAAATGAATCCTGATACAATGGGCATGATTCCTGGGCCACGTGATCCTGGAACATTTTTTTTTATGTTAGTAATCATGCATGCTTCTAAATGATTCACCTTCGAAAAAACGATTGCTCCTTTTCAAAAAAAAAAAAGAAAACGTGGCCTAGGTGAATGATTACGGAAATAACGTGAAACACATACATAATTACTATACATATTACCGTGCGTTGTAACAGGATTCAGCGAAATCACAATTTTGCAATTTCTAAAATAATTTCCTTTTTCTCCTTTTTTAATTATACAACAAAATTATGCCCAAGTAAATTGTTCAAAACACATATCAATATACATATCAAATCTGAACAATTAATAATTTGCATAAAAGTTTGGCTCTGATGCCACTGTTAGGTTTGTAATATTCATGAACGCAATCAAATTGCACAAAATTAGCGTGAAACGTGAAAAATCAGAGTTTTAAATTTTATACAAATCATATACCCTGATCACCCTTTATGCACAATTATTAATTAAACGAAAAACAAAGAATAAGAATCATACCCTTGAAGATCCGAGCTTCCTCAGGTACAAGTTCACCTCCAATCCTTTTCGTGTTCAACTTGAATCCACCGGGTTTGGTTCATTCCTTTGATCAACGTTAGCCACCCAAGTGTTTGGCCTCTAGAGGTGATCCACTAAGGAAGAAAAAGAATTCAAGAAGATGGGTATTTGGCAAAACCCTAGTTTTCTATCTTAATAGAAAAGGCGTACTCTCCCAACTATTGGAATTACGTATGTTGTAAAAGTTAACAACCCTTTACACCCATAATAAGACTCCTATTATTTATAGATGTGGGCAACCCTTCTTAACAATTAAGGAATTGAGTTTTATTTTAATTAATTAAAATCCTTTAATTAATTAAGCTCCCTAATCTTATTAGGAATAATTAATTAAACTCATTTAACTAATTTTACCTCCTAATCCTATTAGGAATAAATGAGAGTACTTATATTAAATTAATTCCAAAACTCCTTTAGAAATTAAAATAATAATAATTGTAATAATATTAATAAAACTCCTCTTATTAATTTATATTTAATATTTCTAAAATATTAAATAATAAATATTAAGCTATTTAATTTATTCTATCACTATAGATTAAATTAAATATACTTAACATATTATTATGATTATGCCATTAACTTCTTAAATAATTATTCTTCCTTTTATGGTGTGATCCTTTAGGTTCACCATATTAAACCGGTTGTGAATAAATCAATTAGAACAATTATAATCTTATTTAAATAAATAAATTAAACTAATAATTTATTTAAATAAATAATATTTATTCTACAATAGGGATAAGTCTCCCTAGCGATTAACGACTTTCCAGATAATATAGATTTCAACATTAATCATAAAAGAACCTTTGAGTAAATTGTTACCGTACAATTCAATCCTTCCAACATACAATGTCCCAATTAAATATAAGACATGGAATTTCTGTCAAGTCTTATTTTATTTAATTATATGTATTTTGACTCTTAAATGCACAACCCCGAATAATGCAAATTAGAAACTCCTTTCCAATTTCATTCTGCCTTGGCCAAGGACTACTGGGTTATCATTTATCGAATCACACAGGACATATCTCTTCTTTTACTAGAAGCGGTAGATTCTTTATTGATCATACATTATCTCCATGTACAACTTATTATACCCAAGCATACCCTTTGATATACCCTAAGGGTCTTAAGGAATAAGTCAAAGTATAACTCATCATACACAAGATACTATGATGATCTCAAGTCGAAGGATTACTTGTACTACTATCACTACAAGAATTCCTATTGACAAACAAGTAAAACTCCATTAGGTTTTTCTTAGCGAGCCACGTTCAGTGAACTTATTCTTTAATAAGCACCTACATACTTGCTTTAGTGTCTCCACACAAATGATCATGAGATCAATCATCCTCATCCAATGAGCAAGCAACGTATGTACCAATCTATCTGGATTCACTAATCCCCAATTTAGTAATCCAATGATTGAGAACTATTTTAGTTTTAAGCTTTCTAAGAAATTAGATCTTATTAGAATTATTATCATCATTATTCTAAAAGCATTGCTTAAAACTATGGGTTTATCACATATTATAAAACAGCATCATGTAGATAATTAAAAGTCTTTAATAAATTAATACTTTTAATTAATAAATGAATAAGATTTTTACAAAGTATATGCTTTATCATCAAACATGATTGGCTTGTGTGCATACTACTTTCAGGTAGTGCTATCATATAAGCTACCTCACCTACCCGTTTTAATACCTCAAAAGGTCCTATAAACCTTGGACTTAATTTCCACTTCTTTCCAAAGCGTATCTTTCCTTTCCAGGGAGATACCTTTAGAAATACATACGAGCCTACTTCAAACTCAATATTCTCTAATATAAGTCTGCTGCATTTCTTCCTTCTGCATCTTGGTACGCACGAGACACATTCGTATCAAGTTCACCACTTCCGCTGTTTGATGCACCAATTCTGGTCCTAGCATTCAGCGTTCTCCCACTTCATCCCAACACAACGGTGTTCGGCACTTCCTCCTATATAAAGCTTTGTAAGGCGGCATACCTATGCTTTCATGATAACTGTTGTTATATGCAAACTCTACTAATGGTATATGATCATCCCAACTACCCTTGAAATCCATGACGCAAGATCTTAACATATCTTCTAACGTCTGAATTGTCCTCTCGCTCTGTCCATCGGTTTATGGATGATATGCCGTACTCAACTTCAACTGTGTCCCTAACTGTTCTTGTAGACTTCTCCAAAAGTTCGACGTGAATCGTGGGTTATGATCTGACACAATCGAAATTGGTACTCCATGTCTGGAAATAACTTCCTCAACATAAAGTTTCGCTAATTGATCTAAGTTATACTTGACCGGATTGTCAAAAAGTGAGCTGAGTTTGTTAACCAATCCACTATTATCCAAATCGCATCATACCCCTCCTGAGTAGTCGGGAGTCCCACCACAAAGTCCATCGTGATATACTCTCACTTCCACTCTGGAATCTCCAATGACTGTAACATGCCACCTGGTCGTTGATGTTCGGCTTTAACTTTTTGACAAGTCAAGCACCTACTCACATACTCAACTATTCCTCTCTTCATGTTTGGCCACCAAAAATTCTGTCTAAGGTCTTGATACATCTTAGTGCTACTAAGATGAATCAAGTACCTCAAACCGTGAGCCTCTTGCAACACTTGCTCCTTTAATTCCGTCTCATTCAGAAACCAAATTCTTCCTTCAAATCTTAGTAATCCCTCATTATCAAGACTAAACTTAATATCTTTTCCATTGGTCAACTTCTTCTTCATTTGGTCACACTCATCAGTTTTGAGCTGCACCTCCTTGACTCTCTCTACGATGGTGGATTGTATCTCTGTCGCAAACAATCTTTATCCCACTTCACTTGGTAACTTCACCTCTAACTTCATCCTAGCCATCTCTGTTATTAACTCAGTTTGAGCCGTTAATATAGACAACTTCTCCCGACCCTTTCTACTTAAGGCATCGGCCACTACTTTGGCTTTTCTAGGGTGATACAGGATTTCACACTCATAATCCTTTATCAACTCCAGCCATCTCCTCTGTCTCATATTCAACTCTTTCTGTGTGAAGATATATTTTAGACTCTTATGGTCCGTGTATATCTCATACTTTTCCCCGTAAAGATAATGTCACCATATCTTTCGGGCAAACACTACCGCAGCCAGTTCCAGATCATGAGTACGGTAAACTTTCTCATAATCCTTCAACTACCTAGATGCACATGCAATGACCTTGCCATGCTGTATGAGCACGCAACCAAGTCCTCTATGCGAAGCATCGCTATAAATTACAAAATTTCATGTGTCATCGGGTAATGACAAAACAGGCGATTCACTCAATCTCTTCTTCAGTTCTTGAAAACTGTCTTCGAACTTTTCCGTCCATGCATACCGTCTTCCTTGTCAAATTAGTCAATGGAGTAGCTATCTTCAAAAAATCTAGACGAATCTCCGATAGTATCCTGCTAACCCTAGGAAACTCCGTACCTCAGTCGGCATTCTCGGTTGTTCCCAAATCATCACGGCTTCCATCTTCGATGGATCTACTAAAATCCCCTTGTGGTTAATGACGTGTCCTAAAAATTGTACCTTCTCTAACCAAAATTCACACGTAGTGAACTTCGCGTATAACTTCTCCTTCCTTAATGTCTCCAATACTATCCTTAGGTGTTCAGCATGATCTTCTGGTGTCTTAGAGTAGACTAGAGTATCATCGATAAACACCACGACGAACTTGTCCAAATATTATTTGAATACCCTGTTCATCATATCCATAAATGCAGCTGGTGCATTAGTTAACCCAAATGACATCACCAGAAATTCGTAATGCCATAACGAGTCCTGAATGTCGTTTTTGGTACGTCTTCATTTCTAACCTTCAGCTGATGATACCCCGTCCTTAAATCTATTTTAGAAAAGTACTTTACCCCTTTCAACTGATCAAAAAGATCATTGATCCCGGGCAATGGATACTTATTCTTTATCGTTAACTTGTTCAACTCTCGGTAGTCAATACAAAGTCTTAACGATTTGTCCTTCTTCTTGACAAACAATAATGGCACTCCCCATGGCAAAACACTCGGTTGTATGTACTTCCTGTCTAACAGTTCTTGCAACTGCACCATCAACTCCTTCATCTCCACTGGCGCCATACGATATAGTGCCCTGTAAACTGGTTCCTCTCCTGGAAAAATGTCTATCATAAACTCGGTCTCCCTATCCGGTGGGAGACTAGACAATACACTTGGAAATACATCCATGAATTCACTCACTATAGGTATTTATTCTATGGTCGCTTCCACTCTCTGGGTATCAACCACATGACACAAATAGTCTATACACCCCTTCCTCAATAACTTTCTAGTTGGGTCATAGTAGTAAGACAACACGAACGTCCCAGCGATTTATCACCGTAAAATATTACCTGAGGTTGTCTTAATGTTTTAATATTTATGCATTTCTTTCGACAATCTATAACTGCCCCATGATTAACCAACCAATCCATTCCGAGGATTACGTCAAATTCTCCCAATTTTATCGGTATCAGATCTATTGATAATTTACAACCTCGTATGTCTACGCAACAACTCCTATAAATATCTTCAACATGAATTATCTCTTCGTTTGCTACCATAATATTTAAAGGTATAGGCAACTTTTCGGGAAGTAATCCTAATCGTCTAGCAAAATCACATGCGATAAACGAACAAGTAGCACCCGAGTCAAACAACACAAATGAATTTAGGTCATTGATCGGGATAATACCTGTGACTACGTCCCTTGAGGCCATCGCATCTTGGACATTCATGTTAAAGGTACGGGCCATCGACCTACCGGGCTGCGCTGGACCCCCAATAGTTAACTTACCACTATTGGTGCCCTTATTCCCGTTCGTCCCGTTCTTTGGGCAGTTCTTTGCCATGTGGTCAGTTAACCCACACACAAAGCATCTATGGTTTTTCTTTGGACTCGGACAATTAGGCGCAATGTGCCCTTCCTATCAACAGTTGTAACACACGGCCTTACCTTTGAGGCAGACTCCTAAGTGAGTCTTCCCACATGTTTTGTAGGCCTCCATCCTCCTCTTCAGGTCCCCCAGTTTCACTATGGTATTCCCTGAGCTACTCATCTTCCTCTTATACCCTTCGCCACTCCCGCTGGCACCTTCAACCTTCATTCCCCCATCCACTTTCCCCTTATTCTTCTTATCCTTGTGGTACTGGCTCAATGCCTCGCTACCACCCTCGGAAATTATTGCCTTCTCTAAAATAATTCCAAATGAAGTACTTTGGAACACAGAAATGCGGTTATAGAGCCATGGTTTCAAGCCCTGCTCGAACCGTCGAGCTTTCCTCACCTCAGTGTCCACTTAGTGTGGAGTGAACCTTGCCAGTTCATTAAACTTGGCGGCGTATTGGGGAACCATCATGTCCCCTTACTTCAATTCCAGAAACCACATCTCCATCCTTCCTTACATGCTCGTGGGAAAGTAGTTCTCAAAAAATATCTCTTTGAACCTTGCCCACGTTAGAACCTCTATCCCGACCCTAGATTGATTGGCCTCCCACCAAAAGTTGGCCTCTCCTTTCATCATATAGGTTGCAAAGGAAACCTTCTGGGCCTCGTCAACATTTGCTATCACAAATACCTTCTCAATTTCCTTGACCCACGTTTGGGCTTCAATAGGGTCCGTAGTTCCTTTGAACTCCGGCGGACCCATGCTTTTAAAATCCTTAAAAGTAGTAGCTCGTGCTACACCAAGATTTACGGGGATGTTAGCCCCAGTTCTATTAAATGATGCGGTTAAAAGGTTCACAAACTATTGCATGGGTTTAACTAGACCTCCCTCCGGTTGATTTACGTTCGCCTCTTGATTACGTGGTACTCTTCTTGACGGCATTTTGCTGTTACAATAAAGAACGTATTTCGTTATTATTCAATTCCTGTTGGTTAATTATTATTCAATTTTAAACAATAATTTAAACATTCATTACTCAGTATGTTCCAAAAAGAAAACTTATATTAATTCCTCGTAGTATAACACTACATCAGTTACATTACTCAGCCTAAACTGATTACAATACTTTCTCGCAATTACTTTCCAAAAATAGGGATTTACAAAAGACTACCCTTTGTTATACAAAAGAGGGTTTTACGTCACTACTAGATACAAGATATTTACATATCTAAATTACTCTAGCTTTTACTAGATCACATCTGCCTTAAGGCATTCTCAAAATATGCCTTGGCAAGACCGATAATAATATCATGGTTGATAGTATGTCGTGTCTTCCCTGTCTCTACGGGATAACTAGCTACCTGTAGCTGGAAATCTGCATGAGAACTCCTATGAATTTAGGACATCCTCCCTATTTTCTGCTTCTTGGTCTTTAGGTCACCCCTAAGCTCAAAGACCTCCTAGTTTCAGCTCGTGGACCTTATCCTTAGCCAAAATTATCTCATCGTGCTCTTGTTCCCACATAGACTCCACATCCATCTTATCTTCTATAACAGCTTGGAGCTCTGCCTTAAACTCCTTAACCTCTTGACAATAGTGGATGTTTCTATCCAATACTGACATAAACAATGACATCATTGACTCCCATGGAGCCATCTCTGCTGCTATTGTTACGGGGTTGAAGGACACTACCTCTACCTCTTCTTCCAACATGTCGTTGAACACGGACATGAGATCTAAACTCTCTGAGTCTCCAGACTCCACCACTACTACTTCGGGATCTGCTGTTATGGGGTTCGGTATGATTTCTATCTGATTAACCGACCCTTCGCTGACTACATGTACGTCTCTATTTTCTCCTAACATCTACAACAACACAAAAGTTTGATTAGTACATGTCAGTAAATAATAAAAATGCATAACATATATAATGCATTTTGATAAGGTTAATTTCCATATTTTATTCTTTGACTTTTCTTAAGGTTATAACTTAAGGTTTAACTCCCCCCTTAAGTTTTATAACCTAATGCTTTGATACCAACTTGTGACGCCCCCAAATTTGGGTATCTTCCAACCCAACAGATGGTGCTACACGGTTCTACAGTTCACACAGTCATTCAATTGAAATACCTCAAAAGAATGAATATGTCTTATATATATTCAAAATAATATTAACATTTTCCCAGGTTCCTTATAACTATTACATCTGTTCTTGTCATAATATAAAATATTATCATTATAAAACCTATACTATTACATAGGTAATCTACGGGTTCGCCTTAGCCTTCCCTTTATCCTTATGCGATTAAATCGATTAAGTTTAGGTCTTTAGTCGCATTCATATGGTTCAAGCAAGAGTGAGCCTAACTAGCTCAGAAAGTACAACAATTTAAGGAAAAATAGCATGCTTGAGACATAGGAATCATATATCTTCAATAACTGAACAATAGTTACGAAGTACTATTGATAATTCAAAATAGCACTTCTTTTCCTTCAAAACATTTTACAACAATAATATTCAGTAAATAATCAATTCCGGTTCAAGACCGTGAGCATTTCATAAGTACTTAGAAAAGGACATCCCGACACGAAGTCCGTAAGTCTGGCATAACTAACGAGCACGTCTAGGTGATCAGCCTATAGTGCTCTATGTTGATCAACACTACATTCTATACACGTGTATACGTTTAAGTTGAGTCAACCTCACATGCCTGTCGTTTGATGATAAAATAATTTAGCATACTCAGTCTCCTTTTGAAAACCACAACAATATTAGTTTGGTAAATCATTGCACATACTTGAAAGATTAAAAAAATCCAACATATCGTATGTCTAGCCGAGGGAATTGACGTTGACTTCATCAAACATTAACTCATGCAAGGAATACATGAATCACAAAGACTTGTCCAGCGTGAACTGGAACAAGGGTTAGAGTACTTGCCTTTAGCGTCTGCTTACAGATATAACACGTGCACTTTAAGTCTTTAAGGTCTCTACCGTAAATGATAACATCACATAGAACATTAGGTCATGGATAAACATACATGGTTCCTAAAGAATCTTACCCTTCCTCTCAATCTAATTATGTATTAGATTTGTTATTATTGGTTTCGACTTTCCGTTACGTCATTCTTACGTTCACATCTAACTGCCTTTCTTTAACCCTAAGTGGTCATACTTAAGGCTTAATTATGTCTTAACAATGTTACATTAAGATCTTTAGTAAATTGGTAAACATCAACTATCCATGCTCAACATGAAAACCTTGTTCATGATCTAGACCCTAAGGTTGGTATTTTGCATAGCCAACTATTACTCTTTTTCTTGCCGTCTTTGTGGCGTCACATGTTAATGCCTAGAAATTGACTCTCGTATTGTACATGAGTCCCTTTGTTATGGTCGCCACAATGATATGAGTCTCTAGAGGGTGAGGCTCGCTTTAATATTTGTTATCGGGCCCCGAATTCGAGGTCCCGAATCACCGCGAATCCGGTTCGATCATTCTATCAGTAACACTATTTTTGCGGAAGATATAAACATAAATTGTTTATATATTAACTTTACACACTATCCCCCAAGGTCGAGTAACCTTAACTTATACACAATTCATAACTATCTAACACATAACATCATTATCAAACTATACTATTATTAAACTAATCGCGCACGTTAACTTTAAGCTGACATTGTCTTTAACATTTCCTTATATCCGACGCATTCGCCTTAATCTGCAATGTTTTATCATGATATAGCAAGGGTAAGCATAAGATTGCCCATCAAGTTTAAGTTCAATAATATAACAATATATCATGCTTGAAAGAGTCTGAATAAGAAGCTGGCTATAATTTAACAATATAATTGTGAACTAGCAGGAACAAATTTATGACTGAACAAGTATTGAACATAAACAAATATATCTGAACCAACTGGTAATGAAGGTGATTAGCCTTTCATACCTGACTTATACATGCAATATGTACAGAGTACAATTTATGGCAACCAGCAATGATTAACCATAAGCTTATCCGAATGAAACAACTCTTAGTAGAGTTAAGTAAAAACAAACTTGCCTGAACCATTGATTACCGCTACACAATTTATATTTCTTTATCCGATGACCTAATATTAGTAATATAGATCTCCAATATTAGAATAATATCATCACAATATAATACTATATATATATATATATATATATATATAAATAAAATAACCTAAACATATAACACATAACCCTATCAGTCTATAACACATATAAGACTCTGTATCAAGTCAGACTATTTAAGTCCGAGTTGAATCCTACAAAATTCTAACATCCCGACGGTCTAGTCGGACAAAATTTTGAGTTTAAGTTCAATTAAACTCTGTCTAAACACTTAACTATTATCTAAGATAATTTATTAACACTCCAATTATTTTTCATAGGCTTGTAATAATTTTTAGATAATTAATATCATTTATCGTGTATTTTCAATCTTTAAAATTGTATTTAAATAAATTAAATACCTCATAATTCCATTATCATTAATAGTTATTTATTATCAAATATTAATGAAATACATGTCATAATATTATAATATATTTATAATATTATAAAGTATTTTAATACCTTAAAATCATATTTATATAATTTTTAAACCGTTAAATTAATTATCCATTAATTAATATTAATATTAAAATATTAATATTTTAATGACAAAATATCAAAAGTTACAAGTTATAACTTAAAATATTTTTATATCACTTAAATCATTTTTATATGATTTTTAAAACATTAATTCTATTTTTTCATAATTTATTTAATATATTCATAAAATAAATTAATTATCATTAATATTAATTAATTAATGAAATTCCTCACAAAATAATAAAAGTCACTCAAAATAACTTAAAAATATTTTATTATACAATAATATTATTTTCCATGATTTTCATGTATTTAAATCATTTTTAAATAATTTATTTAATATTATAATTAAATAAATTAAATACCATTTATATTCCAAAAATATAAATATTTAGGAAATATACTCAAAATAATTAAAAAATATTTTTCAAACTTTAAAATAATTTTTCAAAATTTATTATGTATTTTTAATAATTAAAAACCATTTTTTTCTATTTATTTAATTAAAATATTAATTTTCAAAAAATAATTAATTAAAAAGGGGCCTTATAGCGACAAAACCGTCGCTATAGGTGTTCTTCAGCTGTTCTTGAGCTACCCAGAAAACGCATGTCAGTTAACCGGGTGGGTGGTTTGACCAGTCCTAAATCATAGATTTTGATGTATATGGGTACGGTTGTTGGGTCAATGTTATAGTATTGATGCCACACTAAAACCTTAAACCAACATCATGGCCAACCTACACCAAATCAGTGAAATATAATGCATCAAAATATTGTCAGACACTGTTCTTCAATTTCTGGGTTTCCCAGAAATTGAAGAACAATCAAGGTGCTACTTTAGGGCCTTTGAATCTTTGCTGTTCAAGCTTTCTTTGTGTAATATAAGGGTTCTATCATGTAGACAACATGTCATAACACAAGTATATATCAGCATAACATAAAAAAATCATCACATGAGAAATATCTGGCATGGTCAAACCATGTCAGAAAACGTGCTCTTTATATTTCTGGGTTTTCCAGAAAGTTACCCAAAACAGATGGTCAAAGCTACTTTGACCGTGATTTTCTTCCACTCCAGTTATGATCTAAGTGATCTAGTGACTTTAATATGTAGTATACATACCAGACTACAATAAACAAACCATAACGTGACTAATCGACTAACACACAACACGATCTATGGCCTGCTAAATGTTGTCAGACGACTGCTGGAAATCAGGGTTACCCATATTTAAATTTTTGTGGTCGGTCAACGCTTTTTGACCGCTTGTAACTTACGATCTAGACATGCTATGACCCTGATTCAAGTTGTAGAACAAAGACCACATAGCATACTATAGTTTCATAACATAAACCACCATAAAAATCGAACATAGAAGAATCTAGAAGCTCTGACATTTGCTTGTCAGACCTTATATTTTCAATTTTTCCAGATTACTATAAATGTTTGATTCGTGCATCTAAGTGTTATAGATCCATGATCTATCAACCCAGATCACTTATAGACACCCTAATACACAACTTTAACCAATAAATTAGAACAACTAACATCAGATTACATGATTTTAAAAATTAGGGTTCTTATACCTTTCTAGTGCTTGATCTTGATCCTGACCACTGTGATCTGTTCTTGCTAAGCAAAGAAGTGTTCTTGGCTTATCTTAACACTCTCTCTCATTCCTTATTCCCGAATTGTTAGAGAGAGAAAGGGTTGGAGAGAATGAAAAATAAAAGTTTTCTCTCTCTTTAATCTCTATAAATTGATACAAATGCAATGTATTGGTTGAGCTAGTTGCTGGGTTGTTGGACAATAAGTCACATGATAGGCTTTAGGGTTGCTCACCAACTCAAATAGGGCAAGACTTGCAAGTTAAGTTGAATTATGCAACAAAGGGCAAAATGGACATTTAACATTTAATTTTAATGGCATTTTTGAAATTTGATCAAACCCTTAGGGTTTAGGTTTAGGGTTAAGGTTTAAGGTTTGAACCATTTAGAGTTTAGGGTTTGAAACCCTTAGGGTTTAGCAAATTTGATTTCCTAAAATTTCTAATTTAGGTTTTAAAAATAGAAATTTAATATTTCTAAATTATAATTAGAATTTTCTAATTATATTAAAATTTCTTAATCAAAATTTAAATATTGCTAATTAGGATTATTATTTCCTAATTAAAAGTACTAATTTAGCAATTAAGGTCAAAATTGTTCATTAGGGTTTATAACCCAAAATTAGGGTTTCTAATAGAAAATAATTTTCTAATTTCGTAATTAGATTAGGGTTTTCTAATTACTATATATAATCTAGAAAATTAGGATTAATGTTTTCTAATTATATAACATTAAAATTACCTTATTACAAATTAGGGTTTGAAACTTACAATTTAGGGTTCTTAATAATTAGGGTTTCTAATAATTAGAATTTCTAATTAATCAATTAGGGTTATCCCTCATTAAGTTTGTGGTTTATAAAAAAATCATATACGTTGTACTTAAATCCCCAATTTAAGGTTTTAATATAATGAATTTGGGTTTTAAAACTCCCGGAACTGAACTTAGTGTTTTAAGAACCGGTTCCTAGGGTTTCTTATAATTCTTTAGGGTTTTGTAACCAAACGTTGACGTTCTTAATATATATTTAGGGTTTGTTACAGATATTGTTTATCTGGTCAATCCTTGATCCTTAACCACATTCTGAATACATAAATAACCATATACACAGAACATAAACACGTATACACTTAATCCTGAATAATTCACCTAAATCCTTCACAGAATTTTGAAATCCTCAAAATTCATTCTCAAAAATATTAAACGCATACACTAATTTTCTGTCTAGGTTCTAATTTTGAACCTTAAATCAATTAATTAAAATTTTAAATTTTTTCAAAATTCTAGGGTTGTCACAGTTGTGACGCATGACTTTTGGCTTGGAGTCGCGCCGCGGCGCAAACTCTGTGCCACAGATTATTTTAGCAGATTTTTCAAATGGTGAGATTCCTGGACTCGTAACTTCTTCGTTATAAGTCTGAATTGGCTCGTTCAAGAGCCTACGGTTCACAATTCACTTACTCTACGTGTTCATGCAATAATTTTATCTATTCGACTTTGTTTGCTAAAAAATCACCTATTAGTCCATTTTAACGAAAACGATAAACATTCGTGAATGTTCAACGCTCGTTTCTTCGTTCTAAATCGAATCCGGCCATTTTCGAGTCTGCAACTCTATAATGCCAAATACGACTTGTCTCCATCGAAAACTAACATTTCCGAGTTCAAACACAAAATACAACTTCCCTTCCGAGAATTTCACGAATTCGACGATTATCGTCCAATCGTGTGAATTCCGTTAAAACTTCATTACTAGTGAGTTGTTCAACATTCTAAAAGGATTCATTTCATTATCTATACATCTAAACTTATATGATACAACAACTTATATTCAAATTAGGTTATGGCTTATTCTTCATAAGTTCATAACTTAACAATTTGTATCATACAAGACTTTCATTTATTTATGACTTACTCTTAATGAAGTCATTTAAGCTACATGCTTACATCTTCTTATTCATACAAACTTCTTAAGTTCATCATATGACAAGTTCTTATGTGTATTCTATAAGTTCATAACTTGTTTAGGTTCAAGTTACTTATTAATAACTTATTCGGCTCAAGTTCATTGCTTAACCACTTCTCATATGTTCTTAGCATATAAATTCATTAGGTTACACTTCTCTTATCACCCTATTATGATTGAGATGGAAGATATATTTATGAGAAGAGCCTTTCCCTTGATGAACTAGTACTTCTTCTTCTTGGAAAATCTAGTAATGAAAGTTAAGCTTCAAAGTGCTTATTAGCTCTAACAAATAAGTTGTTTGCAAAGAGAGTTTGTTGGATGAAATTTGGACAAGTAAATGACAAATCCAAGCTTGCTATTTATAGAGGGGCCAAGGTTAGGGTATTAAGGTCATTAAGACATCCCACCTCCCTAGTTAACCTCCTTACTACTCATATCTTAAGGCCCAAGTAATCTTGCTCATCACTCTTAATTCTTGCCCATCACACAAAGTTCTTGCCCACTACTTCACCCATGGGTTGCCCCATGGATCCTATTTAGTTAATGGATCATTACTTTGGGCTTGGTTTAGTTAATTACTCTATTTCTTGTGGGATTGCATTCATTTAGCTTGGGCTTAATATTATTTACACATAGGCTTACACCTTTAATCTTATTGAACTTGTTCTGTATACAAGATTTACCCTTCCCTTTACATTAAACTTTTATTACATATATTCTCAATTTAAGTCAGCATGTGAAATATCACATTTTCCATACATAGATTATTATTACATAATCCATCTCGCCTTAATACTATATCGATACGTATTTCTCGGAAGTCCAAAAATAATTCCCGAGCTTAAACAATGAATAGCGTTTTTTGGAAAAAATTTCGGAAAGCTTTTATTTTCGTCTTGGAAATTCAAACACTATAATTCTCTCATGTAGTTCAAATACTACGATGTTCCGAGGTTTCTAGGTTATAGAATGACATACGTATTATTAACACATAATAATAACAAATTATATTATTTTATTCATTATTTAATTCTTTCAAGTATTTTACAAAGGATTCGAATTTCTCGGTCGTTATAACCTGGATTTGGGGGTGTCACATATTCACTTAAGTTTGTGAAATAAAAGTTTAAATAACTTTTATAATATACAACAAGTATTTTATGAATAAATACATTTATAATCAAATACTTGTGATGATAGATATCAAGATTTGTTTCTCGGATATTCTTTAACAAGTATTATATGAATAGTTTTTATGTGTCAATACTTGTATATAAAAAGAATAAATCAATTTAAACAATATTTATCAAGTAGAATAAATAAATCAGTTAAGAAATACTTGATATAACAAATATTATTATTTAACTCAGATAATATATAGCAATATTTTATCTATTATATGATTTTATAAATAAATTCACTTAGTACTATAAGGAATCGTACGATTTGATTCCCTCACTTAAGAGGAATATCTCCGTAGCCTTGCGGCGTCTATGTATGAAAAAATTTATATTATCACAAAATTTATAAATTGTCTTTGTAATAGAATAATATGAATTTGTATTTATTTGATACTATGACGAAGAACATATGTAATGGTTACAAAGGACCTGGGAAGGGAAATATTATTTTGTAATATATAGAAGACATATTCACTCTTTTGTGGTATTTCAATTGAATGTATATGTGAACTGTAGCACCGTGTAGCACCATGTGTCTGGTTGGAAGATACCCGGATTTGGGGGCGTCACAGGTTGGTATCAAACCCGTAGGTTATAAAACTTAGGGGGGGGAAGAACCTTAAGCCATAACCTTAAGAAGAGTTAAAGAAGTAAAAGATGAAGTTAACCCTAAAAATGCATTAAATGTGATATATGTTTATAATATTCTAATGATGTTTAATAATCACAATAATTTGTTTTGTTGTAGATGTCAGGAGATAACATGATGTATAGAGATATACATGTGGTTAGTGAAGAGTCTGTGAACTAGGTAGAGATTTTACCGACACCCGTAGCTGATCGTTACCAGTGGTAGTGGTGGTTGAGTCAGAAGATTCTGATAACTTAGGATTTACATACTTGTTCGATGGTATGTCAGAAGAGGGGGTGGAGGTGGTATCGTTTAACATGGTAGTACCTACAGAGGAGATGACTCCGGGGGAGTCAATGAAGGCATTGTTCATGACAGTGTTGGATAGGAATATCCAGTTAGTGAAAGAGGTGAAAGATGTGACGCCCCCAAAATTAGGTATACATCACCCATCTTGAGTCACCAGATACATGGTACAGAATTCAAATATAACTTAATAATACAATTGTCGTGTACAATACGACAAAACATAAACTGTGAGTTTGAATACAAATATTGTCTACTAGAGATTATACAAACTCAAAAGGAGTCCTCATTACAATTATTATCACACTATTTCACTGAATAGTGAGGACTACTAATGCACCATCTAGGACCATCACTCCATTCCCCAACTAGTCCCAGCTACGTTCTCATTTCCTGAAGAGAACAGTGAAAGAAAGGGTGAGCTCAACTAGCCTAGTAAGAAATATTATGACTAAGATAATGCAGAATAAATTATCATTAGCCTCCAACAATGTTAAACTAATAAAATACAATAGACATCGAGTTTAACTGCAGTGGAACAAGCAATCCATTAAAAGAGTCAAGTAGAGAATAGAATCTACTATCTTTTATGATTTAAAAAGTTTTTCATCACTTTTATCGCTGAGACTCAATTCAATAAATAATCCACATCATTAAATCATCCCTACACTACAGGCCAAGGATATTCTTTAGTATCACGACCACGAATTATCCATGCACTACGGGCCAAAGATAATCGTGTTTTCATCAACGGTCCTGATCATGCCATAAAATAATTCATCTCTTTGCTCCTTGGGTCAAGAGAATCCATAGCCATAATCATACCAAAAACTGTCCATTAATGCACTACGGGCCAATGAGGACTTTTAATTTTCACATCATTTGTAACATTACGGTCATGATTATACCGAATAATCCCTGGTCATAATCATACCAAGTCCATCAATGCACTACAGGCCACAAATGACTTTCAACATAATATAAACATGAGGATGATGACAATGATATAAGAATTCAATTAAACAAGTTCAATAATTAATTTGTCCAGGAACCAATAACGTCCAAATTGTCAACATGATACTTCTTTGTAGAATAAAATTCAAGAATGCTCAGAAGAATATTTCCATGAAAAATACCGGATGAAACGCAAATATTAAGGATATTCCACTAATTTCATGGAGTATAGAAGTCAAAATTTTAATCAACTGAGTATAATAATGAATGGAATAACAAAAGATATCACCATGTATGCGGTACTTCAGCATGATTTATTATTCCAATGTAATAATAATAACGGAACCAGGTCGGTGAAATTGACACAACAGGATGTTCCAATGTAATAATAAATGTTGGAACCGGTCCCGGTAAGATATAGCATGCAGACGTGATATTTCGGCGTAATAATAAAAGCGGAATAATAAAAAAATGGAACCGGTGTGGCGTATAGCATGCAGACCAGGATATTAAAACGTAATAATAAAGAGAGAATAATAGAAGAATGTCACCAAGTATAGGGTAGTTCATGCGTATATAGGTTATTCAACGTAACAATAAAGAAATGGAATAATGAAGTTCTCTTCTTGAATACAAAAAGAATAATATTCCTTCATAGTAAAATAATACTTGATATAAGAGTAGTGAAGTAGTAGAAATTTTTTCTTCTATCTCTCTATAGTCTCTCTCTATAGTTTCTCTCTCTAGAGTTCAGTGAATTCGTAAGAAAATAATGTAGGAATGAGCTTCTATTTATAGGAAAATGGAATGCATAGTAACTAATCCATGAACGGTCCAGATTGATTTACTTTAATCTGACGGTCCATATTTAAAGAAAAATCTTTTAAATAAAATATAATATATTCTATTTATATAAAAAGATTTTTACTATACAAACACTATGCGGGCACTATACAAACACTATGCATAATAAAATATAATATATTCTATTTATAGAATAACTTTAATAAAGTATTACATTTTATATAAAAAGATATTTCTATTTTATTACGTTAATAATACGAATAAAACAAAAGTTCTAAATCAAAAATAATTGAATCAAATAATGTGAGATACTATGCAGCAACTATTGTAGCAATAATTGAACAAAACTGATTGACTTCTCACATAAATATCAATAATCAATACCGTGTGCTACTATGCAACAACACGTATTATTGTACTTTTACTACCGAGTAGTTCAACAGTATCAACGGTAAAACTTCCGCCGTTATTTTCAATAAAATATTTTTGTCGTTTTCACAATCTGACAATAATTCCGTTGTGGGGTCCACCAATGATTGTGCCGTCATACGAATATTTCCTGTTTAAAATGAATATTCCCCGACCAATCGAATATAATATGACAACTTGCATACTCTAAAACAATTATAAATATTTCCCACAACTATAACATTATCTCAAATTCACACCATAATATAAAAAATATTATTTCGAGAAAATTAATTCTTTATTCATAAAATCTGGGGTTTCACAATCTCCCCTCCTTATGGATTTTCGCCTCAAAATTTACGACGCACACGGTATGCGTAAGCGGTGAGGATACCTTGACTTCATTTCAGATTCTAACTCTTGAGGTATAACCCTTGAGTGTTGGATATGATTCTTCTTATCCAAGATTTTAACATGAGATCTCATACGTTAAATCATCCGCTATCTCGTCCGATTCTAAATTAATAATGTGGTTCGGGTCATCCACATATTTACGTAACATTGATACATTAAAAACGTTATGAGCACGCGACATACTTGGCGGTAAAACGAGTCTATAAGTCACAGTTCCTACTCAGTCGAGGATTTCAAATGGGCCAATTAAATCGAGGGTTGAGATTTTCTTTCTTCAGCAACTCTTGCTTCTAGAATAACGCCCTCTTGAACCTTCTTCTTCACATTCATCAGATTCGGGTATGTATCTTGAGCGTCTTTAACTTTATTAATTAAAGTCAATTTTACTCGTATATTCATTATCTTCACGTGGGTCCCTAGAGTCTTTAACTCTATCTTCATCATTTGCAAGTTATACGAAATGAGTCTTTGTGTTAACAACATCGCACTTGTAATCGCATACGATCTTCTACTCAACACGTCAGCTACCACGTTCGCTCTTCCACGATGATATTGAATGGTACGATCGTAATCATCAATAGCTCGAGTCAACGTCTTTGGCGCATTATACGTTCGTTTTGGTTGAAGAAATATTTGAGGGTTTAAGAAATGGGTTTTGTATTGGTGTTAATACAAAATTCGATTTCACGCTCTGGGGTAGGCTAAGAAGTTTTCAAGAATACGTCAAGAGATTTATTAATGATAGAAATATCATTCAAAACTGTTACTCTCATTCAAGACTTGGATAGTACGTCACATTGATACCTATAAACTTACCATCGTCATTCACGGCGTCGCCTACAGAAAGTCTGGCTTTGGTGTATTCTTAGACTTGGAAGTCACCAACGAAAGGCTCGAGGCTTTTTACTTATGGCTTGATATGACAATGATTGACTTTAGTGGTTTGGTTACTTGAATTCGCATAACAGGTTGGTTAGGAGTATGAAGGCTAACAACCTTAAAAAAAGCATGATGAGTAGTTAACCAAGCAATTCCTAAAATCACATCAAAGGCAAGTATTTTCAAAGAGATACGATCGACAGGTAATGTGAAAGTGTTGATTTGAACAAGATTTATAAATAGTAGAGGTAACGAAGGTTTCTCCCAACTGAGTTTCAACAGATACATCAAAGTCTAACTTCTCCAGAGTTAAATTCAAACATTGAACACAACTAGGTGAAATAAAAGATTGAGTAGAACCGGTATCTAACACGGTATAGACTTCGCAAGAGTTTATGACTAACATACCCGTGATAATTTTATCCAGGTTCCTCGTCACAAGAAAAAAAAAATGCTCACTCTTAAACTACCGGCTTTGGCTTGTCTGGGACATCCTTTGGTATCACTATCCCAGCTGGACTTGACTTCACCATACGACAACATCGAGCTAGGTGACCTTCTCTTCCGTAATTAAAACACGCTTTGGATTGCTGCGTACAGTTTGGACGGATGTGTCCCTCCTGTCCACATTTGAAACATACGACCGGTGGTCATTCTTCTTCCTTTGAAACGGGTGCTGGTGCTGCTGTCTTTCCATCATTATTGAACCTTCTCTTCTTGAAATGTCCATTTCTATTATCTAGACCATGATTACCACCGAAGTGGTTACCATTCTTGGCATGATAATTTCCACCGCGATGGTTATCATTGTTCCGATGGTCGTTGCCACTGGTATGATTATTATCGTGTTGCTGGTCATTACCTTTTGGTTATGATGACTCATTATCGCGCTCCACTAACTGAGCCCTATTCACAATATCTGAATATAAACAAAGTTTATGAGAAATGAGGTATTGACGTATATCGGGTTTTAAACCTCGCAGAAACATTCGCGCTATTCGCTCCTCATTATCGACCAAATGGGATGCAAACCAGGACAACTCCGCAAACTTAGCCTCGTACTACAACACGGTCATATTATTTTGCTCCAGCTTGATAAACTCTACCTCCTTCATGTGACAAATACTTTCGGGAAAGTACTTGTCGTTGAACAGCTCTTGGAACTTCTCCCAAGACATCTTGAGTGCGTCAGTCTGGGTACGTTTTAAAGATTCCCACCAATGACCTGCTTCTTCACGCAACATAAAGGTGGGAAAAGGAACTTTTTCTCCTCGGAGCATCCCAAGACATCAAATATCTTGGTAATCTGCTTTAACCATGTCTCTACCTTAAGTGGTTCTGGCTTTCCCAAAAACTCCGGTGGTCCCAGCTCCTTGAACTGCTTAGCGGTGACCAACTGTGGGTTGCCATTGTTTTTACCTGCATTATGAGCAGGAGCCGCCTTCGCCTGATGTTGCATGAATTCTAAAAAGCTCCTAAAGCGTCAAGCTGTCGTTAAATCGATTGATCGGTGTTGTTGTTTATAGGAGGATTATCGCCATCCTGTTGCACATTGTCCTGATTATTGATCTGTGGAGACTCAACGGTCTCCTGTGCTCCATTGATGTTCTCAACATTCTCGGATGCCATTTTCAAATACTTCCACAAAACAAGGGTTAAATAACATATCACATATTATCCCTATACTCTGACCGACCAATTAAATACCACATAAACTTAGGTAGATCATACTAGCGAAGGAATTCCCCGTCTCTCCCCTCCTAGTTCTTGTCTCACATCTTGGCAGGATCATATCCTAAGCTTTGATACCTGTTGTGGCGCCCCAAAATTAGGTATACATCACCCATCTTGAGTCGCCGGATACATGGTGCGTAATTCAAATATAACTTAATAATACAACTATCGTGTACAATCGACAAAACATAAAGTGTGAGTTTGAATACAAATATTGTCTACTAGAGATTATACAAACTCAAAAGGAGTCCTCATTACAATTATTATCATACTATTTCACAGAATAGTGAGGACTACTAATGGACCATCTAGGACCATCACTCCATTCCACGATTAGTCCCAGCTACGTTCTCATTTCAGAGAAGAAACGGTGAAAGAAAGGGTGAGCTCAACTAGCCTAGTAAAAATATTATGACTAAGATAATGCGAGAATAAATTATCATTAGTCTCCAACAATGTTAAAGCGATAAAATATAATAGACATCAAGTTTAACTGCGGCTGAACAAGAAATCCATTAAAAGAGTCAAGTAGAGAATAGAATCTACTATCTTTTATGATTTAAAAGTTTTTCATCACTTTTATCATTTGAGACTCATTTCAATAAATAATACACATCATTAAATCATCCCGCACTCTGAGCCAAAGATATTCTTTAGTATCACGACCACGAATTATCCATGCACTCGGGCCAAAGATAATCGTGTTTTCATCAACTAGTCCCCGATCTTGCCATAAAATAATTCATCTTTGCTCCCTTGGCCGAAGAGAATCCATAACCATAATCATACCAAAAACTGTCCATCAATGCACTACGGGCCAATGAGGACTTTTTCCACATCATTTGTAACATTACGGTAATGATTATACTGAATAATCCATGGTCATAATCATACCAATTCCATCTATGCACTACATGCCACAGATGACTTTCAACATAATATAAACATGAGGATGATGACAATGACATAATAATTCAATAAAACAAGTTCAAGAATTAATTTATCCAGGAACCAATAACGTCCAAATTGTCAACATGATACTTCTTTGTAGAATAAAATTCAAGAATGCTCAGAAGAATATTTCCATGAAAAATACTAGATGAAGCGCAAATATCAAGGATATTCCACTAATTTCATGGAGTATAGAAGTCAAAATTTTAATCAACTGAGTATAATACCGAATGAAATAACAAAAGATATCACCATGTATGCGGTACTTCGCATAGACGGTTATTCCAACAGAAAAATAATAACGGAACCAGTCGGATGAAATTCACACCAAGCGAGGATGTTCCAATGAGAATAATAAATGATGGAACCAGTCCAAGGCAGATATACGATGAGGATATTAAACGAGAATAATAAAGATGGAATAATAAAAAATGGAACCAGTCCCGGCGATATAGATGCATGATGAGGATATTCCAAATGTAATAATAAAAAGAGAATAATAGAAGAATGTCACCAAGTATAGGGTAGCAGCGTATCTGAGTTATTCAATGAACAATAAAGAAATGGAATAACTGAATTTCTCTTCTTGAATACAAAAGAATAATATTCCTTACTATAAAATAATACTTGATATAAGAGTAGTGAAGTAGCAGAAAATTTTTCTTCTATCTCTTTATAGTCTCTCTCTATAGTTTCTCTCTCTAGAGTTTAGTGAATTCGTAAGAAAATAATGAAGGAATGAGCTTCTATTTATAGGAAAATTGAATTCATAGTAACTAATCCATGAACGGTCCAGATTGATTTACTTTAATCTGACGGTCCATATTTAAAGAAAAATCTTTTAAATAAAATATAATATATTCTATTTATATAAAAAGATTTTTACTATGCATAATAAAATATAATATATTCTATTAATAGAATAACTTTAATAAAGTATTCTGTTTTATATAAAAAAAATTTACTATGCAAAACACTATGCATAATAGAATATAATATATTCTATTTATAGAATAACTTTAATAAAGTATTCTATTTTATATAAAAAGATGTTTCTATTTTATTACGTTAATAATACGAATAAAACAAAACTTCTAAATCAACAATAATTGAATCAAATAATGTGAGATACTATGCAACAACTATTGTAGCAATAATTGAACAAAACTGAGTGACTTCTCACATAAATATCAATAATCAATACCGTGTGCTACTATGCAACAACACGTATTACTGTACTTTTACTACCGAGTAGTTCAACAGTATCAACGGTAAAACTTTTGCCATTATTTTTAATAAAATATTTTTGTTATTTTCTCAATCCGACAATAATTCCGTTGTGGGGTCCACCAATGATTGTCCCATCGTACGAATATTTCCTGTTTAAAATGAATATTCCCCGACCAATCGAATATAATATGACAACTTGCATACTTTGTAAAATTTATAAATATTTCCCACAACTATAACATTATCTCAAATTCACACCATAATATAAAAAAAATTATTTCGAGAAAATTAATTCTTTATTCCTAAAATCTGGGGTTTCACAAAAGAATTGAAGGAGGAGATCCATGACATCTTGGCAGACAAGAAAGACATGGAAACGTTTTAGGAGGTAGAGCACGATGAGAAGGTGTTAGCAAAGGACAAGGTCCATGAGATAAAACACGAGGCCTTTAAGCTTATACAAAAGCTAAAGGCTAAGAAGCAGAAGATTTGTAGAATGTCATATATTCATAGGAGTTTTCACGAGGATTATCAGCGATAAGTGGCTGAGTATCCTATGGAGGCAGGGCAGACTCGGCATACTATCAGTTGAGATACGGTAGCCAGTCTTGCCAATGCAGATTATGAGAATGCCATTACGCAAATGTAATCTAGTTAGTAACTAGAATAGGTTAAGATATGTAAATATGTTGTATCTATGTAGTAAAGTGAAACCCTCTTTTGTATAATCAAAGGGTAGTCTTTTGTAAATCCCAAGTTTTGAAAAGTAATTGCGAGAAAGTAATGTAATCAGCCAAGGCTGTGTAATGATGAACGATGTAGTATTATACTATAAAAAAAGAAAACATATCAATATAAGCCTTTATTGAACATGTTGTGCAATGAGTTTGAGTTATTGTTTAGCAATGAATAATAACTAATTAATAAGAAGAAAGTAATAATAAAGTGTTATTCAATTTAATAGAAAGATACCGCCAAGAAGAAGACAACAAAACCAGGAAGCTAACGTGAATCAACTGGAAGGGGGACCGGTTAACCCGATGCAGGAGTTTATTAATTTACTAACAGATGCCTTTAATCAAAATGGGGCTAATTTACCTGTAAATCCTACGGTAGTATGTGCTACTATGTTTAAGGATTTTAAGAGTGTAGGTCCGCTAGAGTTCAAAGGAAATACGAACCCTACAGAAGCCCATACTTGGGTAAAAGAGATTGAAAAAGAATTTTTTTGCTACCTACATGATGAAGGGAGAGGCTAACTTCTGGTGGGAGGCGAACCAGGCTAGGACTGGAGTGAAGAATATAATGTGGACACGGTTCAAGGAGATCTTCTTCGAGAACTATTTCCCCACGAGTATGCAGGGTAGGAAGGAGATGAGGTTCTTAGAACTGAAACAAGGGGACATGACTGTTCCCCAATATACTGCCAAGTTCAATGACCTAGCTGTGATGCCCCCAAAATAGGTATACATCATCCATTCTGAGTTGTCAATATATGGTACAGAAACAACTACAACTTTATTATTACAACAGTAAAACTGTGAGTTTAAATACAAATATTATCTTCCAGACAATATCTATACTCAAATAAATCCTCATCACATTTATTGATACATTATTTTACAAAATGGTGAGGACTACTAAACAACTCTCTCTAGAACCTTCATTCCATACCCAGGCTTGTACTCGCTATATTCTCGCCTCCCGAGAAAAATGGAACAAAAGGAAAAGGGTGAGCTCAACTAGCTCAATAAAGAATATTATGACTAAGATAATATCTGACAAATTATCGTTAGTCTTCAACAGGAAAAATATAATAGAATACAATAGACAACAAATTTTAAATCATATTCGCACGTGAAATAATAATTCATTAGAAGAGTTAAGTAGAGAATGCAAACTACTATCTTCTATGTATGAATTTAAAAGTTCATCGTCTATCTTTTATCCCAGTAACATCAATCAATATACATACGGAATCAAATATTCATCTTTGCACTCTGGGCCAAAGATATTCATCGATTAGTCATGTTCATTTAAACACTGTTCATCTTTTGCACTACTGGGCCAAAGATATTCTTGAAATCATTCATCTTTGCACTCTGAGCCAAAGATATTCTTAAGAAATCATTCATCTTTTAAGGCGAGGATGATGAAAATATTTTTTTTTAAAGAAAGCGAATCTAGTGAAACAAAATGACAAGGATTAAGGATTAAGGATTTGTACTTGGTTTTATCCACGTCCAAAAATACCTCAAAAATAATCATAGTGGTGTAAAATTCAAGAATGATCAAAATATGGATACAATCGAGTTAGTATCCGAATAGATGTTTTGGATGAAAAGAAGAAATTTTATTTTTCATTGAATAGTACAAGTATCGTGAATAGTGTTGTATCGTGAATAGTGTCATTATCGTGAATAGTAACTCAGACACCAAAAGATAGAAATTCTACAAAAACATCTTCACACTTCATGAATAGTACTCGTGAATAGTAACTCGTGAATAGTAACTTTCATGAATAGTAACTCGTGAATAGTAACTCATGAATAGTAACCCATGAATAGTAACCCAGAGCATGAAAAAGTTCCAAATTTGATAAAACTTCAGATCAACATTTCAAAGATAATGATATTGAAGAAATAATATCATTACGAAAAAAATAATATCCTTACCTCGAAAGATCAAGACTTCTAGCTAGAATACGGGTATTAAGTCTTTGAAGGAACTTGCACCATAGTCTAGCAATACTCAAAGTATACTCAAAATACTCACAAGAATAAACTCGATAATATAGAGAGAGAAAAATTCAATTTCTGGTGTGATTTTCAATTCTAACCTAAGACCCTATTTATAGGAAAATGCTTTAACACCAAAGCGAAAAATTTAATAAAATATTAATATTAATATTACAAATTCCTACGCCCACTTTTAAGGATCTGAATTCAGCATTTACATCACATGCAAGACCCACCTTTAATGACAAAAACGTTTTTCATAATAAAATAATTAAAACTTCCAAAAATTAATTATTTTGAACTTCGAACTTCAATAATTCATAATAAATAGCCCTTTTATCGAGAAAATTCGAATCACGGCAAGTTTTTATAGGAAATTCAATTCTCTACAACTTTACTGAGAAGAAAGTTTTTCCAAATTCAATGAAATTGACCAAAATCCACAAAGAAGGCGATTTTATAAGGTTATAATCAAATTTCAAATAATAAATGGGGTCCACCAACATGTTTAACATGTTTTAAACATTTATTGCAACAAAAATACTCTTCCTCCTCGTATACTCATAAATCCCACATTCGTTGTAAAAATATCACCATTATTATATTATTAAAATATAATAATACATTATCTTATCGAGATAAAATTTCAATTTTCAACAATTGTCACATTAAAATTTTTCTCCATCTATATCCACATAAAATCAATATTTTCCTCATCATATGAATCAATAATTAATTATTCACAAATAATATTACAGAATCACAATATTGACAACCAAGCGGTTTCGGGGAAGAGGGGCTTTCGATAAGAATTTCTTCTTCTTTTGGCCGCATGATTAGGTGACCAAACCTCTCCTTAGATGAGAACTTTCTAGACATTGCCAATAATGTTATCTAATAATATTATTAGGATAATATGAATTATTGCTTCGATAATGAAAAATATTGTGTAATGACAATTATTGAAACAATGTGAATATAAAATATCAACAAACAATTATTAACTCGATAAAATACTGAGCAGTAATTATCGTAACCATTATTGAGTAGTGCCTTCTTACGTAAGAATCAATAATTGGTGCAATACTGGTGGTGCTCTTTGTTCAACAACGCGTATTAGTGTGTTTTAACCACGGGTATTCCAATGTGATTAACGGTAACAACTACGCCTGTTATTTAAAAACAACTTATATTTGTCGTTTTCTTCATCCAATCGCTTTTCAGTTATGGGGCCCACACGGTCATTTGGCAAATCGCACGAATATTCCGATGAGACGAATATTCCACGACCAAACGAATATTCCGATGATAATGAATATTTTATAACCACTTGCTTATTTTGAAATATTTGCGTATTTAACCCTTAACTATCCACATTAATCAAATCAACCCTTACTATTTCAAAATAATAAATAAAGGAAATTTCTTTTTATTTAAAAATTTGGGGTCTTACAACCTCCTCCTTATGAAATTTCGTCCTCGAAATTGGCGATACGTACACGGTGTTTCAAAAGGTGAGGATACCTCTCTTTCATTTCCGTTTCCAATTCCTGGTCATTTCCTCTATAGCATGATTCCTCCACAAAACTTTAACTTGTGGTATGACCTTTCTGCGCGTAGGACATGCTCCTTCCTATTCAAGATCTTGGTGGTACCTCCTCATACGTTAAGTCTTGACTATCTCGTCCTCGGTTCTAACTCAATAACGTGGTTCGGGTCTTTCACATATTTATGAAATGCAGGATATGTGAAACACATTATGAACACGAGACATACTCGGAGGTAACGCAAGTCTATAGGCTACATTTCCTACTCGGTCAAGAATTTGAAATGGACCAATAAATCGTGGATTGAGCTTTCCTCTCTTCCCAAATCTTGTAACTCCTTCCATGGAGCAACTTCGCAACAATACATGATCCCCTACATTAAATTCCCGTCCTTTCGATGAAGATCCGCATAACTCTTTTGTCGATCTTGTGCCGTTTTGTATCGTTGTCGAATCATTTGGATCTTTTCGGTGAGTCATCGCATTTTAACTTTCGGGTCCCAACAATGTTGCTTCACCCACCTCATCCCAACATATTGAGAAGCGACATTTTTCGTCCATATAATGCTTGAATGGAGCCACACCTATACTTGCACGATAAGCATGTTGTTGTAGGAGAATTCCACCAATGATAAATACTTATCCCAACTACCCTTGAAGTCTAGGACACAGAGTCTTAATAGATCTTCAAGAGTTTGAATAGTCCTCTCTGATTGTCCGTCCGTTTGGGGATGGTATGCCGAACTAAATCGCAAATCCGTGCCCATAGCTTTTTGCAAGCTAACCCAAAATCTTGAAGTGAATCTTGGGTCACGATCCGAAACTATGGATACAGGCATGCCATGCAACCTCACAATCTCATTCACGTACATACTAGCAAGACGTTCAAGGGAATAAGTCTCCGTATCGGCAAGAAATGAGCAGACTTGGTTAATCTATCAACAATAACCCAAATAGCATTGATGCCTTGAGAAACCGTAGGAAGACCCGTAACGAAATCCATGGTAATGTGTTCCACTTCCATTCGGAATCTCTCAAGTGGTTGCAATGGACCCTTAGGTACTAGATGCTCCGCCTTTACACGTTGACAAGTTAAACACATTGAGATAAACTTTGCAATCTCTCTCTTCATATTGTTCCACCAAAATGTATGTCGAAGATCACGATACATTTTAATACTTCCAGGATGGATTGCAAATGGTGTATTGTGTGCCTCCATCATAATCTTGTACTTCAAATCAGAGTCGTTAGGAACACAAAGTCTAGAGTGGACTCGAAGTATTCCTTCTTCATCAATTCTCGCTTCCGGAATAGCTCCTTCTTGTACTTTCTTCTTCATACGCATCAGCTCCGGGTCGGTGGCTTGAGCAACCTTAACTTTTTCTATTAAAGTTGGCTCTGTCGTATACTTGACATCATCGCACTTTTTCGTTCGCATATGATCTTCTACTCAATGCGTCACTACCACGTTCGCTTTACCGGGATGGTATTGAATAGTGTGGTCGTAGTCTTTCAATAGCTCGAGCCAACGTCATTGCCGCATGTTGAGTTCTTTTGAGTGAAGAAATATTTAAGGCTTTTATGGTGCGAATATATCTCCACTTTCTCCCCATATAGATAGTGCCTCCATATCTTTAAGTGGCAAAACGATTGCGCTAACTCTAGATCATGAGTAGGATAATTCCTCTCATACTCTTTAAGTTGTCGCGAGGCATAGGCTATGACTTTCCCACGTTGCATGAGAACACATCCTAACCCTTTGCTCGAAGCATCATTTGTCAGATAACAAATCCATCCGAACCGGATGGTGTTGTTAGAACAAAGTAGAAATAAGTCTCCTCTTAAGCTCTTGGAAACTTTTCTCGCATTCTTCGCTCCAAACGAATTTTGTATCCTTCCGAGTTAATTTGAGTTAATGGAGTAGCGATTCGAGAAAACCCTTCCACGAATCTCCGATAATAATAACCGGCTAAGCCCAAAAGCTACGTACTTGATCAATGAACTTGGTTGCTCCCAACTTTGTATTGCTTCAATCTTCACGGATCAAGCGGATACTCCATGTTTTGACACCGTGCCCAAGGAATGCTACTTCCTCGAGCGAACTCGCATTTCTTTAATTTGGCATATAGTTGGTTTTCACGAAGCCTTTGGAGTACCAAACTTCAAATGGTGCTCATGATCTTCACGGCTTTTGGAATATATGAGAGGATGTCATCAATAAAGACAACAACGAATTGATCCAAATATTCCTTGAATACTCGGTTCATCATATCCATGAAAGCCGCAGGAGCATTAGTCAATCCGAAAGACATGACTAAGAATTCATAATGCCGTCTTAGAGTTCTAAAAGCGGTCTTTGGAATATCCTCGATTCTAATCTTGATGATGATATCGAGCGAAGATCGATTTTGAAAAGAATTATGCCCCTTGCAATTGGTCAAACAAGTCATCAATACGAGGTAGAGGATACCTATTCTTGATGGTGACATGGTTCAATTCGATAGTCAATACAAAGTCGCATACTCCCGTCTTTCTTCTTTACAAATAAAAAGCAGGAGCACCCCAAGGAGATGTACTAGGGCCGAATGAAACCGATGTCCAACAATTCACTGTAGTTGGACCTTTAACTCTGAAGTTCAATAGAGCCTTTCGATATGGGGTTTTAGAAATGGGCTTTGTACCAGGTTCAAGATCAATAAAGAATTCAACTTCACGTTCGGGGTAGACCGGGAAGTTCTTGAAATCGTCGGGAAATTCAATAACAACAGAATATTATTCAAATTTGACGTGTCTTTATTCAAATCCATAACATGGGCTAAGAAAGCTTGACATCCGTTTTTCAATAAGCGAATAGCTTTATGATTAGATATGGATGTTGATTGATTTTAATGGTTTAGTGCTTGAATTCATACAACGAGGTTGGTTAGGAATATGAAAACTAACAACCTTACGAAAACAATCAATTTTGGCATGATGAGTAGTTAACCAATCAATCCCTAAAATCACATCAAAAGCAAGTATCTTTAAAGAGATAAGGTCAACGGGTAAGGTAATGGTGCCAACTTGAATCAAACAAGATTTATAAGCGAGTGGATGTGATGAAAGTTTCTCCTAACGGAGTTTCCACAGATAGGTCAAAGTCTAATTTCTCCGAGTCAAGTTTAAGCGTTGAGCACATGCACATGCGGAGAGATAAATGAATGGGTAGCACCGGTATCAAGTAAGGTATAAAGTTCGCAAGAATTTATAAATAGCTTACCCGTGATCACCTCGTTTGGGTTCCTCGCATTATGACGATCCACAACAAACGCCTTCTTCCGGAATCGTTGACTTTGACTTTTACGGGACGATCTTTTGAGTCACCGTCCCTCATTGAACTAGGTTTCGCTACCATGATCTCGAAAGCGATATGTCCTTCCTTTCCACAATTATAGCATACCTTAAGCTGTTGTGGGCGTTTTGGTGATATGTCCCTCTTTTCCGCATTTGTAGCATATGACCGGTGGTCGTTCTCCTCCCTTAGAACCGATTCTTTGTAAGACCTAACATCATCTTTACATGGTCGTTGTTAAATCTCCTCTTTTAAAATCTCCTCCTAACTTCGCTTCTTCTATTTTCATGGCCATGATTACCACAGTGGTGGTTACCATTGTCCGTCTGCTTTCTTTCTCGCATGTTATCATTATTACATTGATCGCTATTCTCTACATCGATCCTGGTTGTGGTCCCTCGAGTTGACCGTACTCGTTATCTCGCTCTAATAATTGAGCCCATTTACAACATCTCGAATAAAGAGAAAATTTATGAGAAATGAGATATCGGCGTATCTAGGGTTTCAAACCTCTAAGAAACATCCACGTCATACGTTCCTCATTCTCCACCAAATGAGGTGCAAACACTCGATAACTCTGCAAACTTTGCCTCGTCTTTGAGAGACACCGTCATGTTGTTTTGTTCCAATCGATGAACTCCACTTCCTTCATATGAAGAACACTTTCGGGAAAGTATTTGTCATTAAATAGCTTCACAAACGTCTCCCAAGACATCTTGAGTCTGCGGTTTGGATGGGTACGCCATGCAGAGACCACCACGGTGAGTCCGCCTCGCCCACGGAACATAAAGGTGGCGAATGGAACCTTCTGTTCTCCGTGCATCCCAAGACATCGAATATCTTGGTAATTTGTTTGACCCATGTTTCCGCCATGATCGGATCGGCTTTCCTTAAATTCGGTGGTCCCAACTCTTTTGCTGCTTATTGTGACAACCCGTGAATTGCTATCATTTCCTCCTGTATTTTGAACACGAGTCTCCTCGTCGATTTTGCATGAACTGCAAAAACTTCTAAACATCCCCTCGTTCATCATCTCGCTTTCAATGGTGTTGTTGTTCGCGGGAGGAACATTGCCGACTGTTGCACGTTCTCCTCGTTGGTGAGTACAAAGCGTCTCCACGGTCTCATTTCCATTGTTAATATTCTCAATCGACATTCTCAAATCACCGTCATAAAACAAGGGTTAATTAAGGAAATCAATATATCACATAATATCCTATATCTTGACCAACTAACAAATAAGCTTAGGTAGGACACACTAGCGAAGGATTTACTCGTCTCTCCTCCTAGTTCTATTCCCCGATCTCGCCGGAGATCATATCCCTAAGCTCGATACCAAGTATGGCGCCCCCAAAATAGGTATACATCATCCATTACGAGTTGTCAATACATGGTACGTAAAACAACTACAACTTTATTATTACAACAAGAAAGCTGTGAGTTTAAATACAAATATTATCTTCGGATAATATCTATACTCAAATAAATCCTCATCACATTTATTGATACATTATTTTACAAAATGGTGAGGACTACTAAACAACTCTCTCTAGAACCTTCATTCCATACCAGGCACTCGTACTCGCTATATTCTCGCCTCCCGAGAAAAATGGAACAAAAGGAAAAGGGTGAGCTCAACTAGCTCGGTAAAGAATATTATGACTAAGATAATATACAACAAATTATCGTTAGTCTTCAACAGGAAAAATATAATAGGATACAATAGACAACAAATTTTAAATCAATATTCGCAGTGGAAATAATAATTCATTAGAAGAGTTAAGTAGAGAATGCAAACTACTATATCTTCATGTATGAATTTAAAAGTTCATCGTCTATCTTTTATCCTGTAACATCAATCGATATACATACGGAATCAAATATTCATCTTTGCACTCTGAGGCCAAAGATATTCATCGATTAAGTCATGTTCATTTAAACACATGTTCATCTTTGCACTCTGGGCCAAAGATATTCTTCTTCAGAAATCATTCATCTTTGTACTACAGGCCAAAGATATTCTTAAGAAATCATTCATCTTTTAAGACTGAGGATGATGAAAAATATTTTTTTTTTAAAGAAACGAATCTAGTGAAACAAAATGACAAGGATTAAGGATTAAGGATTTGTACTTGGTTTTATCCACGTCCAAAAATACCTCAAAAATAATCATAGTGGTGTAAAATTCAAGAATGATCAAAACATGGATACAATCAGAGTTAGTATCCAGAATAGATGTTTTGGACGAAAAGAAGAAATTTTATTTTTATTGAATAGTACCAGATATCGTGAATAGTCTTTGTATCGTGAATAGTGTCGATATCGTGAATAGTAACTCCGACACCAAAAGATAGAAATTCTACAAAAAACATCTTCACGCTTCATGAATAGTACTCGTGAATAGTAACTCGTGAATAGTAACTCATGAATAGTAACTCGTGAATAGTAACTCATGAATAGTAACCCATGAATAGTAACCCCGACATGAAAAAGTTCCAAATTTGATAAAACTTGGATCAACATTTCAAAGATAATGATATTGAAGAAATAATATCATTACGAAAAAAATAATATCCCTTACCTCGAAGATCGATTACTTCTAGCTAGAATAAGGGTATAGTCTTTGAAGGAACTTGCACTGTCTAGCAATACTCAAAGTATACTCAAAATACTCACAAGAATACGCTCGATAATATAGAGAGAAAACTTGATTTAACGTGTGATTTTCAATTCTAACCTAAGCACCCTATTTATAGGAAAATGCTTAGAACACCAAAGCAGAAAATTTAATAAAATATTAATATTAATATTACAAATTCCTACGCCCACTTTTAAGGATCTGAATTCAGCATTTACATCACATGCAAGACCCACCTTTAATGACAAAAACGTTTTTCATAATAAAAATAATTAAAACTTCCAAAAATTAATTATTTCGGAGCTTCAGAACTTCAATAATTCATAATAAATAGCCCTTTTATCAGAAAATTCGAATCACGCAAGTTTTTATAGGAAATTCAATTCTCTACAACTTTACAGAAGAAAGTTTTTCCAAATTCCAATCAGAAATTGACCAAAATCCACAAATGGGCGATTTTATAGGCTATAATCAAATTTCAGTCAATAAATGGGGTCCACCAACATGTTTAACATGTTTTAAACATTTATTGCAACAAAAATACTCTTCCTCCTCGTATACTCATAAATCCCACATTCGTTGTAAAAATATCACCATTATTATATTATTAAAATATAATAATACATTATCTTATCGAGATAAAATTTCAATTTTCAACAATTGTCACATTAAAATTTTCTCCATCTATATCCACATAAAATCAATATTTTCCTCATCATATGAATCAATAATTAATTATTCACAAATAATATTACGAATCACAATATTGACAACCAAGCGGTTCTCGGGAAAGAGGGGCTTTCAATAAGAATTTCTTCTTCTTGGTAGCTTGATTAGGTGACCAAACCTCTCCTTATGCAGAACTTTCTAGACATTGCCAATAATGTTATCTAATAATATTATTCAGGATAATATGAATTATTGCTTCGATAATGAAAAATATTGTGTAATGACAATTATTGAAACAACAACAATATAAAATATCAACACAAACAATTATTAACTCAATAAAATCTTGAGCGGTAATTCACGTAACCATTATTGAGTAGTGCCTTCTACGTAAGAATCAATAATTGGTGCAATACAGGTGTCTTCTTGTTCCACAACGCGTATTAGTGTGTTTTAACCCAAGGGTATTCCAACAAGATAACGGTAACAACTACGCCGTTATTTAAAAACAACTTATATTTTGTCGTTTTCTTCATCCAATCGCTTTCAGGTTATGGGGCCCACATGCATGTCAGCAGTCGTAAATACAAATATTCCCAAGCGATCTGAATATTCCATGACCAAACGAATATTCCAAGACGATAATGAATATTTTATAACCACTTGCTTATTTTGAAATATTTGCGTATTTAACCCTTAACTATCCACATTAATCAAATCAACCCTTACTATTTCAAAATAATAAATAAAGGAAATTTCTTTTTATTTAAAAATTTCGGGGTCTTACACTAGCCATATTTGCTCCACATCAGGTGGATATGGAAGTGAGGAAGGAGAGGAGATTCGAGTATGGCTTGAAACCCTGGCTCTATTGCCGGATATTAGTGTTTTAAAGTAATTCCTTTGGAACCATTCTGGAGAAGGCGATAATTGCCAAGGGTGGTAATGAGGCTTTAAGCCAATACCACAGAGAGAAGAAGAATAAGAATAAAGTAGATGGAGGAGTGAACACCGAGGGAGCCAGCGGGAGTTGAAACGGGCAGAAGCAGAAGGCTTTTAACTCTGGGAATACCTTGGTAAAGTAAGGAGATCCTAAGAAGAGGATGGAGGCATGCAAGAATTGTGGGAAGCCTCACTTAGAAGTCTGTCTCAAGGGTAAAGGGGTGTGCTACAACTGTGGACACCTGATCATATGGTGAATCACGGATGCTTCATATGTGGATCAACTAATCATATGGTGAAGAATTGCCCGAATAAGGGGATGAATAGGAATAAGGGCACTAATAGTGGTAAGTTAACTATTAGTGGTCTAGCTCAAACGAGTAGGCCGATGGCCCACACCTTTAATATGACGGTCCAAGATGCAGTTGCATCATGGGATGTAGTTGCAGGTATTATTCAAATCAACGATATAAATGCTTATATGTTTTTTGATTCAGGTGGTACTTGTTCTTTTATAGAACGTGATTTTGCTAGACGATTAGGATTATGTCCCAAAAGATTGCCTATACCTTTGAATATTAAGGTAGCAAATGAAGAAATAATTCATGTTGAACATATTCATAGGCATTGTTGTGTAGAAATACGAGGTTATAAATTATCGGTAGATTTAATACCGATAAAGTTGGGAGAATTCGATGTAATTCTCAGGATGGATTGGTTGTTTAACCATGGTGCAATTATAGATTGTCAAAAGAAATGTATAAACCTTCGAACGTTGAAGAAACCTAAGGTAGTGTTTTATGGTAGCAAGTCATTAGGACATTCGTGTTGTCTTACCATGACACAAATAAGGAAATTACCGAGGAAGAGATGTATAGGTTATTTGTGTCATGTTGTTGATACCCAAAGAGTGGGAGGAACGATGGAACAAATACCTATAGTCAAAGAATTCGTGGATATATTTCCAAGTGAATTATCAGGTCTTCCACTTGATAGGGAGATTGAATTCGTAATAGATATTATGCCAGAGGTGACACTAGTTTCAAGGGCACCGTATCGTATGGCGCCATTACAGATGAAGGAGTTGATGGTTCAATTACAAGAATTATTGGATAAAAAATACATTCAACCGAGTGTTTCGCCGTGGGGAGCACCGATACTATTTGTGAAGAAGACAGATGGATCATTGAGACTTTGTATTGACTATCGAGAGTTTAATAAGTTAACGATAAAAAATAAATACCCATTCCCCAGGATCGATGATCTCTTTGATCAATTAAAAGGGGCAAAGTATTTTTCTAAAATAGATTTACGAACGGGGTATCATCAGTTAAAGGTTAGAAAGGAGATGTACCTAAGACGACATTCAGGACACATTACGGCCATTACGAGTTTTTGGTTATGTTATTTGGGTTGACAAATGCACCAGCTGCATTCATGGATATGATGAACAAAGTATTCAAACAATATTTGGACAAGTTCGTCGTAGTGTTTATCGATGATATTCTGGTCTATTATAAGATGCCAGAAGATCACGCTGAAAACCTAAGATTAGTGTTGGAGACACTAAGGAAATAAAAGTTATATGTGAAATTCACTAAGTGTGAATTTTTGCTAGAAAGGGTACAGTTTTTAGGACATGTTATCGAGCGAGAGTGAATTTCAGTAGACCCAGCAAAGGTGGAAGCAGTGATTAATTAGGAACAACCAAAAATGCCAACTGAGGTGCGGAGTTACCTAGGGTAAGCGGGATACTATCGAAGATTTATTGTAGATTTTTCTAAGATAGCTACTCTGTTGACTAATTTGACAAGGAAGACAGTGAAGTACGTGTGGACTAAGAAGTGTGAAAATAGTTTTCAAGAAGTAAAGAAAAGGTTAAGTGAAGCACCTGTATAATCTTTACCTGATGATACAAGGAATTTTATAGTTTATAGCGATGCTTCGCATAGAGGACTAGGTTGCGTGCTCATGCAACATGGCAAGGTCATTGCGTACGCACCACAAAAATTAAAGGATTATGAGAAAGTTTGTCATATCCATGATCTGGAACTGGCAGCGGTGGTATTTTCCTTAAAGATTTGGAGGCATTATCTATATGGAGAGAAATGTGAGATATACATGGATCATAAGAGTCTAAAATATATCTTCACACAAAAAGATTTAAATATGAGACAAAGGAGATGGCTGGAGTTGATAAAGGATTACGATTGTGATAACTCTGTATCACCCATTAAAAGAAAATGTAGTGGCTGACGTCTTAAGTAGGAAGGGTCGGGAAAAGTTGTGACGCCCCTAAAAAAGGTATACGTCACCCATTCTTAGTCGCCAAATATATGGTACATAAATCAAATACAAACTTCTTTTATACAATACGACAACAGCGTAGCTTAGAGTTTTTAGACGAATATTATCCCATAGATAGTATTCAAACTCAAATGAAGTCCTCATTACATTTATTATCACACTATTTTATAAAATAGCGAGGACTACTATAGCCACCATCTCGGACCGTCACTCTATTCCCCAACTAGTCCCGGGTACGTTATCATTTCCTGAAGTGAACAATGAAAGCAAAAGGGTGAGCTCAACTAGCCCAGTAAGAAATATTATGACTAAGATAATGCAGAATAAATTATCATTAGTCTTCAATAATGTTAAACTAATAAAATACAATAAACATCAAGTTTAACTACAGCAGAACAAGCAATCCATTCGAAGAGTCAAGTAGAGCATGATATCTACTATCTTGTATGATTTAAAATGTTTTTCATCAACTTTATCGGCGAGACTCGACAATAAATAAACCACATCATCGAATCATCCACGCACTCACGGCCAAGGATATTCATGTAATCATCAATGGTCATGATCATACCAACAACTGTCCATCAATGCACTACGGGCCAATGAAGACTTTTACCACATCATTTGTAACATTACGGTCATGATTATACCGAATAATCCCTAGTCATAATCATACCAATCAATAGTACATCTATGTACGTAAGCCACGTATGATTTTTATCACAATATAAGCATGAGGATGATGATAATGATATAAGAATTCAATTAAAAGAAAGCAAATGATAAATTTTTAAAGATTTATAATTTAATTTATCCAGAATTCAATAATGTCCAAATTGTCAACATGATACTGCTTTGTGGAGTAAAATTCAAGAATAATATTGTATCAAAATTGATTTTGACAGCAAAGAAATCAATTTTTGTCATGAATAATTCCCCGGGTGAATAGTACCCCATGAATAGTACTTCGGGAATAGTACCTGTGAATAGTACTTTATGAATAGTACTTGTAAATAGTACTTTATGAATAGTACCGTAAAAATAAATACTACTCATGGACAGTACTCCGGCATGAAAAGCTTAAAATTTATCAAGAATGTGCAGAAAATATCCTTGTGAAACGATACTAGATGAAGCGCAAATTTCAAGGATATTCTACTAATTTCACAGAGTACAGAAGCAATACTTTAACAAAATGAGGGTATAATCAGGAATACGAGATGAAATAATATTACTCACATACTACAAAGTATGGAAGAAAATATTATTCCTTATGAATACTTAAAAAAAAAATATCCCTTACCTCGGAAGAAGACTAGATACTAGAATAGTGAGGTAGCAGACTTTTCTTCTTCTTTCTCTCTATAGCTTCTCTCTCTATAATTGCTCTTGTGAGTCTTAGTGAATTGGTGAGAATGAAAGCAGAATGAGCTTCTATTTATAGGAAAATATAGTTTCGATAATTGCACGTTTTGGGGCTCGAAATATTACAGTATAATACCTTCATCTTTTCCTTCATTTTTAATTTAGTCATGCAAGTATTATCAATCTTGCACCACCTCCCCTAATAGTACATGCATGTGAATCAATAGTACACACATGTGAACAAATAGTTATAAGCATGTGAATTAATAGCAATTAATTGCTCATTTATCCAATTAATTACCTGATTGGTCAATATAACCTCCAGACATCCATTATTATCGAAATAGATGTCGATTTCCACTAACACTAATAATGTCAACACAATGGAAATATCAATTTCATCTTTAATCAACATTAACTTATTCATCATTAATATTATAACTCAAAATATTTAACAACCAAATCATTCCCAGGAAAGAGGGGCTTTTCGATAAGGATTTCTCCCTATTGGCGCGAAATTAGGTGACCAAACCTCTCCTTGACAGAACTTTCTAGACATTATCAATATTGTAAATAATAATATAAATAACTTTTTCGTCTCAATTATTGATTTAATAATATAAAATATTATGTTGATGATGTTGTGATAATAATTAAATCAATAATATGAGAGATATTATGCAGCAATTACTATAGTAATAATTGAGTATAACTGAGTGACTTCTCACGTAAGCATCAATAATCAATAGTGTGTGCTACTATGCAACTATGCGTATTACTGTACTTTTACCACCGGGTAATTCAACAGTTTAACGGTAAAACTTTCGCCGTTATTTTTATGAAATGATAATTCTGTCATTTTCTAACTACGACAATACTTCCGTTGTGGGGTCCACCAATGATTGTGTCGTCGTACGAATATTCCTTGTTTAAAAGGAATATTCCTCGACCAATTAAATATTATATAACCACTTGTTTACTTTTCAAAATTTATAAATATTACCCACAACTATAACATTATATCAAATCTACACCATAATATTCAAAAATATATTTCGAGAAAAAATTAATCTTTATTCATAAAAGTTGCGGTCTTACAAAAGTTGTCTATGTTAATGGCTCAAATTTAGTTAATAACAGAGATGGCTAGAATGGAGTTAGAGGTTAAGTTACCGAGTAAGTCAGGTCAGAAATTGTTTACAACAAAGACTCGACCTACCATTGTAGAGAGAGTCAAAGAGGTACAACTCAGAAATGATGAGTGTGACCAGATGAAGAAGCGGCTAGCAGATGAAAAAGAGATAAAGTATAGTCTTGATAACGAAGGGTTATTAAGATTTGAAGGAAGAATTTGGGTTCCTAGTGAAACAGAATTGAAGGAGGAAGTATTACAAGAGGCTCATAGTTCAAGGTACTCGATTCATCCTGGTAGAACTAAGATGTATCAAGACCTTCGATAGAGTTTTTGGGGGCCAAACATGAAGATGGAGATAGCAGAATATGTAAGTAGGTGCTTAACTTGTCAAAAAGTTAAGGCCGAACATCAACAACCAAGCAGCTTGTTACAGTCATTGGAGATTCTGAAATGGAAGTGGGAGCACATCACGACGGATTTTGTGGTGGAACTTCCAACTACACAGAAAGGGTACGACACTATTTGGGTAATAGTGGACCGGTTGACAAAGTTAGCTCACTTTTTGCCAATAAGAGTTAAGTTTAACATAGATCAGTTAGCTAAACTCTATGTTAAGGAAGTTATTTCAAGACATGGGGTACCGGTTTCTATAGTGTCAGATCGTGATCCACGATTCACGTTAAACTTTTGGAGAAGTCTACAAGAACAGACGGGAACGCAGTTGAAGTTAAGTACAACTTATCATCCACAGACAGATGGGCAGAGCGAAAAAAACAATTTAGACGTTAGAAGATATGGTGAGATATTGTGTTATGGATTTCAAAGGTAGTTGGGATATTCATCTACCGTTAGCAGAGTTTGCGTATAACAACAATTATCATGCAAGCATAGGCATGCCACCATATGAAGCTTTATACAGAAGGAAGTGTAAAACACTATTGTGTTTGGATGAAGTAGGAGAACACCGGATGCTAGGACCTGAATTGGTACATCAAACAATGGATATAGTTAAGTTAATACAAACACGACTGGTAGTAGCTCAAGACAGACATAAAAAGCATGCAGATTCGCATCGAATGAGCAGAGAATTTGAGGTTGGTTTGTATGTATTTCTAAAGGTATGATCGATCCCCGCCTGCAACAAGTGTGAGGGCCAATTAAAAACTGGTCCGTGTGGCCACAGATCGCACATTTTTGGGTGGACTACCGCATGCATGGTGAAATTCTTTTGTTATTCCATTCTTTATTATTCCGTTGGAATAACCTGTCTACGTGGACTACCGTATGCATGGTGAAATTCTTTTGTTATTCCATTCTTTATAATTATGTTGGAATAATCTGTCTACGCGGACTACATGCATGATGAATGACCCTTCGTATTCATCTTTATTAAATTGTGGAAATGATCTGTCTACATAGATTATCGCATTGAGTGAAAATCCATTTGGAGTTTCGTATATTTTATTATACTCGTATGAGATATCATTTCTTTTGTACTCGTCATGGAATATTGTTTTCTTTTGTATTTTCCTTTTATGAGTACTATTCACGGAGTAATATTCATGAGTTACTATTTACGGGTTACTATTCACCCAGTTACTATTCACTTAAATATTATTCAGTCGGGTATTCGGGACACTTTTCGTGCCAGAGTACTATTCACGGGTACTATTCTCCCGATTATTATTTACTAGAATATTATTCACTCGGGTATTTGGGGCACTTTTCATGAGGTACTATTCCTGAAGTATTATTCACATGGTACTACTATTCACGGAGTATTATTCACCCGAAAAATATATTTCTTTTCTGTCCAAATTATTTTGGATACATTAATATTATTCTTTAATTTTACTCCACAAAGAAGTATCATGTTGATAATTTGGATATTTTTAAACTCTGGAAAAATTTAAACTCTTTCATATTTATCCTTGATTTCATTTGATTAATGCTTATATCATTGTCATCATCCTCATGCTTATATTGTGATGAAAGTCATCTTTGGCTTACGTGCATAGATGGACTGTTGATTGGTATGATTATGACCAGGGATCATTCGGTATAATCATGATCGTAATGTTGCAAATGATGTGGTAAAAGTCCTCACTGGCCCTGTAACACCCCCAAATTCAGGTACTTAACACCCGAACTCGGTGCTTTACGATACCATTTCTCTGAGCGGAATAATACAAATAATAATAACAATAATATAAATATCAAACTTAATTAACATACATCAGAGTCTAATCCCAAGTACGCAACCTTTACTATAATACATTACATGATAGATAATAAATATCATTGTCTTAATACTGTCTAACTATTACAAAAGATAACATAAGATTATCTGTTTGCTTTCCTTTTTCCTTGTTTTGGCCTGAACATTCCGGTTGATTAGGCTTAGCTGAAAACATTTAAATTTAAAGCAAGAATGAGCATTTGATTGCCCAGCAAGTAATAACAACAATTAATAATAGCTGAAAGGATTAAATATTTTCCTTGAATAACACTTCTACAACAAATCAACATTTGTGAAGTAAGCTGAACCAATAATAACAACATACCAAATCTATCTCAAAATTTTGAAACTATGTACTGACTATAACTTGATATCATTCGACAAACTATGAACTTTGTTTTTAATTTTTGCTAAGGTTTAGCAGAACTTCATCCGCAAACTGTCATAACTTACGGGCACGAGGGTGATCATCCCAATGCGCCCTGTATTGATCAATACTACATGCAAGAACGATATTATCGTTCATCTTATCCACCTTAGGTGCATAAAAGTTTTCCCATGTTCGGGATGTTCATACTTAGTCGGAATCTGAATCAAAACAATTTGATTGTATATAATAAAATTCTATCATGTTTCAACGATATTTCTGAATCTGTGTCTAGCTGGGTCAAATAGCTTAGATGACTTTTAATTAATGTATACATACCGGAAATCAATAGGTATGTATCAACATGTGATTAAATACAATGATTATCCAAGTGAGGACACTTGCTAACCCTATATAGGAATTAACGAACATAATCAATATCTGAATTATACTGTAATATTGTGTTGATAAACAATGATCGGATAATTTAAGAACTTGTATGAATACAAAGATTGGATACATAATCGATAACAATAGAGTTAATAATCTGGCACAATAATAATATAATTCTAAAACTTTCTTACTCATATCCATTGCATAACGTAAATGCAAAGTTAGGATACTTGCTCAATGTAAAGAATGGTTCATATTCTTGCCTAAGCTGCTGCTTACAATAACACAACTTAGTTTTATCTTTTATACCGAAACCTATCATTAATAAGATCATTCGTTCCATTAGAATAATATATCATATCACATAGTACTGCTAATTGCATTCAGCACATAACCTAATCACATTGTCACATATGTTTAACAGTCATTGCATCATAAACAAATACGTATGTAGTCAAATTATCTAAGTCCAAATCAATTTCTGAAACATTTCGGTGTACCAACGGCTTTATCGGGTAATTATCAAGTCTAAGACTCTATCGTGTAGTTCAATATTTGTTTAGATACTTTAAATATCAGTCATATTATTTTTCATAGCCTTATAATAATTTTTAAACACTTATTATAATTTATCATGATTTTTCAAACACCGGAATCATTATTAAATGATTTAAATATTAAATAATTATATTATCATGAATATTTAATTAATAGTAAACTATTAATGAAACTATTGCCAAAATATTAAAGTTATTTATAATAACTCAAAATATATTTAAAGTATTAATATTACCCTTAAATGATTTTTAAAACATTAAAATCATTTTTAAATAATTACCATTAATATTATAATATTATTTTTTTTTATTCATCAAAATATTAAAAGTCATTTATTATAACTTAAAATATTTTTAATTTATTTATTTCCTTTTAAATGATTTTTAAATTAATAAAACCATTTTAAACTATTTATTTAATATAATTATTAAATAAACTTAATTTTATTAATATTAAATTTTAATGAAATTATCCTTTAAATATTAAAAGTTATATTTTATAACTTAAAATATTTGTAAACACTTTATTCTCATTTTAAATGATTTTTATAATATTAAAAATCATGTTTAATTAATTTATTTTATATAATTACTAAATAAATCTAATATCATTAATATTTAATTATTAATGAAACTTATCTTAAAATATTAAAAGTTATGTTTTATAACTTAAAATATTATTAAATACCTTATTATCATTTAAAATGATTTTTAATACAATAAAAACATTTTTAATTAATTTATTTAATGCATTTATTAAATAAATTAAATATCAATAATATCCAAATATATATTAATATTTATGAAAAATATGTCAAATTATTAAAAGTTAATTTTTATAACTTAAAATAATTTTAAAAACTATTTTTGTAATTTTCAGAATTTATTTACTATTTTTAAATGATTTTTTGAAATTAAATTAATTAATTTTTACTAAGTCTGTCGGTAAAGCCCTTTGGCGACAGTAAGTGTCGCCTTAGGTGTTTTCTTGAGAAACCCAAAACACTCAAAAGTCAGTTTTCGAGTGGCCATGTTTGACCCTCAATAAATCAGTGTGAAATGTGTTTTTGGGCTTGCTAATGATTGACTCTTGTAGAACTAGTGTAACAGATGTAACTACCAATAACCAGGTTATACATCATCACAATTGAAAGTTATTAAGCTTTAAATTAGCTGTCAGAATATGTTCATCATATTTCTGGGTTGCCTAGAAAATCTGGTCATGGCCGGTCAACGCCCTTTGTGGCCTCATTACAGTCAATCAGTTCATGTTATAGTTGTGTTAGACGTCGGGCCTTGTAGACTAACTAACAAGGTATCTTGTTTGATTATTGTTCAAATCTAAACATCATCAATAAGATAGATCTAAGCTTAAGAAAATCATGTCAGAGACTGTTCTTCATTTCTGGGTTTTCCAGAAATGAAGAACAGTTCGAGTGTGCTTGTTTGGGCTTCCACTACATGTTGTTCGTGTGATGTTTTTATGATCTAAGAGTTCTAGATTGTAGCTAGCATGCAAGACCATAGATCTATTACATAAAAATAGTATAACAACACAAAAATCTCTAGATCCATGACGGTCAAACCATGTCAGAGATGGTGTTCATATGTTTTCTGGGTTACCAAGAAAACAGAAACGTGATCGGGCTACCTGGTTTGACCGTCTATTAAATCCATCCTGTTAGTCATCTAGGTTATATATGAAGACATGAACTTCTTTTTAGAGCCATCTGGATAAGTTCTGGGTTATCCAGAAAGGCTTGGTCATGGTCGATCAACAGACTTTGACCATTAATAACTTCCAATCTATGCTAGATCTGACCCTGATTCAAGTTCCAGTTCACAGATCTCGTAGCATACAACAACTACCAACTTTCAAAACACAAACATAATTAAACGTCACTGAGATACGAGGTCTGACATTCATTGTCAGACAACAAAATAAAATTTTCCAATTTTTTTTAAAACTTCAAATCCGAACTTCTAGATGTTATGGATCTAACATTTAGCAACCCAGATCATCAACATATACTATATACAACATGTTTTAACACAAGAGCTTAACATCCAACTTAAAATCACATGATTTTTAAGTTAGGGTTTTTGTACCTCTTTACACCTTGATTTTTAAATCTGATCTTTGATATGGACGGAATCACTAAATATTTTCGTGGGTATTAGAGAGAGATGGTCTAGGATGAGTGTATTGGTACACATGGGGTAAATAATGCACTTTCTCTCTCTTGATCCTTATATAAAACTTGATGCAATGTATTTGGATGGTAATAATGGTGATGTGATGGTGTGTGTGTGAAACAAAAGCTCTTAGCTAGATTAGGAAATGATTTGCCAAGATTTGGCAAGATTTTCTAGCAATAATTCACCAAATGGGACAAAAGGGTATAATGGTAATTTTGCAAGTAATTTAATGGCTTTCTTGTAAACTTGGTAAACCTTGAGGTATATATTAAATTCACCACCACTTTAAAGTACTTTATCAATTTAACCATTTTAACCCTATGGTTTTTCAAAATTTGATATCTTAGATTTCATTTAGGGTTTAAAATAAAATAAAATAAAATAAAATATTAGTTTCCTAAAATGTAATTTAAAATTTACTAATTATAATTAGTTTTCTAATTACATTATTTTAACAATTAGGGTTTAAGATCCCGTAATTAGCATTAAGGCTTACAATTAGTAATTATGGTTTCATTCTAGCAAATTAGGTTTACTAATTTAGAAATTAGAGTTTTTAATAATTAGGATTTTCAAATATTAATTAGGGTTTCCTCTAATTAACATTAAATCTAATAATACACAACATAAATCCTATAACACCAATACTACACAGTTTTGAATTCATAATTAAGTTTCAAAATAAGTTTTTAACAAATTGATATATGGTTTTGACATTAAACACCATAATTGAATCGTAAACACATACATAATATATATTTATAATAATGAAAAATAATATTATATTTAATATAATATTATTATTCTCATTCATAGCATGTCAAAATCCAAAATTAGGGTTTAGATTCCATATCCGATTTATCTTTCATATATAGCATTATTAATTAAGTTAAAATAATTAACTTAATAATTTGAACTAAAATTCATATAAGAAAATAGTAATTATAATAATTCCAATAATCATTTCATATATTATTTAAATAATATAAAAGTCATATTTTCATTGAAAATAAATAATAAAGACATTTCTACTATAAAATTAATTATTATAAAGTATATACTTTATAATGATCAATAATTCTAAAATAAAATTATTTGAAATTATTCATGTAATAAATAAATTTTATTTATCACATATATACATACCCATTACTTGGCACATATTCTCATCTTTAAAAAAAAATAAAAATTAATATGCAAAATTTCTTATTTATTTATATAAAAAATATCAGGTTATTACAGGCCCGTAGTGCATTGATGGACAGTTTTTGGTATGATCATGACCATGGGTTCTCTTTGGCCAAGGGTGCAAAGATTAATTATCATGACCGTTGATGAAAACACTATTATCCTTGGCCCGTAGCGCATTGATAATTTATGGTCGTGATACTAATGAATATCATTGGCCTGTAGTGCATGGATAATTCAGTGATGTGGTTTATTGTGCTGAGTGTCAGCGATAAAATATTTATAATAAACTTTTAATTCGTAGAAGATAGTAAATATCATGCTCTACTTGACTCTTCTAAAATACAGTAGCATGTCTTTGGCCTGTAGTGCAAGGATGAACTGTTAATGAATATCTTTGGCCCGTAGTGCAAAGATTAATTTATTAGTATGATTATGAACAAGAACTGTGATTTGGTATAACCATGATCTTTGATGTTTCAGGTAAAGACATGTAATGAAAATTATCTTCGTCCTCGGTGCAAAGATGAATTTAGAACCACAATTATGATTATGAGTTATTCACATGATTGTGGAGAGGAATTGTTGATTGATGTTACAGGGATAAAACATTGTTGGTTGACTTTTAACATGGAGAAGATAATAGACTTTATGGTCTATTTGACTCTTCTAATGGATTGCTCGTTCCGCTGCAAATATGGTTGAAAAGTTTTATCATCTACCATATGTTCTAAATTTCTGATTTATTACTGATGAAGGCTATTGATAATTTAATTATCTTTAGTCATGATATTCTTTACTAGGCTAGTTGTGCTCACCCTTTTGCTTCACAATTCCTTTCAGGTAATAAAAGTGTAGCTGGGTCGAGCAGAGGTAATAGGGGAATAGAACGTTGGTCTATAGCTGTTGAGGTTCTCCCTAAAAAGTATGGAAATATTTTTATTGAGAACTTTAGTTAAGTGTGTTGTATTTTTATACGACATTTAATAGTTATATGTGGTTAATCAAATAGGGTGAAGTGAACCCAACTTTAAAAGGGTGTTTTGCCAATATCATACGAGATGTCTAATGAAATACGACTTCGTGTTATCATAAGACAGGGTTGTGCACATCCACTTGCTGAGTATATCTACGAGCACTACCTATATAATCTTGGAGTTTGGTGGAAATATAATTCTCAATTGGAGACATTGGAGATAATTATATGTCAACATAAGACTCACCATTGGAAAGAACATGATAGTAATCTGCTCGTTTTTCTTTGGGGACTATTGGGTCAAGAAGGGATAATTCTCGAGTCATATGATATCTATCATAACTTAGATGCATGATGTGACGCCCCCAAAATAGGTATACAACACCCATTCTAAGTCGCCAAATACATTGTATAGAAACAAATACAACTTCAGTAATACAATTGTCATGCAAAATACGACAACACATATACTGTGAGTTTGAATACAACTATTGTCTAATAGAGATTATACAAACTCAAAAGGAGTCCTCATTACAATTATTGATACACTATTTTACAAAATAGTGAGGACTACTAAAATAACTATCTTGAATCATCACTCCATACCCCGGCTAGTTCCTGCTAAATTCTCTCCTCCTGAGAAGAACAATGGAACAAAAAGGAAAAGGGTTAGCTCAACTAGGCCAGCAAAGAAAAAGGGTTGCGAATGGAACCTTCTGTTCCTTTATGCATCCCAAGACATCAAATATCTTGGTAATTTGTTTGACTCACGTTTCCGCCTTGATTGGATCTGACTTTCCAATAAATTATGGTGGTCCCAACTCTTTGAACTGCTTGGTTGTGAGAAGCTGCGCATTGCTATCATTTCCACATGTATTTTGTGCACGAGTATCCCTCATCTGATTTTGCATGAATTGCAAAAAGCTTCTAAACATCCCATCACTCATCGTTTGTTCGGTAGTGTTATTTGTAGGAGGAATATTGCCTTCCTGTTGCACGTTCCCCTGGGTGGTGATTAAAGGTGTCTCCACGGTCTGATTCACTTCATTGTTAATATTTGCAGCTGTCATTCTCAAATACTGCCACAAAACAAGGGTTAATTGACATGTCACATATTATCCCTATACTCTGACCGACCAAATAAATACCAAATAAACTTAGTCATGTCATACTAGCGAAGGAATTCCCCGTCTCTCCCCTCCTAGTTTTTGTCTCACATCTCAGCTAGGGATCATATCCCTAAGCTTTGATACCAACTGTGACACCCTAAAATAGGTATACATCACCCATTCTGAGTCGCCAAATACATGGTATAGAAACAAATACAACTTCAGTAATACAATTATCGTGCAAAATACGACAACACATATACTGTCAGTTTGAATACAACTATTGTCCAATAGAGATTATACAAACTCAAAAAGAGTCCTCATTACAATTATTGATACACTATTTTACAAAATAGTAAGGACTACTAAAACAACTATCTTGAATCATCACTCCATACCCCGGCTAGTTCCTGCTAAATTCTCTCTTCTTGAGAAGAACAATGGAACAAAAAGGAAAAGGGTGAGCTCAACTAGCCCAACAAATAATATCATGACTAAGATAATATACAACAAATTATCATTAGTCTTCAACAGGGAATAATCTGATAAAATATAATAGACAACAAGTTTTAGATCAGCAACTGCAGCGGAAACCACAATTCATTAGATGAGTCAAGTAGAGAATGAGTTCTACTATCTTCTAAGATTTAAAAGTCCATCACCATTATTTTATCCCTGTAACAACAATCAATATATATCTTAAATCAAATATTCATCTTTGGACTACAGGCCAAAGATATTCATTTGTATCACCAGTTGGTCATGTCCATCTCAACCCCTGTTCATTTTTGCACTACGGGCCAAAGATATTCATTAGGTAATCATTCATATTTGCACTACATGCCAGAGATATTCAGTTATATCATCATTTGGGACTGAGGACGATGAAAAATATCTTAAAGAAAACGAATCCAGTGAGATAAAAGAAAAAATATTATGGATTCGTATTACAGTTTTATCCATGTTCAATAATACTCCATAATAACCAATTTTGAAGCAGAATTCAAAAATAAAGATTAAAACATTGATACAATCAAAGATAGTAACCATAATAGACATCTTGAACAAAAAGAAGAAAATTTCATTTTTCGGTGAATAGTGCCGTATTCGTGACTAGTGTCGTATACGTGAATAGCACTGTATACGTGAAAAGTAACCCCGACACAAAAGTTCCAAATTTGATAAAACGTTTAGACCAATATTTCGGTATAATGATATTGAAAGAAATAATATCATTTGCGAAGAAAATAACATCCCTTACCTCAAAATAACAATATTTTTGATCGGAATATCGGATGTAAAGCCGAAGGAAACTTACACTGAATAGCAACTCTCAAAGTATCTAAATACTCACAAAAATACGCTCGACAATATAGAGAGAAAGAAACCTTATTTCTGTTGTGATTTTCAATTCTAACTTAAGCGCCTATTTATAGGAAAATGCTAGAACGCCAAAGGAGACTAAAATAATATTATATTTATTCAATCTTCTACGCATGCCCAAAATGATCAAACAAGCCAGCCAATTCTAAACTTTTCCAGCAGCCCACATGTGTTTAACAAAAGTGGGTCCAACCCATAATTTAATAAAAATCATTTTATTTTTCGAAACTTCAATAATTCATAGAAAATAGTCTGTTTATCAGAAAAATACGAATTTTATGTCAATTCCACACAAAATCAAATTCTCTACAACTTTGTAGCTTTGAGTTTTTCCAAATTCCAAACAGAAAATATCCAAAATCCACAAACGGATGATTTTTAATACCTCCATTCTGACAAAATACTGATAAAACACCTCATCAATAATTTCATCACATAAAATAAATATATCCATCATTGATAAGCGCATAAAATAAATATTTCCTTATTATATAAATCAATAATTAATTATTCACAAATAATATTACAGAATCACAATTATGACAACCATGTCGTTCCCAAGAAAGAGGGGGCTTTCCGATAAGGATTTCTCCTTACTGGCGCGCAATTAGGTGACCAAACCTCTCCCTGACAGAACTTTCTAGACATTGCCAATAATGCTATCTAATAATATTATTCCAAATAATATGAATTATTGATCTGATAATGGAGATATTGTGTAGTGACAATTATTGAACAATAATAATTTAAAATATCAACGCATCAATTATTGAATCAATAAATAAAATATTGAACAGTAATTGCTGTAACAATTATTGAGTAGTGCCTTCTTACGTAAGAATCAATAATTCAACAATACTATGCAATACTGGTGTCTATCGTACAACCACGCGTATTCATCGTATTTTAACCACCGTGTATTCAACGATGTGTTAGCGGTAACAATTACGTAGTTATTTATAAAACTCAAACTTTGTCGTTTTCTTTCATCAAAGCGGTTATTCGTTATGGGGCCCAATAAATGGTGCATTCGTCGTCATCTGAATATTCCCAAACGAAAAAAGAATATTCCACGACCAAACGAATATTCCCAAACAATGAATATTTTATAACCACTTGCTTTTTTGCAAAATTAGCACATTTCACCCATAACCAAAGCATTATATCAAATTAACACCTTATTATTCACAATAATAATTAGAGAAAATTTGATTTTATTTATAATAAGTTGGGGTCTTACAACCTCCCCTTCTTATGAAATTTCGTCCTCGAAATTGACGTACGTACCTGGTGTTTCAAAAAGGTGAGGATACCTCACTTTCATTTCTGATTCCAATTCCCAGGTCATTTCTTCAATAGCATGGTTTCTCCACAACACCTTAACTTATGGTATAACCTTGGTGCATAAGACATGTTCTTTCTTATCCAAGATCTTAATAGGTAACTCCTCGTACGTTAAATCATCGGCTATCTCATCTGGTTCTAACTCAATAATATGGTTTGGGTCTTTATCATATTTACGAAGCATAGATATGTGAAAAACATTATGAACACGAGACATACTTTGAGGTAATCCGAGTCTATAGGCCACAATTCCAATTCGATCAAGAATCACAAATGGACCAACAAATCATGGATTGAGCTTTCCTCTCTTACCAAATCTTGTAACTCCCTTCCATGGTGCAACACGTAACAATACATGATCCCCAACATTAAATTCCACGTCCTTTTGATAAAGATCCGCATAACTCTTTTGTCGATCCTGTGTCGTTTGTATACGTTGTTGGATCATTTGGATCTTCTTTGTAGTTATGCGTACCAATTCTGGTCCCAACAATGTTGCTTCACCCACCTCGTCCGAACATACTGGAGAGCGACACTTTCGTCCATACAATGCTTCAAATGGAGCCACGCCTATACTTGTCTAATAACTGTTGTTGTAGGAGAATTCCACCAATGGTAGGTACTTATCCCAACTCCCTTTGAAATCTAGGACACAAAGTCTTAATAGATCTTCAAGAGTTTGAATAGTCCTCTCTGATTGCTCGTCCGTTTGAGGTTGGTATGGCGAACTGAATCGTAAATGTGACGCCCCCAAATTAGTTATACATCACCTATTCTGAGTCGCCAAATACACGGTACAGAATATAAATACAATCATAATTATACAACAAGAGAGCTGTGAGTTTAAATACAAATATTGTCTTCTAGACAATATCCACTCTCAGAATAAGTCCACATTACATTTATTGTCACACTATTTAACAGAATAGTGAGGACTACTAGTTAATACTATCATTCGGACCATCACTCCGTTCCCCGACTAGTCCCAGCTACGTTCTCATTTCCTGAAGAGAACAGTGAAAGAAAGGGTGAGCTCAACTAGCCCAGTAAGAAATAATATGACTAAGATAATGCAGAATAAATTATCATTAGCCTTAAACAGTGATAAACTGATACAATATAACAAACATCAAGTTTAACTGCAGCGAAACAAGCAATCTATTAAAAGAGTCACGTAGAGAATAAAATATGTTATCATTTATGATTTAAAAGGTTTTTCATCACTTTTATCGCTGAGACTTAGCTTAATAAATTATCCACATCATCAAATCACCCCTGCACTACGGCCAAGGATATTCTTTAGTATCACGACCACAAATTATCCATGCACTATGGGCCAAGGACATTCGTGTATTCATCAATGGTCATGATCATGCCAACAACGGTCCATCAATGCACTACGGGCCAATGAGGACTTTTATCACATCATTTACAACATTACGGTCATGATTACACCGAATAATCTTTAGTCATAATCATAACAAGTCCATCTATGCACTACAGGCCACATATGACTTTCAAAAAATATAAACATGAGGATGATGACAATGATATAAGAATTCAATAAAACAAGTTCAAGAAATAATTTATTCAGGAACTAATAACGTCCAAATTGTTAATATGATACTTCTTTGTAGAGTAAAATTCAAGAATACTCAGAAGAATATTTCCATGAAAAGATACTGGATGAAGCGCAAATATCAAGAATATTCCACTAATTTCATGGAGTATAGAACTTAAAACTTTAATCGGTGAGTATAATAAGGAATGGAATAACAAAAAAATCACCAGTGCGAGGCATGCGATAGCATTACGCAAAGGAGTTATTGAACAAAATAAGAATTAATGGAGCGGTCCGCCAGAAACGATAGACATGATATTCCAACGAGAATAATAAAGATGGAATCGGGTCCCAGAAACGCATGTGAACAAGATATTCCAATGAGAATAATAAAGACGTAAATCGAAGTCCTGTACAGTAAAATGCATGCATATGATATTCAAGAATAATAAAGAATGGAATAACGGAAGAATTTCACCAAGTATAGGCATTGCGTATCTGAGTTATTCAACAAAATAATAAAGGATGGAATAACAAAAGTTCTCTTTATGAATACAAAAGAAATAATACCCTTTTCTTGTAAAGAAGCTGGATATAAGAGTAGCGAATACTTTCTTCTTCTCTCTCTATAATTTTCTCTCTCTACAGAGTTTCAAAGTGAATTCGTAAGAAATGAAGGAACAATCAAATTAGCCTTTCATGAATACCAGGAAATGTATCAAAGACGCCTAAACAATCTTGACACCATGGTTATAATTCCCAATTCCACCACATTTGAAATAAAATTCAGTACATAATCATGTTGTGTAAAATCAAGAATCACCAACCACAAGTGCCAATCAAAGCAGTATTTGGGATATTCTAGAGAATTGTTCAAAATCTATTATAAACCCAATTTTCAGATATGAATCAATGGAATAGTAACTACACCAAAAGATAGAAAATTCATAACAACATATTCACACTCATTTTTTAATGTATGTACTCGTGAATAGTATCCTTCATGAAAAGATCCAAATTTAAAAGAATTGCACGAAATTAATGAAGGAACATCATTTTCACTATTATCAAAGAGTTATTTATAGAAGAATGGACGTGTATAGTAACTAATTCATGAGCGGTCTAAATTGATTTACTTTTAATCGTATATAGTCGTCTTTGCATTACGAGCCCCATATTTAAAGCAAAATCTTTTAAATAAAATATATATATATATATATATATATATATATATATATTAAACATATATATAGCATGTGTTAAAAACTTCACGGATACACTCTTGTGATCCATTTTTCCTTACTGCCCCATTTGTCAACAAAGCTATACATTTTTATATATAATAATAATAATAATTGTACTCCCCCCACGTGAAAACCAAAAATCCTTCCCCACCCACTTTAACAACTTGACAACTTACATATATATATAATACATATAGTACACCCACCATAAATATATATATATATATATATATATATATATATATATATATATATATACTAGTGGGATGAAGGATTTTGGTGGGGATTTTCAACCGAAAATGTGGTGGAGTGGTGGAATGATGGGTGTGTATTATATATATATATATATATATATATATATATATATATATATATATACCAAAGTAAATGTAATGTTATTAGTAAAACTCAATGGATTAAAGAAGATATATATATTAAAGGTAATTGAATATATTAAAGGTAGTAACAACTCAGTTCCAGATTTTCTCACTCGTGAATTTATTAACACAGGTACATTTACAGCATTATGAGTGTACGAGGAGGTTCATCTTCTCGTGGTCATGGCCGCGGTCCGATTAATCAATCAAAAGGACATTAGATGAATGGGGTTGAGTAGAAGCTTAATCACGGTTGAGGCTAAAGATTTATCGAGAGAAGGAACTCGAGTCTTTCTAAGTTCTTTGAACTAAATGAATTTAATTCCTTTTATAGAACAAGGAAAAGCGAATTTTTTATATATATATATATATATATATATATATATATATATACCGAAAACATTTACCGATTACTTAGAAAAATGGGTAAATGGAGGTCCACAAAATAAGCAAAACTTCATAAAAATCACCGTAATAATTTTAACAACATTTATCACCTTTATAATAATTCACAATATTAATCGACCATGTCGTTCTCAGGAAATAGGGGCTTTCTAATAAGGATTTCTCTCTATTGGCGCGCAATTAGGTGACCAAACATCTCATTGACAGAACTTCTAGACATAGTTAATATTGCAAATAATAATATTAATAACTTTGTCGTCTCAATTATTGATTTAATAATATATAAAATATTGAAAATAATTGAATCAAATAACGTGAGATATTATGCAGCAATTACTATAGCAATAATTGAACAAAACTGAGTGACTTCTCACTTAAGCATCAATAATCAATACCATGTGCTACTGTACAACTATGTGTATTATTGTACTTTTAACACCGGGTGTTTCAACAGTTAACGGTAAAACTTCCGCCGTTATTTTCATAAAGTATTTTTATCATTTTCTTAATCCGATAATTATTCCGTTGTGGGGTCCACCAATGGTTGTGTCGTTATACGAATATTCCTGTTAAAATGAATATTCCACGACCAATCGAATATTATAAAACAACTTGCATACTTTGCAAAATTTATAAATATTACCCACAACTATAACATTATATCAAATTCATTCCATAATATTCAAAAATGATATTTATAGAAAATTTATCTTTATTTATAAAAGTTGGGGGTTTACAACCTCCCCTTCTTATGAAATTTTTCCCTCGAAATTAGGGTACGTACCTGGTATGTCGAAGAGGTAAGGATACATTGATTTCATTTCAGATTCTAACTCCCATGTCATTTCCTCAACATCGTGGTTTTTCCACAAAACTTTGACTTGAGGTATAACCTTGGAGCGTAGAATGTAGACACTCGAAATTTTCTGTACTACTGTTACTAACATTACAGGAGGACGGATTCGTCTTTTAAGAGAGAACCCTAAAAGACAATCCAAATCCACACCGGATACTACCAGAAGTTCAACTTTAACCCCAGATCGCAATCTCGGAGTAACGATTTCAACCTCGGATTTAACCCCGAGACCTGCAGTTACAATACCGGAACACACATCGGAGAAGGCCGATTAATCTCGGAGATAACCCCGAGGTATCCGGTCTCAGTCCCAACCATGGGAATAGCCACCAACCTTGGTGATAACCCCAAGGAATGCAGTTTCGGAGATAAACCCGGAAATGCTCGTTTCAAATGCCATCAGCTTCAAATCTGGGCACTCACAATAAAATACATTGTGCCAACCCAGCAATAACATCGGGAAGATAGTCACGCCTCAAAGATGACAATGAGGACCTTCAACAAATGCTGCAGCAGTCCAATCTCAGCGAAGTCTGAGCAACGTCTGCTTATCGGTCCAATCCGGCAGTAACACCGGTGAGGGGCAACATCGCCATCTAGTCCAACATGATGCCACGTCTCGTCTCTACGCAACAATGTCCCACAAGGCTAACCAATCCCGAATGACTATTGTGTGGGGTAACGGATGAAAGTTGAAGCTTGAAGACCGGAGGGCATCGTCCCATCTTCAAAGACTTCGTACAAGCTCTAATCACATGCCATCGTACAACTCTCGACAACGGCGGTCCAAAATAGGTCCTGAATACCTCAAAACGGATGCTCGAATTGCACTTATCAAAATCCGAGTGGACATTACAGTGCTTGAGTGCACGTACTTCAAGACGACCTGACCCGACAGAACCGGGCCGACCCGACCCGCCTCTGGTACACTTGCGGCTGAGCCGCAGGTACACCTACGGCACCCTTTGCCTATAAATAAGAGGCTTGGGGTGCTGATTTTTAAGAGAAAAAGACGGGAAAACCAGCACAATTTGCTCAAGACTTCAAAGCATCTGATGTATTTTCCCACTTTCAAAACACCGTGAGCTCATATATAGCCTTTTTGTACCCACAAAAGCCCGGTGTTTACCCACTTTAAAGATATGGAAGCCCTTTTTATCAGTCAGCTGAAAGCCTTCTCACACACTTTAAAGTCTTTCTCTTCATCTTTGCACACACCCTTCTACACGTTGAGAGTCGTGTTGCTTGCTTTTGCTAGAACTTCGGTCAAGTGGTTTCATTCCATCAGATATATATATATATATATATATATATATATATATATATATTTATATATATATTGACTAACATTATCGAGTTATGCCTCGATTGATTTAGACTTTGATGCTGGATCGTTTATATCGCTTTATATATATATATATATATATATACTTATATATATTAACTCATTTGTCGGACTTTGTTCAATGAGCCTAAACTTGATGCCGGTGCATTTATTCACTTTTTATATATATATATATACTTATATATATATCAAGCGTGTGTAGGACTTTTGTTCGATGAGCCTAGACTTTTGGTCCAGTGCGTTTACTCGCTTTTATATATATATATACTTATATATATGAAGCGTGGGTCGAACTATGTTCGATGAGCCTGGATTTTACATCTCGTGCGTTTATTGCTTTTATATATATATATATATATATATATATTTATTTTGTCCTGCCTAGAGTTCCCTTCATGGGAGTTGATCGTTTTACGCTTTTTTCTTTACATTTAAATCACGCACGGAGTTTACTTCGTGGCGATTGGCCTTATTTCTGACTTTATTTACATTCGTCTCCGCTAGAGTTTCCTTCGTGGAGGTTGACCGTATCTACAACTTTATTTATATTTCTGATCCCCCATGGAGGTGCTTCTTGGTTTGTGATCCTGTCTGTATATATATATTTACCGCTTTTATATATATACCTGCTTATTGCTTTTATACAAATTGCAATATTTTGTGTGCCCAGGAATCATGTGATCACAGATTCATCTCATTGGATCTAGATTCGGTTCCCTTGATGGACATTTTCAGCTGTAAGAAGCTTGTAAATTATTCTGCGATGTCTGTATTTCCTCAGATGGTTTCTATACCCACGAGGAAGTCGACATTATTTTTATATATATTATTTTTCATACGGATGCCTCGCATCCATCAAGTAAAATCAATCCAGCCGCTCACTTAATAAAAATGGGAGTGTAAAAGGTCTTAATTCCTATTGAGCATCAGGATTTGAAAAACCTCTTTTATAAAACATCATTGCCATATCTTGCTAAAAACTGAATTTTTACATAAATTCAAACCCTGTGTATATAGGCTCGAACGAGGCCTCGCACAACTTTCATATAATAGCACATTGACCCCCCCACACACACACACACTCGGATAATAGTTTCTTGAAAAGAGGCGGTCACCGTGGTAACACGGATGTCGAGGGTGCTAACACCTTCCCCCGCATAACCAAGTCCCCCGGACCCTAAATGAATCTCTGGCCACAAATTCAGTATATCGGTTTCACATCACTGGGTCAATGTTCAAACCTTTTCTCGATTTGTGTTGGTACAACCATTTAAAAACCAACTGGCGACTCTTAACAGTCACATCGTCGACATTATACATGTCGGACCTTTTTCACTTGTTTTTTCAAACAAATCTCACCTAAAATGAGTACACCAAAGAACATGTAACGGAAAGGGACAACCAAAAATCCTGACGTCGACAGGTGGCGATTCTGCTGGGGACTCCAATAAGAGGACTTAAGCCGCTACTACAATCTTTTCAAAACTGTTATCTGCTTGTGTGTGGATGTTGCATTTGCATTGGATGAATGTGTACGAATGCATGTCTTATTTGAACTTAGTGCTTCGCATCATATCTGCGTGTGATGTTAGTGCTTCGCACTATAAACTGCTTTTAATATTTTTGCTTCGCACATGTCATCATTTCATACGGTGAGACGCGATGTATGTGAATGTATGTTGTGTGGTCCCTCAGTGTTTGATTACTGGACTCGTGAGAAGACTAATTCTCCGAGGCTCAGGAAAGGCACCACCCAAATTCTCTCCAGTAGAAAGACCGGATTAACTTCCCGTCTAGTAGATTGCGATGATTTGGGAACCTTCATGCCAAAAAGCTGCGAGAGTAACCTAAGATAGGTCAGCCTCTGATAAACCCAAAACGAAGGAAAGTCTCTTCATGCTCTCATTTCAATTACTTGTAAACACAATTACTTGTAATTTTATTCCATATCTATCTCAATGTAATGAGAAATATGAAGCAATATGTCCACATACATGCTACAAACAGCTGACACCCATTTTGCAGGATAAAATTCCTAAAATGGACACATCACATAGCATGTTATTATATACCTTCCCTAAGGACTAAACTATATCAGTCTTTCACAGGGAATCAATCGGACCTACTACCCAGTCAAAGTCCAAAAAGGCAACAGGCCTACAGTCAATCATGTCATCATCCGACCAGACTGAACTTAATCCAGTTTTTCGCAAAGAATTCAATGGGTTAAGCAAACAGATTCTGATTTGGTACATTCTATTAAAAGAATTACACGATACCACACTGTGGTCAAAAATACCCGACATCCGAGCCCTCCACACAAGGAGGAATTCCGGTCATTACCATACCAGAGCCACAGTTGGATACGACCAACAAAACTCATGATGCTGCCCATCCCACTGGAGATCCAAACAATGGTGACATCAAAAAGAAAGTCCTCCAAATGGAAGAGACCCTTTCATATGCTGATCTATGTATTTTTCCTAGTGAGCACTATCCAGAAAAATTTAAAACTCCTGACTTTGAAAAATATGACGGGTTAGGGGATCCTTATACACATTTAAAAGTATTTATTGGAGAACTGGGATCCTATGCCGAGGATGAAAAACTTAGAATGCAATTGTTCTAAAAGAGTCTAACTGGAGAAGCTCGTTCGTGGTACACAAGATTAGACAACTCCAAAATCCACAGCTGGGAAGAGCTAGCACATGCCTTCCCCACTCAATACAGTTTTCAAACTCAGATGGCTCTTGATCGTTATCAAATTACCAAGATCAAAAAATAGTCTAATGAGTCTTTCAGAGAGTATGCTCAAAGGTGGAGACGCCTAGCAGCCCAAGTTAGTCCTACCATGTCAGAATCAGAAATGGTCATGACATTCATAGACATACAAGAAGCTCCCTTCTATGAGAGAGTTTTAGCCAGCATCGGCAAACCATTTTCTGAAATGGTTAAACATGGGGAGATGGCTGAAATGGGGTTGAAGTCAGGAAAGATTCAAGACCTAGCCGTACTCAAAGCTGTTGCTGATCACATCCAATCTAGAAATTATGGGAACAACCCCCAGAGGGTCCATAAAAAGACAGAAGAAGATGTTTCCCTGATACTACAGGGACAAAAAGGCAATCAAAGTATGCCCAATCAAAGGAGAAACTACACTCCATTTCCAGCACAATCTACAAACCCTCTAGTACCAAAAGGTGGAGAAGTTAAACGCCCTCGAGTGTTTAGACCCTTAGGGGATACCCTCGAGAACATTCTTAATCTTCTGACAACACAGAAGAAAATTACGCATCTTCTTCCACCAGCAAGCCCTAATGGACGGTGTTTCAATGCTGCTAGGAAATGTGCTTATCATGCCGGGGCACCTGGACATGATACTCAGGATTGTTGGGCCTTAAAACACAAGATCTAGGACCTAATAGATAATGGAGAGATCGTAGTCACCAAACCCGATCAGCCTCACGTACAAGACAACCCTCTTCCTCAACACAAAGAAGAAGAGGTCAACATGATCAATTGGAGCAATGGACAGAGTTCCAACTTCAGCTGTGAATCTTCCCAGACGCTCAAAAACGGTGATGACAAATGTGATTATGCTAAGTTCCAATTCATAACGGAACGAAAGATCAAAGCTCTCAACAAACAAATTGAGCAATTAGCGGAACTGGTGACTCGGCAATTAATCAGCCAGGAGCATGCCAGTCTCCTACCAATTGTCATGAATATTCCCTCGTCCCTTTCAGAAAATGAATTGGAAGACAAAGTGACGAAGAGAGCAAATGCCAAAGCCCGTCGGGATTTCACCAACAAACAGGAATTCATCTATTTGGGCCAACCCATGGAGGAAATCCTTCACATGTTAATCAATGAAGGAAGGATCAGTTCCCTTCTACCTCCAATCAACCCCGTTCGCTCGACGATACAACTCGATGGGTATGTCAATACCACTCCTAGTCTCATGATCACAAGACGCGGAAGAATCTTTGGGCACTCTGCCACCTTATTCAAGATCTAATCGATAGTGGTGTACTGCGCTTGGCAGATAACGACACTATGTTACGTGCAAGTGAGAATGCAGGCCCTACTACGTGGAAAAGTGTGGTAGAAGTTATATCCACTGAAGCTGAAGGGATTAATATTGTTCTCACAACTCTGATAATTCAGCTCAAAGGAAGAAACAATCCTTTGAAAGTGGCCGCTCCCAAGCCAATCAACTTGTCATACAGAGCACAATATCCTATTGTTAGCTTGCGCAAGGTTCCGTGGAATTATGGAGAAGGTGAAGGATCCACCTCACATACCACTGCTGCAGTGTCGAAGGAAAATCCACTGTATCTTCCCCATCGGGTGATGAACCCCACCACCAAATCAAAGGGGAAAATACCCACGGAAAAGATTGAAAAATTCCTTCGCGCTGTGGGTCATAACGAAGCCTCGGTGGTTTTAAGCTTGAAGGAAGCTCCACCATAAATAACAATTTTGGACTTGGTCTTAACTTTCGAGAATCACCGAAAGGTTTTGTTAAAGGTTTTGGAAGAAGCCTATCTTCCGACATCAGTGGATACAGAAAAATTTCAACACATGGTTGATCACATTTTCAACACTAATGTTATATCCTTCACTGATGATGACATACCGCCCGAAGGGACTAGTCATTGCAAACCGTTGCACATTGCGGTCTTGTCCTCCGGATATATGGTGGCTGAAGTCTTAATAGATGGAGGTTCCTCTCTGAATATCTGCCCATATGCCACCTTGGTGAAGATGAATATCAATCTCAACCGAATTTGGAGTAGCCATACTATCATCAAAGCTTTTGATGGAACCCGCCGTAACTCGGTTGAGGTAATTGAGCTACCAATCGAAATTGGCCCTCATACATTCTGCGTATCCTTCCATGTGCTCAAGATAGATTCGGGATACAACCTGCTCTTGGGACGACCATGGATCCACATGGCAGGGGCAGTCCCCTCCACCCTTCACCAACAACTGAAGTACATTATCAATAATAGCCTAGTCATGGTCAACGCTGAACCAGAGATTCCTCAGCATGGGGATATACTTTTATCAATGCCAATGCAGACGTAGAACCAGTCAGTTTTCATTCTTTGGAAATAAGCAACACCCAATACCACGCCATTGGAGCACCATTGCTCAAACCCCACATTTCTGATGAGGTGATGTTAGCCACTCAAGAAATGATGTTGTTGGGTTATAAGCTAGGACAAGGGTTGGGTAAAGATGGCCAGGGTATCAAGTACCCTATTCGCTAACCAAGTTAAAATGGAGCAATTTGGACTAGGCTATTCGCGAAACTCTAGTCACGGGAATCCTCATAAGCATCAACAGATTCCTTCAAACTTTTAACCATGTGGCGTTTCGCCGCCTTCAAACTCAAAGTCCGCACAACCTCCAAATAAAGGTGCCAACCAATGTCATGGCCATGTTATTTCTTAAGTCAAACTAGTGGAGGAAAAGAAAATCGTTATTCCAGATCCGCAATTGAAGAAGAGGAGGAGAATCAAGGAAAATGTTGTCCAGAATAATGTCGGGCATGTGCATCATCG
>CM035170.1:39776611-40127725 GCA_020205615.1 Panax quinquefolius
AAGTAATATAATAATAAGTAGAGTATCATTCCCACAGTGACTTTAATAAGAAATTAACTCCCACGGTGATTTTCTATTAATCCTAATTTTATTAATCTAACCAAAATCCAGTTTGTAACAAAAAGTATTAAAATCACCAAACAATCAACAAACCCTAAAAACTGAATTTTTCAAACAAATATTGGAGAATTAGGCCTACGAATTCACTATAAGCATCACTCTGATTATTACACCTTTATTCCAGTTTAATTCACTATCCCAGTTTATTAATCAAGAACATGTATGTAGAACTAGCCACCTCTCGATGTACTAATACATTATTAACTCAAATCCATAAATTAGATAAAATCAAGTTAAACACCTTAATCAACTAACTCACTATATCTCTATGTGAATTACAAGTAAAAAAGGTTTAAGTTCAAGTTCTTTATCAGATTACATGCGATGTCAAGCATATCTCTACCCTAACATTCATCAAGAATTTGTTTATTCACAAAATTCAAGAAAACATGACATATTAACCAAGTCTAGACTCGTATTTCCTCTATCGAATCCATACAAGTCCACAAAGAATTTTTGATCAGTCAATTCATAAATTCAAGCTCAAATTAATATAGATAAACTGAATAATAGCTTATTAAACTGAAAATCAAAGAATATATAACCATTGTTCCACCTAAAGATCCTTCATAAGCCTAATAAGTATTTAGTTCATCATCAATGAAATAATAACTGAATAAATTAAAGATATCATCCTTCCAATTACAAATATAAACTAGAGAAGAAGAATAATTCAGAACACCCTTCACTTTAGCCTTAATTCTCAATTGATATGAAAATCCTTCAAAATCTTCACTCCAATGCTTGCTCCAAAATCTATCCTTAATCTTTGTTAATTGCCTTGCGTGTCTTTGATCTTATTGTTTTTGATGTAATTATATGTTTACACCTGCATTCTGAGTTCAATCCCACACCATCTAGAGTCCCAAAGCATTCCAAGTATTAAAGCTCACGTCTTAGCAGTATTTGAAACCAACAAGGACTGCCCTGTTTCGAGGCCCCTCTCCCCGGCGGGGGTATTAGCTTGCACAAGGCCTGCCCCGACGGGCTTAGCTCCTGTAAAATAACTTGAAGACCCCCCGCCTCGGCGGCTGTTTTGTATAGGAAATAGCCCGCCCCGGCGGGGTGGCTGCTAACTTCTATTATGATTTTCTCATTTGCTTGCCACAATGCACCTTAATTGTAACGACCCCAAAATTCAAACAATTTAATTCTCAACTTTGGTCGTTAATAACACATCTACCTTCTGATTTTACATCATTATTCGATGATAAACATTATAAAATACAGAATAATTTAAACTTTTATGTCTTCTTACTTTAATTTCTTGAATCAAAACCTTTATCATCTACATGTCTTTGAATCAATCTTATTTTATGATTTGCTTTATCACTGTTATTATATAAAATATTACATTTCAATCCGATAACCTTTACATATCAGATAACTCTAACTTTAGCTTTACAACTCAATATAAAACTATACATCATAAAACATTTAGTACATCTCATAAAGAAATAACAACTTTAGTTAAAATATTAATCTCCGTGTATTATTTCGGATCCACGTCATTCAAGTAGCACATAGTGCAACCTTCAATCCTTAACTTGAAAAAAATGGTTATTTGCAAGGTTAAGCTCAACAGCCTAGAAAAATCTAACAGTTTTCATGCATCACGTAGCACATAATAACATGCTCAACATATATCTCATAAACATTGGACTAACATAACATACATGTTACAGTTCATATAACAAGTATAAAGATTGAGTTCCTTACTCAATCAACATGCTTTATTCAATCAACGTAGTCATAAGTTGACTTTAACATTTCATACATTCAACATACATATAACACATCATACACTTTGTAATAAAGATTTAAAACATCTAATCGCCAAAGTTCACATAGCAAATAGGAACTGAAATACTTGCCTTTACCGGCATTTTACCAACACGCTAATACTTCGCGTCCTTGCACAATGTTAACGCCAAGTTTCGTCTGTGCGTCCAATCATAGAATCCACGTGCTGAAACCTGCACAATAACAGATCACACACGAAGCTTGACGGCTTGTGCCGCCGGGGGATAGCTCCGGTGTGAGAATGAGTACAGACCGTTCACAAGGTTTAACAATTGAGGCTTAAGTGTTTAGTGCTCAAAGATGTATTACATGTTACTTGTAGCCAAGCCTTGTATTTATAGCCATTCTCACATCCCAAGAGTCCTCTCCGAGTCGGAATAGGACTCCTAAATATGATAGTTACCTATATTTGGGTCCAACACAATCTCCTTAAAAGGTGTAAATAGAATTCATTTCCAATATTACCTTTGGAGTTGCTTTATTTAATTATGGTTAGGAGGAGAGTCCTTAACCACGTAAACCACTTTTAGCTCCAGACTCTGCATATGGGATGTCCAACTGCACAGGCCCAATCCAACAGACTTCATAAACACTCGTTTGGGCTTCGGCCCAAAGGACTCGATGGCCCGACCCCGAACTTCATGATTACAATCGGATTCCGGCCTAATGGGCTCTGATATCCTAACCCGAACACCTTCGACATCCTGTATGCCTTCGGCCCCATGGGCCCAATCTCATCAATTCTAGCCCAGACCTTCAGCTAACATGATGGTCGGTAAAACACTCCCGAACATTGCCCCCCAGTCTCTTGTTATAAGATATTTATGACCTAAGACTTGAAAGGACACGAATTTGAAGAGTCCCACCTGGCAATGATGAGCTGTCTCAGGAACCCAAGCGGTTCCTTCTCATTTTTTGAACCAGCGCACGTCTCCCCAAGACCAGGCCCCACGTGCCATAAATAGTTGTCTTGGAAATCCGTGTCAATAACACTATATAAGCCCTTGTCCATCCATCACTATCACATTTTTGAGCCTTTCACCATTTCAAACTCCTTTTTCAAACTTTCCGGCAAGGACGATTTTCAACGAGAGTTTTACTTCACCAGATTTCTTCGATTCTAGCCTCTTTCCTCTGTTTATCAAGATCCATACCTCATCTTTCTTCATTATACTAGCTAAATGGCAGATTCTAGCATTCCTCCTCCAGTGACGATTACTTTGACCAGCACCGCTACCCTCGTCTCCGGCGATCTGGTTCCGATCGAGTTACCGGTAGCCTCCTCTGATCTCCTTGCTGAGAATGCCGAATCCAAGATCTAACACCTTTATGCATCCCCGACCGACTATGTCATTGTCAATACTAAGTCATCCATCACTCCATCCCAATTTTCTAACATCCAAACCATGTTTAATATCCCCAAAGAGTACAGGCTTCGGGTTCCAGAGCCGAACGAGAGGATGTTCTGGCGCCTCGATGGTGACTGGATGGCTGTTCACCTTTATGCTTTGAGGTACGGGGTTCGGTTCCCCCTTCATGAATTCATCTCTTCCTTTCTCTGTTTAGTTGGGATCATGTTTGCACAGCTAGCGCCGAACTCTTATATCCAACTTGTCAGCTTCATCGCCCTATGCTAGGAGGATGGTATCACTCCGGGGTTGGATTTTTTTTCATCCTATTTTTTGTCGGTCGATCAAAGGAACCTGGCCTACGCCATCTGAACCGTGTGGCTGGCCGAGCAACCTTCATGAAGACCCCTTCCAGCAACAAGGGTTGGTATTCACAGTGGGTCTTCATGAATGGGACCAACCTTAAACTCCTGCCGAACTGGGCTGGGCCCGACGATCCCATTGTGAAGATTACCAAATTTTTGAAGGATCGAGCTAACGCCTTTAAAATGTTTTACAAGCTTTTGTAGAAGACCAGCTGGGGTCTGGAGGTCGTGTCCAACGAGTCATGGCTCTATGAACACGGCTGTAACTTACAATCCCCGAACCCTTTTATCCTCCTGATTTTCTACTGTATTTTTATTAACTGCCTTATCTTCTTTTGTAGTGATCATCTTCAAACTCGAGGGGGTTGATGCATCCTTGACGCCATTGCCGATTGCTATCGAGCCTATTCGTCCCCCGGCTGCAGATGATTCTCTCGAGGAAGAGGCCATTCCCCTCGCCGAACTCTTTGTTGGTTTTACATCGAGTCCCCTTCCTCCGACCTCTTAAGCAGAACCCTCCATAAAGAACGCGCTGAAGATGAACCGGGCTAAAGAAGATGGCCTTCCTGAAGAAATCAAAGAAACCTTCTGCCAAAGACCCCTTCAAGGCCGCTTCCTTAGCCTAACCGAAGCCGATGCTCCCCCCCCCATACACCAGTTGTGGTATTCAAGGATTCAGAGGATACCGAAGACCTTCTTCTCGATCCTCGATCTAAGAAACCACGTCTGACCGAAGGTACTGAATTAGTCATCGCGGTGGTTGACCCGATTCACACCTCGACTCCCACCTACAAAGCTAGTTATTCTCAAGGGACGCCGACTACCTGTTGGCCAAAGAGTCCGTTGGAAGTTTTTCTCTTTAACTTATTCGAGCACTTCAAACTCCCCGGCGATGACAAACGATTCAAGGGATACTCATCCGAAGAGTACCTGATATCCTATATTCGAGCTCAGTGTCTGGTAATCCCGAAGGCACTAGACTTCTTTCCTTTATCTTTCATGTTATGCTCGTCATGGCTGATGTGTTATTTTGTTACAAGCCAATGCCATCCTTGCTCGAGCTATTCCGCCTCTGGCCCGTGCTACTAAGAAAGAGGCCCAACTAAAGATGGATGTGGCGCTCCTCGAAGCTGAGTTACGGGGTCGAGACATGGAACTGAAGAGGGAGAGGGACCTTCACACTGACACGCAGAATAAGGTGACCAAGGCTGATCGTCGGATCGCTGAACTTGAAGAACAATACTCTTTACTCTAGAAAGAGTTCGTCGGTCTCGATGCTCATGCCAAAATGCTTGTTCGAGATAAGGAACTTCTGACCTAGGAGAACAAGGATCTGAAGGCGGCCCTTCATACAGTCGAGGATAAGTTCGCCGGAATACATAGTCAATTGAGGACGTTGATTCTGGAGAAAAACACCTTGAGGGAAGAGAGCTCTGTCGCCAAGCATCTAGCTATCAAGGAATACGAGGAATTGCCTGCCCTGACCGATAAGATCTTGACCCAGTTTGCTGAAGGGTTTGAAGCTTATCGGGAAAAGGCTCGAGCGAGACTGTTTGCTGCTGGGCAAGATGCAACGATCCTCGACTCCTCCGATGAAGAATCTGAAACCGAAGATGATGGTTCACCTGAATAGATCGTTTTAATACTTGTAAATTTTTCATTTCTTAGTTTGTAACCTACCTGATAGTTATGCTCATGATATATGTATCCGAAGCCTGTCTAATCGGAGTTGTAAAACATTCAAATATGAATGAAATGCCAGAAATTTTCTTAGTTATTATCTCGATTAGTTATGATTGTGACTTTTACCAAACAGTTAGGTCATTTCTGACTTTCTGATCAGTTTATGCCCGAAGCTTATCTGATCGGATTTGTAACTTTGTCAATCAGTTATACTTGTGACTTTCACCAAACAGTTCGGTCATTTTTGACTTTCTGATCAGTTTATGCCCGAAGCTTATCTGATCGGATTTGTAACTTTGTCAATCAGTTATACTTGTGACTTTTACCGATCAGTTAGGTCCTTCCTAACTATCTGATCAGTTTATGCCCGAAGCTTATCTGATCGGGTTTGTAAGAGCTTTATGAATTTAAATGAAGTATAAAATTTTCCCGAAGAGAAACTCTCATTTATTTCATTGATAAATTGCATATAGTACATAAATAAAGGAAAGAATAACATATCTTTTACTGATAATATCTTCTAAGTCTTCCAGCATGCCATGTATTCTTTACCATTCCAGCACCTCCACTACTTCATAAGGCCCCTCCCAGTTAGGTATTAGCTTACAAGTGTTCTGGGGGGTCGATGCCTCTGATTCTCGAAGCACCAAATCTCCAGCCTCGAACCTTCTTTGCTTGACTTTTTGATTATAGTGTCGGGCAGTACGTTTCTGATAAATAGCTAGTCACACCAATGTTGAGTCCCGAATTTCTTCCAGAAGGTCTAAGTTGAGGCGTAGGGCGTCCTCGTTGTACAAATCCTTATACTGACTGACCCGAAGTGTAGGGGATCCGATCTCAACAGGTATGAGTTGCATCGGTCCCGAAGGCTAATATGAACTGTGAGTCTCCCGTGGTTGTTCTAAGTGTAGTTCGATAGGCCGATAAAACACTAAGTAACTCTTCTGGCCACCAACCCTTCAACTCATCCAACCTCCTTTTGATACCGTTAAGTAAGGTTCAGGTTGGTGACTTCCACTTGCCCATTCGACTGAGGGTGCGCCACCGAAGTTTTTCTATGTTGAATTCCCAATTCTTTCATAAATCTTTCGTACTTCGATCCCACAAACTGTCTGCCATTGTTCGAGACTAGGGCCATCGGGATGCCGAACCGATATACAACCCCTTCTTTGAAGAATTTTAGGCACTCCTATTCGGTGATCTTTTGTAGAAGTTTTGCTTAGACCCATTTGGTTATGTAGTCGATGCCACGATCACAAAACTCACTTGACCCTTGGCCTTTGGTAGAGGCTCCAAGATGTGGATTCCCCATATGGCAAAAGAAATCGGAGATAAGACCGAATATAGCTCTTCGGGAGGTTGATGTGGGATGGCACTGTTCAGCTGGCACTTGGGACACTTCTTGACAAAGTCCTTCGCTTCTTGGTAAATGGTCGGCCAATAATATCCTTGCCTCAAAATCTTGTGTGCCAGTGACTTCGCTCCCATGTGATCACTACAGATCCCTTCGTGCACCTGCCGAAGTGCATAGTTTGCTTCCGATGGTGTCAAGAACTTGAGCAGTGCAGAACTAAAAGCCCTTTGATATAGGTCTACATATATAAGCACAAAATTTGAGCTCTGGTGCTTGATCTTCTTTGCTAGGATGCGATCCAAAGGTAACACTCCATCGGCCAGGTAAGAAATGTACGGCGTAAGCCAGCAGTCGAGCTGATCCATACATAGTACCTCCACCTTCAGAACACTTGGTTTGTGACGTCCCCAAATCTGGGTCCCAAGAACCTCGGACTTGGTACGTTATGATACTTCATCATCATACATATTCTATCATCTAATGCGGAACAAATAAACATATATTGTTTATTTTACATAATTCTATAACGTTTTCCCAGGTTTATTAACCTTAACTGAATACAAACCTTCAAAATTTCAAAGGTTTACAAAAAGATAACTAAATAGTTATTCTTATAACAATTTATTACTGTATTTTTCTTTTGTCTCTGTCCTTCTTCAAGCCTTCGCCTTTATCTAAAATTTATTATCATGATATAGTAAGGGTGAGCAACTACTTTGCCCAGTAAGTTTAAATTCAATAAAGATATATCATGATTGAAAGAATAATAAGCTTTCAAGTTTTCAACAATTTAATAATTGTGAAGGAACATGAATCAAAATGTCAATAATTGAATGACTGAATCAATAATGTTTGAAGGTCAATAATGACTATTAACAATTTAACTGAACCTTATGATAATGAAGGTGATCAGCCTTTCATACCTAATGAACATATGCAACATGCACTAAGTGCGAATCAATAATCAGATAAGACATGAATAATCATCAATAATCATTCACTAACATACTTTGAAATATAACCCGAGTTTGAGTTAAGGAAACTTGCCTGCATAGTCGATTACCGCTACACAATTTAATTTATTCTCTTTATTGAAAAGACCTATCTGGTATAAGATTGATCTTTCAATTAGCATATCATACCTTATTCCATAATATTATCTAACACTTAATCACGTAGTAAAATATTAGATAATCTTAACACCATATTCATTTACTTACTTATAATCTCATCATCTTATATTAACTTGTCTAACCTTCACTCACAAAGTTAAGTATTGGACATTACACCTTAGTCTTAGTATTATCATTATACTTTGATAATCTTTTCATCACTTATAACTTATACTTATAAGTTTTCCCCTTATATGTTATCATAGTAAGCTAGATAACCTTTCAGTAAACTGAAATATCATTTTAGTAAACTGAATTTCATTTTCGCATCTTCAAATTACTATTTCAGCAGATCACCAAATATTTCAGCTGACTGAAACCATTTCAGTAATCCAAAATCCAATTCAGCACCCTGAATTCTCATTTTAGTCTATTACAAGCATAATATAGTTCATTGAATACCAAATTCAACAATTATATTGAAAAATAACATAAATCTCTTATTTTAATCTCCCGTCGAATATTATTAATTATGTAATAATATTTTACGCTAAGGTTATTAACCTTTTAATAACATTACATTCAAATAATACTAATAATATCTTAATCCAATATTATTAACCATATAACAATAAGTTAAGTCATTAATCACATTAATAAACAATTTAGTTCAATTATTTTCCTTTCCTTAATTAACTCATTAAACATTCTAAAATGCCATAAACATCACAACACTTCACACCCTACCTAAAACTACACCAAAAATCTGCATAAGCCATACTCAAGGGTCTCAAGTCATAAATCGTATTTTTCATATTTTTGGACATCATATATTTAATTAAATCTATTTATCCATTTATCATCATTTAGATGAAAAATACCAAATCAGTTCCAAAAATATTTCCTTTCTAGGATTTGACAGAATATAGTTTCATATTGAACATATATTTTTTCCGGAATTTTTAAAATACATTTACTATATTTAAATAGTCCATAATAGCCAAATCTTCTCAGAATTTTCATAAATCAAGATTAACTCCAACAATTCAAAAATTTATACAGTATGTTCCTGTTATACACATGTACTTCCAGTACAAAAATTGTAATGTTTGGACTTATACACAGAGAGTCATTCGGGTGGCTTCATAAAAATAGCCCTTTGCCGTAAATTCCATAACTCTCAAACCGTATGGCCAAAAATTCTCAATTTTTTCACAACCTGCATAACTTCTAATATTAACACTCCAAATTTTTGCAGAATTTTTAAAACATATAACGTGGACGAAAATACCCCCGTTTCAGACTGCCCCAAAATAGTCCTATTTTCTTTTCCAAAAATCGGGACTGTTTTGGGTTCCACAACCACTACACCATGAAAACACAACATTTTTCAGTGCTACCACTTGGGTTAACTAGTAAACACATATATCTAGCACCCTTCTTTGACGGATCGTAAAAAGGAGTTATAGATTTAAAACGGTGGATTTTTAAAGTAAATAGAAATTTTGGATTTCTAAACTAGAAAAATTTTATTTTTGATTCCAACCAAATCAATACCCAATATGGGTATATCCATACTTGAATCCATGAAAAACACATAGATCATAGGGGTTTGAACATCCAAATCAAAAACCCCCTTTTCATCAAATACGTCCATCCATTGAGGATTTTGTCCTCCTTCTTTCTTCTTCTACCTGCCGATCTCCTTCTCTCTCTCTCCCTCACGGTTTCTTCTTTCCTTTTTCCCGTTCTCTTCTTTTCATTCTTACTTTTCCTCTTTCTATTTCTTTCTTTCTCTTCTTATTGCTAATTGCCGTGATTCTTCTCCTCTCTTTTTTGGCCACATGTGGCCTCTTATCTCCCTCATATCTTTTTATTTAATTGCTTTATTAAATGACCACAATGCCCACAATAATTGGGTTAAAACAAATTGGGCCACTTATTAAATCTTTTGGGCTTTCAATTAATCATTTGGGCTATGTAATATTTACATAGTCCAATCTTTTTCATCTTAACCCACCCTAAATATTTAATTAGGGTATCCATTCCAAATACATAGAATTTAAATCATCACTCTTGTACATTAAATTCTATAACCCAACTAAATTTGTTTTAATTAAGTTATAAAATTAATAACTTGAGATAATAAAAATATATCTCTTAACTTAATATAATTTTTAATATTATTATTCTCCCACAAGTGGGCTTAGTTTGAACCCTTATTTAATTCCATTGAGCTAGCAATTTACTTGTTTTACTTACTAACAAAACTAACTTGGGCTTTCAACCCTAATTAAATTGGGTCAATATAATACTTGTCACATACATAATATATTGGGCTAAATTAAATAATTTAATCGCCATTAGTCACTTTATCTACAAGTCACATGCTTAATTAATTAATTGGGTTTGTTTAAATAATAAAACTTCCTTAGTCCATTAAATTTAATTCTCTTGGACTCTATTTAAATTATTGGGTTATGCTATCATTATAGTCCAATACTTTTAATTCTATTTTACCCTAATCATTTAATTAGGTTTTTCCTTTCTCACACAAGAAATTAATTTCCTTACTTATGCCATTTTAATTTCATAACTCAATTAGACTTGGTTATGAAATTAATTATTTTGAGATATATAAAATAAATCTCTTAATGTTAGTATATATATATATATATATATAAATATATATATATACACACACACACACACACACTAATATTCTCCCATATTATAACCTCTCAGGTTTATTTAATTATCACACCTAATATATATATTAGGTTATATAACTTAATTCTTATTTCACTTTTATATACAAAATAAATGTATTCACATTATATAATGTATATTTATTTAATCATACATATAATTCACATAATTATAACATATTTCACTTCTCACACTTATTTTGACTTTTTTCCATAAAAAGTCACTATTGACTTTGACCAAAAGTCAACCTTTACATATTTTGTGTTTACTGTACATTCTGACTAAACTTAACATTTATTCTAATCATTCATGATTTTATAAATTTTCGGGTTGTCAAATTCACCCCTTCTTCTAATAATTTCGTCCCTGAAATTAAAGCATACTAATCTCAGCTTATTCAATTGATCAAACTAGGTTTTCAACTTAACCTTTACAATTTCCTCATTTGAGGATTTCTCTTATATCTTCACATTTTAAAATAACTATTCACTAAGAGTTTACATCTAAACATTCATCAAAACTAGGTTATCATAATAACCTTTATTCAATCTTCTCAGATTCTACTCGTACACAACGAGTTCACACTATTTTATATCCATAATCACATACTACCACAACATTACTCTGAAGAGTTTAAAAACTTTTAATATCTGTCTGAGGGACCATAAATACTATGAACTTTGAGGTTTGGAGGTATTTCTACCTGCTACCTCTTTCAATTACAAAAGAAAGGCACTCTACCTCTGAAACATTTCTTTAATAGGTATGTTTACAATCACAAAGAAGGTAAACTACCGATGCGGGTACTTTAGATGATCAGTCTATTGTACCTTACTAATCGGAATGACTATATGCGTTCTTAGATTGGAATATTTTATCCAATTAGTATATCCCCATTTTTAAGGTTATTCACCTCAGACTCATCATAAGATTCGGCACCAAAGCAATTTGGTTCAGCATAAGCTTTCAAAGAATACTTTGAATTTTATAAACATTTGTCTAGCTGAATCAAATAGCTTAGACGCATATCAATAATTTGAATTTCAATTGAAACATAGCTAGCCAAATTTAGTTGACAAAAAATTATCATTAAAATTCTTAAAATCATTTTGACGTCATGATACCACACTGTATATACAGTCCGTTTGAGGATTTCGTCATTGTGTGACTTTGTCATACTACATCATTCCATAGTGGGCTGATGATCCTTAGATCACATCCAACACTAGGTAATTTTGCATTGATAACTCCATCATTTTTATCATTTTGCATCAGGTTCGATGATACATTGATGATATATAAAATAAATTTTGACATCTCAAATCATTTTTGTCTAGCCGAAACAAATTAACATAGACTCTTCTTTAAACAGCTGAAAATCATCAAAAATCATTTTTGATGTTATCATGCCGCAACTGGTAATGATGTGTCAGTGTCCCGAAGTTCACAAATACACACTTGTAACCATGTGTTGCTGATAACAAAATTCATTTTATTTTGAAAGGCACATCAGGGCGAATTTAGCTTGATGTCAAATATTTGAAATCTAGCACAGCTAGAAGATTTGGAATACCTATGCTTCCATCATCAACTTTAATTTCTATAATGATCAATTCTTAATAAGTCTATCTATTTCTATCATCTTCAATTCTCCATTCACAACTTTCCCATACTCCAGTTCATCAAACTTACCACACATTATGAGTTCAGGAACATTCCACAATCATATGAGTTTAAGAACTTGTCCTAGTCAGACCTTTGGCGTCCATTCGCTGAGGAGTTCATAAACATTTCATATAATTATGAGTCACGAACATACCATAAGTATGAGTTTTAAGAACTCGTACTTAACATGATATTCTCTGCTTATAACCTATCTATCTGTTATACACATGAGAAAAGAATCACCTTCTCAACATGTTATATAGCCAACAACGCGACACAAACATTTCAATGATTATCAGCACCAAAAGCTAAGTGATCATCGAACCAAACTCGACCACTAATCAATATAGGAAGCTAAGTGGTTGTTACACCAAGGACAATTCCCCGCCTATAAAAAGAATTGTTCAACTTAACCACTATACCGAGTAAGAAGCTAAGTGATTCTAAAACCAAGTACAAATTCCCCCCCCATACAAGAAATCATACAACTCAGCTGCTGACATGAGTCCTCAATTGAAAACCCACATAATCTTAACTTTCTCTTTTCTTAATATGAATTTTCTTTAATCCGTATCTTAACATTTACCACTCTTTTCTGAGTTTGCATTGTACCATTTCCTAGTACCTTCTCTTTATAGTGTGAAGCTATATCATTCAAATCACTTAACATATCATATATTATTTAACGATTTAATCTGATCATGTCGTGATCTTATTTTTGTAATCATTTCTCCTTATACTTGCTATCGTTTTATTTTACGATCTTCTTTTCCTTTAATCATATAATATTATGATTTTACACTTTTCATCTTAAAGACATGTCTTAGTCTATTTATTATCACTTTTCATCTTTATTCCTAGAGTTAAGTAACTCCGGATTCTTATCCTTATAACCCTTCAAGATTCTTCTTTGAATCTTCTTTATCTTCTTCTTTACTTAATAATGAATTTCCTAAATTCATTTCTTATTACTTAAACTCGATCTGAATTTATTCCGTATCATCTCCACGGTTATAGCCTAAGATACCCATACCTAAGGTTTATAACCTACGGCTTTGATACCAACTGTGACTTCCCCAAATTTGGGTCCTAAGAACCTCGAACTTGGTACATTACGATACTTCATCATCATCCATATTCTATCATCTAATGCGGAACAAATAAACATATATTATTTATTTTACATAATTTTATACCATTTTCCCAGGTTTATTAACTTTAACTGAATACATACCTTCAAAATTACAAAGGTTTACAAAAAGATAACTAAATAGTTATTCTTATAACAATCTATTATTGTATTTTGCTTTTGTCTCTGTCCTTCTTCAAGCCTTCGCCTTTATCTGAGACTCGCTCGGTGTCCCCTACGAAAAGTCTGGCTTCGGTGCCTTCCCTTAATGGGATGTCACCAGCAAAAGACTTGGGGCTCTTCGCAAATTCATGCTTATAGCTTTGATACCAACCAAATAAATACCCAATATGGGTAGATCCATACTTGAATCCATGAAAAACACATAGATCATAGGGGTTTGAACATCCAAATCAAAAACCTCTTTTTCATCAAATAAGAAAAATAAAGGAAATAGAGATTAGGATTTACCTTTCTTCTTCTTCTTCTTCTTCTTCTTCTTCTTTCTCCTCCTTCTTTCTTCTTCTAGCTGTCGATCTCCTTCTCTCTCTCTCCCTCACGATTTCTTCTATCCTTTTTCCCGTTCTCTTCTTTTCCTTCTTACTTTTCCTCTTTCTCTCTCTTTCTTTCTCTTGTTATTGCTAATTGCCGTGATTCTTCTCCTCTCTTTTTTGGCCACATGTGGCCTCTTATCTCCCTCATATCTTTTTATTTAATTTCTTTATTAAATGAACATAATGCCCACAATAATGGGTCCTTTACAATAATATACAACATTTAGAAAGTAATTACAATATTAGTACACTCATAAAATATTTACACAATTAATACACTTTCTATATTTATTTACAATATTAGTGCAATTAGGATTCCTTAATTTAGGAAATTAGTATACAATTAGGATTCAATTCATAATAATAAGGAAACCTAAAATCAAGGAGAAATAACTACCATAATTAATAATTCAAATTCAAATATCTTGGATCTAACAACAAATTCAAATTCAAATTCAAAAATAATAATTAAAATTCAAATATTCAAAGTTTGGCAACGTCATCTTCCTCCTCCTCATCCATTACGACCATAACTGCCATTATGAAGAATGTTGATTTAGTCCAGAAATTAAAAGGAGAAAAAGATAAATTTTAGTGCAGTTGGTATCCAAATATTTATACAAAGTTAACCATTTTAGTTTTTGTGGGTAACCAAGAGAAATTTCAGTGCAGTTGGTAACCAAAACTTTCAAATGTAACAATTTTAGTTTTTGTTGGTTATATTTGTATTAAAGTTTGGCTACGAACTGCACTATTGAAAAAGAAATCTATAATAGATTTCTTATAATTAATTGGTAACCAAATAAAACTGAATTGGTTACCTTTGTATTAAGGTTTGGCTACCAACTGCATTATAAAAAAAAATCTACAACAGTTTTTTTTAATAAATTGGTAACCCAATAAAACTGAATTTGTTACATTTGTATAAAGTGTTAGCTACCAACTGCACTATTCAATAAAAAAATCTATAATAGAATTTTTAAAAATAAATTAGAAACCTAATAACACTGAATTGGTTACCTTGGTATGAATGTTTGGCTACCAACCTGCATTTATAAAAAATCATGACAAGCTGTATTTATGAAAAATCACAGGTGGAGGATGGCGTTAACAAGTTGGGACTATCTAGGTTAATGGTGGAGGATGGCGTTAATGGTGGAGGAGGGCGGAGGAGAAGGGCGGAGGAGAAGGGTGTTAATGGTGGACGAGGGCGGAGGATGGGGACTGTCTAGGTTAATGGTGGAGGATGGCATTAATAGTGGAGGAGGACGGAGGAGAAGGGCGGAGTAGAATGGCGTTAATGCTGGAGGAGGGCGGAGGAGAAGGGCGTTAATGGTGGAGGAGGGCGGAGGATGATGTTAACAAGTTGGGACTATAGATGGTGGAGGAGGAGAAGACGGACAAGGGCGAAGTAAATCAATATTAATCCCCTAAATTAAGGAATCCTAATTGCATACTAATTCCATAAATTAAGGAATCCTAATTGCACTAATATTGTAAATAAATATAGAAGTGTATTAATTATGTAAATATTTTATGAGTGAACTATTGTTATAATTATTTTTAAAAATGTAATAGAATATGTAATTGTTCCCACAATAACTGGGTTAAAACAAATTGGGCCACTAATTAAATCTTTTGGGCTTTCAATTAATCATTGGGGCTATATAATATTTACATAGTCCAATCTTTTCCATCTTAACCCACCCTAAATATTTAATTAGGGTATCCATTCCAAATATATAGAATTTAAATCATCACTCTTGTACATTAAATTCTATAACCCAACTAAACTTGTTTTAATTAAGTTATAAAATTAATAACTTGAGATAATAAAAATATATCTATTAACCTAATATAATTTTTAATATTATTATTCTCCCACAAGTGGGCTTAGTTTGAACCCTTATTTAATTACATTGAGCTAGCAATTTACTTGTTTTACTTACTAACAAAACTAATTTGAGCTTTCAACCCTAATTAAATTGGGTCAATATAATACTTGTCACATACATAATATATTGGGCTAGATTAAATAATTTAATCGCCCTTAGTCACTTTATCTACAAGTCAAATGCTTAATTAATTAATTGGGTTTGTTTAAATAATAAAACTTCCGTAGTCCATTAAATTTAATACTCTTGGACTCTATTTAAATTATTGAGTTATGCTATCATTATAGTCCAATATTTTTAATTCTATTTTACCCTAATCATTTAATTAGGGTTTTTATTTATCACACAAGAAATTAATTTCCTTACTTATGCCATTTTAATTTCATAACTCAATTAGACTTGGTTATAAAATTAATTATTTTGAGATATATAAAATAAATCTCTTAATGGTAGTATATATATATATATATATATATATATATATATATATATATATATATATATATATATATATATATATATACTAATACTCTCCCATATTATAACCTCTTAGTTTATTTAATTATCACACCTAATATATATATTAGGTTATATAACTTAATTCTTATTTCACTTTTATATACAAAATAAATGTATTCACATTATATAATGTATATTTATTTAATCATACATATAATTCACATAATCATAACATATTTCACTTCTCACATTTATTTTGACTTTTCTCCATAAAAAGTCAACTGTTGACATTGACCAAGAGTCATCCTTTACACATTTTGTGTTTACTGTCCATTTTGACTAAACTTGACATTCCGGATGCAACCGAGCAGTCCGTGCTTTAAAATTCTATCTCTAACTCAAATTTTGAGTTTTAAATTACTCCATTCATATTGCTAATCGTATTAACTAACGACTTTATACTTGTTCAATTCACATCAAATTTTACAGGTATCATAATACCTTATTCTTGATATTCATTCAAATACATATCAATTCATTTCTAGGGTTTTGAAATTTTGTAACTCATATTTTCTCTATTCTCATTCGAATAGTAAACCATATAGGTTTTACTTGAAAATTTTAAATAATTCCTCAAATTCTCTTCTAGGTTTTATTCTTTAATATTTATTCTAATCATTCAAGATTTTATAAATTTTTGGGTTGTCACATGGTTGGTCCAGCAATTCTAAATATACCAACTAGCTGAAAGAGTTGGCTTTAGTGGTTGCCAATCGAGCCAACGCATCTGCCACTGTATTGTCGGATCAATCAACCCCCTAACAGCTGATCAACGTAGAGTATGCCAATTTATCTTTCACCTTGGTAAAGTATCTCATCATTCTTGCCCCCTGAGCCTCGTACTCCCCTGAGATCCATTTGACGACCAACTGGGAGTCACTGTAGATGACTAACTTTTGTACCTCTAAGCTTCGGGCCAACCTTAATCCAGCTAAGATGGCCTCATACTCTGCTTCGTTGTTGGTGGCTTTGAATTGAAATTTGATGGCTTGTTGGACCTTGAATCCTTCGGGACTTATTAATATGACCCCTGCACCACTGACGTCCGAAGTTGATGAGCCATCGACATAAAGCATCCATGAAGTCCTCCCATGATGTGTTTCCGTGACCGATCCTACATCTTGTTTTGTGAAAGAGCATTCCACAATAAAATCTGCTAATGCATGTCCTTTGATTTGCTGTTCGGGGTAGATATTCTAGTGCAAACTGTGTCAGTTCCATTGCCCATGAAGCGAGCCGTCCTGATACCTCTAGCTTGTGCAGTATTTTCTTTAACGATTGGTCCGTGTATACCACCACTAACTAACCCTGGAAATAATGCCTAAGTTTTCTGCTTGCTATGATCAAAGCGTAGGTGAATTTTTCAAGGTTCGGGCATCGGGTTTCTGCCTCTCGGAGTACATGGCTGACATAGTATACCGGGAACTGATTTCCTCCCTTATACCGAACTAATGCTGCTCCCACCGCCATCGAAATTGCTGCCAAGTATAAGTACAGAGGTTCCGAAGGGATTGGCTTTATCAATAATGGTGCCGAGGATAAGTAATTTTTGATCCCTTGGAACGCATCCTCGCACTCCGAAGTCCACTGAAAGCTCTTCTCATTTTTAGGTCCTTTCAAGGTGTCGAAAAATGGCAGACATCTCTCCGCTGATTTCGAGATAAACCGTCGAAGGGCTGCAATCCGACCAGTCAATCTCTGAACATCTTTATACGACTTTGGGGATTTAATATCCAGGACCGCCTGAATCTTCTCTGGGTTCGCTTCGATTCCCCTTTTTCTGACCAGATACCCTAAGAACTTTCCCGATCCCAATACGAACATGCACTTGGTCGGGTTCAACTTCAGCTTGCGTTTCCTGACCGTGTCACAGAAATTTTCTAGATCCTTGAGGTTATCGCAGATTGACATGCTTTTGAAGATCATGTCGTCCACGTAGACCTCCATACTTCTCCCTAATTGCTTCATGAACACGAAGTTCATCATTCGCTGATAAGTCGCCCCGGCGTTCAGCAGCCCGAAGGTCCTTCGCCGCCCAAATCCATCTTCTTCCCTTGCAGGTCCATCCTCTGATAGGCATGAGTGTAAAATATATCGACCGAGGATCCGTTATCTATCATCATCCGTTTCATATCCACGGTCCCGACCTGAGCGGTTATCACCAACGCCCCGTCTTGCGGCTCTATGAGGTCTGTAGGATAGTCCTCATCCGAGAAAGAGATAGATATTCCCGGATATGCCCGAACCTTTCTTGTAGTAGACCCCATAACTGATAACACTACCTCGAGATGCCCATTTCTCTTCTTTCCAGTTACACGTCCAACAGAACCGCCTGAGATAACATCAATTACGCCTCGGGCTGGGGGCTACTGTGGAGGCTGGGTGTCCTGATCTTGTGCTTTGCTTACCTCTCTTGGTACCACCACATTTTCCTGACCGGCTACATACTGAACTAACTGACCGTTTTGAACATTCTTCTCTATCATGTCCATCATGTCATTGCATGCCTCTGTCTAATGCCTGGTGTTCTGGTGATAATCACAAAACTTGTCTCGACCCCTCCTCCCGAGTTTGGTTCATTTCGAGCATGGTTCATAGAAGGATTTATTCCTTATCTCTTCCAAGATCTTCGCCCGATCCATAGCGAGGGGGGTGTAAACTTTGCTGACATTTCAGTTAGGCAAGGGAGGTCGGTTACTTCCTGACCCTCCTCTATTGTAGGTTTTTTTTTCTGGGATTATCCAACCTCCACTGGTTGTTATCCGAGCACTGATAATTCTATTTGTCCCGATCCTTAGACTTCTCATAGGACTGGGAGTGTGGTTTGAAATTACCCATGGCTTCTTCTATCGCAATAAACCCTTCAGCCTGATGGAAGGCTTCGGTCAGATCTGCAGGAGGGTTGATCACCAAATCTTTCATCAATTTTTTCAACCTCCCGATATCCAAACTTGTCGTGAAAAATCCCAAGGCATGTGGGGAGTTCAACTCTACTACCAAACCCACAGCCACCCAAAATCTTTTTACGTATTGACCTAGGGTTTCATCTGACTTTTATCTGACCTACATGAGGGAAGCTGTTATTTTGCCCCGTCTTCTGTTACTCCCGAACCGAGCATGAAACTTTTCTCAAAGGTCATTCCACGAACCGATCGATCCGGCTTCCAAACTTCCCATCCATTCTCGGGCACTCTTTTTCAGCGTTGTAGCGAACATATGGCATTTGCCTGCATGTGAATGCCCATAGTAAGACATCAGACTGTCATATACATCTGAATGATCGTAAGGATCCCCTAGTATGACATACGTATCCATTGGGGGCATCTTCTTTTTTGGATCGGCCGTGACTTGATTGATCTCTGGTGAGAAAGGTGATCCAGGACAACCTGAAGAGGTCCCCATCGGACTCTTAGCTGTTAGTAACTTCTCCAATTCCGCGACCCTTCTAGCGAGGGGATTGGCCTCCTCTTTATTGGGGGGACAAATGATGCATGTCCCGCTTGTATTCGGGTGACGTGATCCTCCTCTTTTGTCCCGACCTCCCTTGGTGCCCAGATCTTTTGTCATCCGATCGACTCCTCCTTCGGCTTCTTCTTTCTCGGCAGCGACTCCGGGGTCAGCTCCTTTCTTTTCTAGCATCATCCCGTCGGGGTGATTGGGATCGACTATGATGTTAGCGCCTCTTTGAAGAGGCTTCCTGTTCTTCGGCCATTTTAGCCATCTATGCCTCGAGTTCCTCCTGTTGTAGCCATAGTGCCAACATGACATCTTTATTCTGCTCCATCTTCCTTTCTAGGATGAACTCCCGCTGGTCCCGGCTACCTTCTCCTCTTTCTTGCCGCACGAGGGCTCGAGCACTACAAGAAAAAGGGCTATCAGCGACCAAGGATATCAGTGACCGCATATCCGGTCGCGGATAATACTTATAGTGACCAACATCAGCGACCGTAATTGAATCTGGTCGCAATTTACTATCGGCTGACCGCATCGCGGTCATTTCGCTTGTCATTGACATTAGTTTCCCTCCCAAAATTTGGCGTAAAAGGGTGGCGTTTATTTTTTGCGACCAATATATCGGCGATCGCAATGCGGTCGCTAAAAACACGCGTCATAAAATATCGGTGACCTTAGCGATCGGTCATTGAAGCGATCATTGATCAACTAAAACTTATTCGGACTTCAGTTCGCGATATCGATGAGAAGAAAAAAAGAAAGAGATACACGAGGGAGAAGAGGAGAAGAGGGAAGAGAGGGACAGACTACCGCACACCATTGCACTACCCGCTTCACCACCGCCAGCAGCACCACCACTTCACCACCTTTGGTAAACTAATTTTGGGTTTAATTTGTTTAATTAATATGCTAGAATTTGTTTTTAATTTAGGGTTTTAATTTATTTTGTTATAAAATGATGAATCCTCGAATGAATTAGTGTTCAATTTAAGTTTTGAAATTTAATCTAGGGTTTAATTTGTTATATATTAATAAATTTGAATTCAACTTGGGTTTGATATATTGGAAATTTGGATTTGATATGTATTGTATTGTATAACGCAATTAGTGTTTGATTTGTGTAAATACATATTCTACAATTAAGTTTTAATTTGTATAAATTTGAGTTTGATATGTAATGTATGAACAGAAAAGAATGTATCAATTTTTGGTTTGTTTATGCATGTTTAGGTATAGTGTGTATATTTGATATATTGGAAATTTGGATTTGATATGTATTGTATTGTATACTGCAATTAGTGTTTGATTTGTGTAAATACATATTCTACAATTAAGTTTTAATTTGTATAAATTTGAGTTTGATATGTAATGTATGAACAGAAAAGAATGTATCAATTTTTGGTTTGTTTATGCATGTTTAGGTATAGTGTGTATATTTAATACATTGGCGAATTTTTTTTATTAGTCGGGTAGTTGCGAACATTTATACTATTAACGAGCCTATTGTTGATCCACTAGAGCCTATTAAGGGGCTATTGGAGTTGATGGGCTGGGCTTGGGGCAACGAGGCCACACGAGGCCACGCCAAGCTTAGCCAAGCCTCACGGGGCCAAGCCAAGCTTGGTTGTTAGCATGGTAAGCTATTGAAATTTAAGCCAAAAAAGCGATGCTTAGGGGCTGTTAGTGCAATGAGAGAAGGTAACTAGACACACATGGTCAATAAAGAGACTGCATTTATCTTTTTAACAAGGGTATTTAACAATTATGTATATAAGAATAAAGCTACAAAATGTTATAGAAGCTATAAATTGCTCAACCAAGTTATGCATGCTTACAAGTATGCTCAAGTCATATGGTTACAAGTATGCTCAAGTCATATGTTAATTAACATTTATAATGTTATTCATAGTAGGTACTTAGTGGAATCATGGACCTCTATTCAGACCGTAGTTGGATGGCACGACGAAAGTCAAGTGCCCATATAGGTGCTACAGTTGAATTTAGAGCTGGTTGCCAAAAGATCGATGCATGTCCCAACGATTGCATGTTGTTTTATAAGGAAAATGAACAAATGACAAGGTGCACGTTTTGCAGTCATGATCGGTTTAGGCCTAATAAAGAGGGTGTGACTACAAAAAAATCAAGTATACCGTTTAAGATTCTAAGGTATTTTCCAATAACACATCGACTAAAAAGATTGTACATGTCTTCAAGATCAGCTGAACATATGAGTTGGCATGCGAAATCTCCATCTAAAGATGGAGAACTAAATCATCCCGCAGATGGGCAGGTATCAGCTGATGTGCATCCCAGCGACCAGATTTTATGCGACTACTATCAGCGACCACAATCGGTCACAGATAGCTATCTGCATGTAAGTCTGAAAGTCGGCAATGATAATCGGTCATTGACAAACTTTTTTGTTGTAGTGGAGAATGGTTTTCATCGACCTGACTCGTATGATTGGGCGTATGTTAGCTGTCGTGAAAGAGTTTACACCGGAGGGAAGAGGCCGACACCTCCTGAACCTCCGAAATTTTGGACCCCAGTCAATCCTTCACCCACCCCCTCACCTGGGTGGTCTGGTGTGACTGGTGAGTCTTCCCCTTTTCCTGGACAGAGGCACCATTCTCCTGACTCGCCATGGCCTGCTACCGGAAAAGCGTAACATGATTGCAAAAAAGCACTAAAACACCTCCTTCTAGTGCCAATGTTAACGCCAAGTTTCGTCTGCGCGTCCAATCACAGAATCCACGCGCTGAAGCCTGTACAATAACGGATCACACACGAAGCTTGACGACTTGTGCCACCGGGGGATAGTTCCGGTGTGAGAATGAGTACAGGTCGTTCACAAGGTTTAATAATGGAGGCTTAATTGTTTAGTGCTCAAAGATGTATTACCTGTTACTTGTAGTCAAGCCTTGTATTTATAGCCATTCTCCCTTCCCAATAGTCCCTCTCCGAGTCGGAATAGGACTCCTAAATATGGTAGTTACCTATATTTGGTGTTAGAGCAACATATTAGAGAGAGAATATTGAATTGAGAGAATAGATAATAACATAGATAATAACTTGATAATTATCTCTCCTGTTTACTTTGAGAAAATAGGAGATATTTATACTAATACAAGATAAGATGGGTGACTAACATATTACCTAACTCAAGGAGATAATCATGGAAATAACCATTACATAATTATTGGAGATAATCGTGGAAGAGTGAATGATGGAAACTATAATTCTATCCTAACAATATAATAATATCTAAAATATTATATTCCTAAAATATCTCCTAATACGCCCCCACAAACAAAATGCAGGGAAACGAAGCTTGAGCTTGCACTTGGATGAACATCCATTTAAATGAAGAGTTAACAGAATAACAACTCCTCGAAATAGAGAAAACACGGATAACTTCCATGAGAGGTTGAACAAAGATGTAGCATGTATGATAATAACATCCAACCAAAGAAAGGTAGGTGGCATATGTTGAATATGTGGTGGGCATGTCGTCTTGGACTGTGAAAGCATGATGTCTGAAGTATCCATGGTTGCAGATCGTGACTGCCCAAATTTGGAGGAGAAAGCAGCAGAGGTAGGAGTCATCATTACAATTATTGATACACTATTTTACAAAATAGTGAGGACTACTAATACAACTAGCATGAACCATCACTCCATACCCCGGCTAGTTCTTGCTATGTTCTCACCTCCTGAGAAGAAAAATGGAACAAAAAGGAAAAGGGTGAGCTCAACTAGCCCAGTAAAGAATATTATGACTAAGATAATATACAACAATTTATCATTAGTCTTCAACAGGGAAAAATCTGATTAAATATAATAGACAACAAGTTTTAGATCAACAACTGCAGCTGAAACAACAATCCATTAGAAGAGTCAAGTAGAGAAAGAATTCTACTATTTTCTAAGATTTAAAAGTCCATCATCAATATTTTATCCATGTAACATCAATCAATATACATCTTGAATCAAATATTTATCTTTGCACTACAGGCCAAAGATATTCATTTGTATCACCAGTTGGTCATGTTCATCTCAACACCTGTTCATCTTTGCACTACGGGCCAAAGATATTCATTAGGTAATCATTCATCTTTGCATTACAGACCAAAGATAGTCATCAGTTAATCATTCATCTTTGCATTACAGACCAAAGATAGTCATCAGTTAATCATTCATCTTTGCACTACAGGCCAAAGATATTCAGTAATAGCATCATTTAGGACTGAGGATGATGAAAAATATCTTAAAGAAAATGAATCCAGTTAGATAAAAGATCAAAGATTAGGGATTCGTACTTTAGTTTATCCAAGTTCAAAAATACCTTATAATAATCAATTGTGGAGCAAAATTCAAGAATAAAGATCAAAACATAGATACAATCAAAGATAGTAACCATAATAGACAACTTGGACAAATAAAAGAAAATTTCCTTTTTTCTATGAATAATGTCGTATTCATGAATAGTGCCGTATACGTGAATAGTGTCGTATACGTGAATAGTAACCCCGACACAAAAAAGTAGAAATTCCATAATAAAATCCATAGCAATTTTTCGGTATAATGATATTGAAAGAATAACATCATTATGAAGAAAATAACATCACTTACCTCAAAATAACAGTACTTCTGATTGGAATATGGTATAAGGCTGAAGGAAACTTGCACTGATGAATAGCAACTCACAAAGTATCTAAATACTCACAAAATACGCCCGATAATATAGAGAGAAAAAGAGAGAAAACTTGTTTCTGGTGTGATTTTCAATTCTAACTAAGCACCCTATTTATAGGAAAATGCTTAGAACGCCATAGCAGACTAACCTGCTACCTGATGTCTTTACCTGCTATTATTCAAGCCCACAATTTTGAAAATAAATTCCAGCACATTTCATTTCTCACCAACCAAAAGTGGGGCCCACCATATTTTTAATAAAAACATTTATTTTTGAAACTTCAATAATTTATAATAAATAGCCCTTTTCTCAGAAATATTCGAATCTCAAGTCTATTCCATAGGAAATTAAATTCTCTACAACTTTGTAAGTTTATGTTTTTCCAAATTCCAAATGAAAAATGACCGATATCCACATACGAACGATTTTCAAAACTTCCATTCTGACAAAATACTGATAAAATGCCTCATCATTAATTCTTTCATTTATAACCACAATAAATATATCCATCATTTATATCCACATAAAATAAATATTTCCTTATCATATAAATCAATAATTAATTATTCACAAATAATATCACAGAATCACAATTATGACAATCAGGTTGTTCCCAGGAAAGAGAGGGCTTTCCGATAAGGATTTCTCCTTTTTGGCATGCAATTAGGTGACCAAACCCCTTTCCTAGATAGAACTTCCTTAGACATTGCCAATAATGTTATCTAATAATATTATTCAAATAATATGAATTATTGATCTTTTAATGGGAAATACTGTGCAGTGATAATTATTGAAACAACAATAATATAAAATATCAACGTAGCAATTATTGAATCAATAAAAAAAATATTGAACAGTAATTACTGTAACAATTATTGAGTAGTGCCTTCTTACGTAAGAATCAATAATTCAAAAATACTGTGCAATACTCAAACTTGTTGTTTTCTTCATCCGACTATTTTTCATTATGGGGCCCACAAATGGTTGCGTCGTCATACGAATATTCCCCAACAGAAAGAATATTCCACGACAACATGAATATTTTATAACCACATGCTTATTTTGAAAATTTTTCACATTTCACCTATAACCAAAGCATTATATCAAATTAACACCTTATTATTCACAATAATAAATAGAGGAAATTCGATTTTTATTTATCATAAGTTGGGGTCTTACAGTATTATATGGCAAGGAAATATATTTGATTCACTTCCCTTTTTAGATATGCCTTGTTAGTTGCTTTATAGTTGCATGTTCCACAAGACTTGTGATCCTGATAGATTCTGAACTCCTCCTTGATGGATGGATATTGAGATGTCTCATAATATTTCATAATGGATCGTTGATCTTTGTATTCCCCTACCCTTTATTGTCTTGGGACTAGTTTCTGAATGTGGTTGTGGAGAGGATTTTGGCATTACTCTCTGAGGTTGACTGTAGCACAGATGGTCATCGGTACTCCCGTGTATGGAGGATACCAGGTAGTTCCATCTCTTTTAGATTAGTGTTTCTCTTTTAGGATTCAACCGCAGCTTAGATGGTTGCCAATTGTTTCTCCCACTTATGTGGGGAGACTAGGTAATTCCATTCATGTGGTCTAAGCCAATGCGGTGTGGTTTAATCACCCCATAGATGGTCGTCGATGTATTCCCATATATTAGGTAGATCAGGTAGTTCCATCTCTTATGGTTTGGTTTAAAAGTTGAAGGATGATCCCAGTATCATTGACATGATTTTGTGTTTTTGTAGGGGTGAGATTACACCATGAATGGCTGCTTACGTACTCCCGTGTATTGGAGAGATCAGGTCTACATAGTTTGGCCCTAATGGGTCAAAAAGGTTGAAAGTTATATGTAGTGAAGAGGTTTTTGTTTTTATTTTTATAAAGGTTAGACCGAACAATGAATGGTTGCCTACGTACTCCCATATATTGGGGAGATCAGGTTTGCGTAGTTCGACCTTGATGGGTTGAAAAGGTTGAAAGTTGTATGTAGTAAAGAGATTTTTGTTTTTGTTTTAGTTTTTGTTTTTATAAAGGTTAGACCGGACCATGAATGGCTGCCTACGTACTCCCGTGTATTGGGGAGATCAGGTCTGCGTAGTTTGGCCATGATCAGAAAAACTGATGTGGTGAGAATGGTTTTGAAAACCTGAATTGAATGATGGATTTGATTATCTAGAACTAGGATGCTTGTTTGTAGGTAACTTAAGGCCTAATATCGTTTCACGGTGTCCGAGTTAATCAGTTGGGGAAATTCCTCGCCATCAATTTCTTCTAATCTGAGGGCTCCTCCTGTCAATACCCCATTAACAATAAACGGGCTTTCCCAGTTTGGGGGAAATTTTCCTTGAGATTGGTATTGGTTATCAAGGACCTTCTTCAAGACCAAGTCATTTTTTTGAACTGCCGTAGCCAGACTTTCTTGTTATATGATTGAGCGATCCTCTGTGGGTATAATTAAACATGGAAGATGGTTGTGTCCCACCTTTCATCTAACAGAGATAATTGGTGGTACCGATCTTGTAACCATTGGTCTTTATCAATCTGAGCATCTATCAACACTCTCTGGGATTCCATTTCCACCTCTATGGGGAGCACTACTTCCATGCCATAAGTTAATGAGTAGGGGGTTACCCCAGTGGAAGTGCGCATTGACGTTCTGTAGGCTAATAAAGTCAGAGGCAACAAGTCAGGCCATCCTTTGTGATTGGTGGACAACTTTTCAATGATCTTTTTGATATTCTTATTAGCTGCTTCAATAGCACCATTCATCTTTGGATGAAAGATGATGGAGTTGAGAAGATTGATGTGGAATTTACTACATAATTCCTTCATCATTTGGTTGTTGAGTTTTTTGGCATTCTTTGATACAATCACCTCTTGTTGTCTTTATCGACAAATGATATTGTTTCTGATCAAACCAATGATCACCTCTTTAGTAACTCTAGGGGAGGAGGCTGCTTCTACCCACTTGGTGAAGTAGTCGATCATGGTGAAGATAAACCGATGACCATTGCTGGCTTTGGGCTCAATTGGCCCGATCACGTCCATTCCCCACATTGAGATGGGCCAGAATGAACTCATATTGTGGAGTTCCTATGGAGGGGCGTGGATAGAATTTCCATGAATTTTGAACTGATAACATCTATTGACGCGATCATCATAGTCAGCTTTGTGAGAGAGCTAGTAATGCCCTATTCTTAAGATTTTCTTGACAAGTAGAGGGCCGCTCATATGTGGGCCGCATACTCCACCATGAATTTCATATATGAGTCTCTGAGCTTGGTTTTTATCTAGGCATCTTAGAATGCCTAGTCTTGCATCTCTTTTATAGAGTGTGTCTTCGCTCAGATAGAATTTTATGGCCATTTAATGGATCCACTTTCTTTTTTTTGATAATGTGGAGTTTCCCAACTGCAGTCGGACTAAGTTCCCCTACCCTCAGACCAGGCTTTATGCACAGGCTCGGCCTAAGACATGGCTCTACCCAAAAATGTGCGATCCGTGGCCACACGGACTAATTTTTAATTGGCCCTTACACTTGTTGCAGGCAGGAATCGATCCAAGGATGCCCGGGTTTACGGTTCACCCCAGGTGGAAACTTACCACTGCGCCAAGTGCTATGGTTACTTTCTTTCATCTTGACTTACCCTAGTGGGCGTAGATCCATCTCGCAGATACTCTTTGATAGACTGATACTAAGGGGGTTGGATGAGAGGCATCTCATCTGATACTTCTCTGATATAATTATCGTAGGCTGGGGCCTATTGGCGGGCAAATGTGATATTTTGAATGCTTCCCCTTTCAGGTATGTTGATCAAGGAGGCCAAAGTTCCTAGTGCATCAGCAAAGTCACTCCTATTCTGAGGAATGTGGATGAAGGATATTTCTTCAAACTCCGAAGCCATTTGGATAACTTGCTGATGGTAAGGCAGTAAATGTAATTCCTTGGTGTGATAGACCACTGTGGTTTGTCTGATTACCAATTCGACATCTCCAAAGACAGTTAACCGTTTGACGCCCATGGATTGGGCTAGCTTCAACCCCATTATACAACCTTCATACTCTACTGTGTTGTTAGTGTTGACAAACTGCAATTTGATGGCAATGTGATATTGCTCTCCCGAAATAGATACCAAAACTGCTCTAGCTCCGAAAACATTCATGTTTACAACTCCATCAAAATACAGCCTCCATGACTGGGGTGTATGGTCCTTATGGTGTTGCTAAATTTCCATTACCCCTTCATAAGAAAAATATGTTTCCAAGGGTTTGAAATCTCTGGATGGTGACGCGGTCAGCTGATCCGCAACTCCTTGACCATTGATAGACATTTGGGTCACGTAGATGATGTCAAATTGTTGGAGGATCAACTGCCATTTGGACAGTCGATAATTCAACATAGGTTTGCTGAATACGTACTTAAGAAGGATCCATGCGGGATATGAGATGGGTTGTGTGACAATGGAGATAATGTTGTAATCTCATAGAAGCCCATGCTAATGCATATCAAGTCTTCTCAATCAAGGTATATTTGTGCTCACTAATGCTGAATCTTTTGCTGAGGTAATAGATAGCTTTTTCTTGGCCTCTATCATCTTTTTATCCCAGCATGCAGCCCATGGCATTGTCATTGATTGATAGGTACATAAATAGGGCAACGTCATCCCTGGGAGGTACCAAGACAGGAGCTTTGACTATTTGCTCTTTGATGGAAAGGAAGGATTTTTGACACTCTTCGTTCCATTTTTTGGAGGAGTTCTTTCTTAACAACATGAAGATGGACTAACAGGTTGCTGTGAGTTGGGAGATGAATCGGCTGATGAAGTTGATTCTTCCAAAAAATCCCCGTATTTCCATCTCTGTCTGGGGTACGGGCATCTCTGTAATGGCTTGGATTTTTGCAGGATCTAGCACAATTCCTTTGTGGCTCACTAGAAATCCCAGCAACTTGCCTGACTTGACACCAAAGGAGCCATTGGCTGGATTTAGCTTCAAGTTGTACTTACGCAACCGGTTGAAGAGCTTTTTGAGATGGTCTATGTGGTCTTCTTCCCTTCGAAACTTGACAATGATGTCTGTAATATCCTGAGTGTTTATGATAACGATCCTTAGAGAAGGAAATGAATGGGTTAAAGAATATATAATACTGAAAATATAATTGAGTTCAAATGAATGTTATGAAATAAAAACTTTCAAGAATTGTTGAGAGGAATAGAAAATATAGAACCTATGTTAAGGTAATGCATTGAAGTTGTTCTACAATAGACTTCTAAAAGAGACGAGATGAAATCTAGGTAAGGGAGATTTCGGTGATTCTGAGGACGAAATCCTAATATGGAGGGAAAAATGTAACGAATGTGATTTTTATAATTAATTAAAATATTTATTTGAGTTAGATAAATATTTTAGTTGATTTATTTATTGAATAATAAATATTTGATGTTGGTTGTTATGGCTTAATTTAATTAAGCGTTATAATTTGATAGATAATTTTATAATTGATGTGCATTTTATTATTAAAGTTTAATTGATTGTACTAATAAATAATTTTAAATTATTTTAGTGTGACATTAGAAATATGTTATATGTTATAGTAAGTAATAATAGTATATAATGAATAGCCTAACCATTGGATTGCTTAACTAATGATGGAAAAGTGAGGTTATGCTACTAAGATGGCTTAATGTGATATTGATCATGCATGTAAGAGTTTTGTAACATAAGCCTTATGTTATTAGTGGGGGTTACTATTATATTAATTATTAAAATAACTATTACCCAAATGAGGAGTTACACAAGAAGAAATGCTAGAGTTTTTTTTATAGCAAGAGTCTTGTTGGAAGAGAGAAATAGAGAAATTGAGAGAGATAGAGAGAAATAGAGGAATTGAGATGAGCTAAAAGAAGAAGAAGGAGAAGAAGAAGAAGAAGAAGAAGAAGAAGAAGAAGAAGAAGAAGAAGAAGAAGAAGAAGGTAACTTCTAAACTCTTATTTAATCATTAATTTTTTTGGGTAGATTTATGTTCTAGGGTAGTAGATCATGATTAATCTTGTTTGTATTAGTTTAATCTTGGATTATCAAGAATCAAACGAGAGTATTCAAGAAAGAAAATGAAATGGAAAGAAAATTTGAAGAACAAAATTCGTAGGTTTTGAGTAATTGTGGACAGATCTTGTGAAATTCATTCCTCTTTGGGTATAATGAGTTAAAAAGTGAGCCTTATATCAAATCGAAGATATGGAAGTAAGATATATTCTGAAGGTGGAATCATATGAATACTCTTTCTAGATTTCTTGCAATGTACATTTTAGTAAAATTTGATGCGAAGGGAAAATAATCGCTTAGGAAAATCAAAAGCTATTACGAGTTTCGACTTTGAACAATTAATATAAATTCGTGTGTTTTGAATCTAAAGAAACTTTAAACTAAAAAGTTGTAGATATGGAAGTTTACTAGCCAAACATGAGAGATTGAGCCATTTTATGGACCAGATCATTTTCGAAATAAATTGTTTAGTAAGGATGTCCAGAAAATGAAATTTTCTAGATTAGTTGATGAATTGCAGAATCTGGTTTAGATGGATAAAGGTCTGACTTTAAGGCCTAGATGAGGTTGTAGTACATTGAGTAAGGGTTAATTCTATATAAGAAGGAACAAAAATGGACATGTAACGAATGAGTTACGTTAAAAACGAAAACAACATTTTGTTAAAAAAATTGTGAGGATGAGTTTTATAATTCTGTTTGAATTAAGATTTTGGGTGATGGTATATTTTGACGATTAAAAATATGTTTTGACATATGTAATGAGTATAGATATGTGTTATCATATTATATGCATAATTAACCATTTAAGATCAAGATTTGAGATAAGTTGATGTGTGCACATAATGTGCTCGATAAAATGCCTAAGAGTAATAGTGTTTCTAAACTTTGGTATACAAAGTGTCTAACTAATGGCTAATATTGGATATCTGAGTATGAAAAGATGATAATCCAAGAATAATAATGGAAAGATATCGAAAAGGGGAATTTTTGATTTTTGAAGGAAAACTAAACATGTAAATAATGTGTTGAATTTGCATTTTTGAAACCAAAGTGGTATAATAAAATGGTGTGATATACGCACATTAAACTACAAGTGCGATAGTCTAGCATGTGCGGTGATGAAAATGAAAATAAAACTGAGTTGCATATAAAATAGTTAGATGTCTATAAAGACATTATAAAGGATAATAAGATTAAGTAAGGTCTTAGAATAAATTTGACTATGAGATTGAGTATTGATTTTATTTATTATCAATCTCACATACAGTGTAGGTTGTGCAAGGACGCGAAGTATTAGCGTATTGGTAAAACGCCGGAAAAGGCAAGTCTTTCAGTTCCTATTTGCTATGTGAACTTGGTGATTAGCTGTTTTAAATCTTTATTGCAAAGTGCATGATGTGTTATATGTATGTTGAATGTATGAAATGTTAAAGTAGACTTATGACTACGTTGATTGAGTAAAGCATGCTGATTGAGTAAGGAACTCAATCTTTATACTTGTTATATGAACTGTAGCATTTATGTTATGTTAGTCCAATGTTTATGAGATATATGTTGAACATGTTATTATGTGATACGTGATGCATGAAAACTGTTAGATTTTGCTGGGCTGTCGAGCTCAACCTTACAACTAACCATTTTTGCAGGTTAAGGATTGAAGGTAACACAATGTGCTACTTGAATGACATGGATCAAAAATAATACACGAAGATTAATATTTTAACTAAAGTTGTTATTTCTTTATACCATGATTAAGATTCATGAGATGTACTAAATGTTTTATGATGTATAGTTTTATGTTGAGTTGTAAAGCTAAAGTTAGAGTTATCTGATATGTAAAGGTTATCGGATTGAAATGTAAAATTTTATATAATAACAGTGATAAAGCGAATCATAAAATAAGATTGATTCAAAGACATGTAGATGATAAAGGTTTTGATTCAGGGAATTAAAGTAAGAAGACATAAAAGTTTAAATTATTCAATATTTTATAATGTTTAGCATCGAATAATGATGTAAAATCAGAAGGTAGATATGTTATTAACGACTAAAGTTGAGAATTAAATTGTATGAATTTTGGGGTCATTACAATGTCATCTACATAGACTTCTATCTCTTTGTGCATTAAATCATGGAAAAGAGCCATCATGGCTCGCTGATAGGTAGCTATAGCATTAATAAGGTCGAATGACAATCGTAGGTAGAAAAAGGTTCTTCAAGGAGTGATGAATGTTGTCTTCTCCCGATCCTCTTCAGCAACCATGATTTGGTTATAGCCAGCAAAGCAGTCAACAAACGAGTACATGTCATATTGAACTGTATTATCAATTAGTATGTGGATAAATGGTACTGGGAAGTTTTCTTTGAGACAAGCTTTGTTTAAATCCCTATAATCCACGCATACTCGCACCTTCCCTCTAGGTTTAGGTACGAGAACTATGTTTGATAGCCACTCAGGGTATGTTGATACCATGATGATGCCGACTTTAAATTATTTCACAATTGCCTCCTTGGCTTTCAAACTCCATTTAGGTTTTAATCGCCTGAGTTTCTGTTTGACTGGCTTGAATCCCTCTTTAATGGGAAGGCGATGAATGACAATGTCAGTGGATAAACCGATCATGTCTTCATGAGACCATGCAAACATATCCTAGAATTGGGTCAATAAAGTAACCATGTTATTCCTTTGGCTTAGGGTAAGGTCAGTGCCAATCTAGATTTATTTGGGGTTTTCTCAGGTTCCAAGATTGAAAGAGGTGGTTTGATCAAGATTTGGTTTGGGCTTATCTTCGACCCATTCTTTGATCTCTCTAGGCACCTCATAGTCCTCTTGCACAATCTCTATCAAGTCAAAGTTCAACTTTACATCAAAGTTGTAGTCCTTGTGAGGAATTGACACTTCATCAGCAAGTTTAGACAAATTTAACTCTGGAGTCCTGAAACAAAATGCTTTCACTTAATATATGAAATTGGTTGATCATACAAAGTGTTAACATGGCATGACAAAAGCAAATGCTAATATTATGCAACAAAAGTAAGCAGTTATTGTTATCTATAGGGAAGATGAATTTTCTGCCCTTTTTATCCTTTTCGGCAAATGCAAGGAGTACTGCTCCAATTGTCGAGGGTCAAGTCTTAGTGGACAGTTGTGATGAAGGGGCGGTTGTCATCCTCCTCCTCTTAAATAATAACCATGATGTCTTGACAGTCATCATCTGGGATGTCCCTATTCATACCCTCTATATGTATTAAGATGCGCATCTTTAACAACTGTCTCTTTATGTCTTATGTGTGCCTTTGATTCCTTTCCTCAATGTCTGGGTCTGGAATTAGGACTTATTTCCCTTTACCCGGTCTGGGCTTAGGAAACAGCATACCCGCCATGGAGACAGGAATTTTCCTAAAAGGCCGTACATATTCTGCATCTGTAGGTTTATGCAATAACATTGTAGATGAAGGAACCGATGTATGCTTATGCGGCTTCCTTTGACTTAACCCAGATCAGTATCCTAGTCCAGCCTTCCCTGTCTTGCTAGGAATTTGAATTGGGCATTTTATTCATTGTTGATTCTTTCCTAACCCGTGTCCTTGTTTGAAACCCAAGGATATCATCTCTTGACTAGCCGACATTACCTCGATAGAAACTCTGGGTTTTAGAGTTAGAGACCTGATGGGTTGATAATGAGTGTTGCTCACCTCAAGGGCTTGGAAGTTGATAGCCTCAACTTCTTCATTAAACCTGATTAGAGGTATATCACTTTGGACAGGATACTCTGGTTCAACATTGACAGTGACCAGATTACTGTTGATGATGTACTTGAGTTATTGATGAATAATGGATGGGACTGCTCCCACCATATGGATCCAAGGTCTTCCTAATAATAAATTATATTTAGTAGTGATTTTGAGCACTTGAAAGGATATGTAGAATGTATGTGGACCGATTTCCACCTGTGATTCAATCTCTCCAATAGCATTTCGCCAAGATCCATCAAAATCTTTGATGATTGTGTGACTGCTTCGAATTTTGTTGAGATTGATCTTCATCTTTTCTAATGTGGCATAGGGTCAGATGTTTAGGGATGATCATCCACCTACTAGCACTCCTCCGACCATATATCTAGAAGAAATCACTGCTATGTGTTGTGGTTTGCAATGACCCATCCCTTCGGAAGGTATGTCATCATTAGTGAAGGATATCACATTGTTGTTAAAGATGTGATCTACCATATGATGAAACTTTAACACATTTACTGTCTTTGGCAAGTGGGCTTCTTCCAATATCTTCATTAAGACCTTCTGAAGAGAATTCGAGTCCAGAAAAGATATATGTTGTGGTGCTTCTCTCAAGATTCACACCACCTTGGCTTCATTATGTTCCATCTTGCGGAGGAATTCTTTGATTTCCTCCTTGGACACTTTCCCCTTAGATATGATGACTGGCTTCATCACTTGTTGAGGGAGATATAAAGGATTTTCCTTGGATACCGTAACAGTTGTGTTTGATGTTGATCCTTCAATCTCTCTATAGTTCCATGGGATTTTCTTAAGGCTGAAGATTGGATATTGCGACCTGAATTGCAATATGAGTGGTTTTAGTGCAACCACTTTCAAAGGGTTTTCAACTCCTTTGAGCTTTATGGGTTGAATTGTAAGGGGTGTTGCAGCCAGGTCTCCCTCAAAGGATATGAATGCTATGATTTCCCTCCATCTTTATGATCCTGGAGGAAATGTAATTCCACTCTCGAGTGATACGGTGTCATCATTTGCAATTTGCAGGGCACCGATGTCAATCATATTTTGGACAAGATGACGAAGTGCCCAACATTCTTCAATGTTGTGACCACCACAATAGGAGTGCTATTAACAGACTCCAGTAGCATCAAATCTTTTTGAGTGTGGATTGACTAGAGGTAGCAGTGCTGTATTCTTTCCCTCATTGATCAACATCTGCAAGATTTCTTCCATCGATTGGCCTAAATAGGTGAACTCCCTTTTGTTGGCAAAGTCCTGACAGGCTTGGGCTCTTGCTTTTCTTGCAAGCTTTTCATCCAAGGTTTCACTTTCTTAGGTCTATGTCTGAGTCTTTATGATAAGGGGGATGAGACTTGCATGCTACTGACTGAACACCTGTTGTGTGACTTGGTGTTGATGTATCACCAGTTCTGCCAGTTGATTGACCTGTTCATCAATAAACTTTAACTCTAGTTCCATCATGAACTGGAACTCTGAATAATCCCACTTGTCGAAATTATCTTTGCTGGTTTGGGGAGAACCACCCACGTATTTGAGGTACTTGGAACTCTCTAGTGATCATGTTAATATCCTCTTCCTTGTGTTGAGAGAGAGGGTTATCTTGAGCATGTGGTTGTTCGGGCTTTGTCACTACGATTTCACCACTGTCTATTAAGTCTTGGATCTTATGCTTGAGGGCCAAACAATCTTGAGTGTCGTGGCCTGGAGCTCCAAAATGGTAAGCACACTTCTTGCTTGTATTTAAACGCTTTCCACTTGGATTGGCTGGTGCAATGAGATAAAAGATTTTCTTCTGAGCTGTCAGAAGTTTGAAAATGTTTTCGAGTGAGTCCCCTAAGGGTGTGAACACTCTTGAACGTCTGACTTCTCATCTTATTGGCAAGGGAGGATGTGAGACCCCGAATTTTATGAAATAAAAGTATTCAATTTTTCTATTTTGGTAAATAGTTAAATTGATAAAAGTTTAAAGTTAAGGGTGATATTTGAAAATTTTTCAAAGTAGACAAGTTGTCATAAAATACCCGGTTACTATTTACTCTAGTATTGTTCACTCGAGTATTTGGGACACTTTTTGTGTCGGAGTACTATTTACGAGTTACTATTCACGGGTTACTATTCACCTAAATTACTATTCACCCGAATATTATTCACTCGGGTATTTGGGGTATTTTTCGTGTCAGAGTACTATTCACGAGTTACTATTCACGGGTTACTATTCACCCGATTACTATTCACTCTAGTATTGTTCACTCGGGTATTTGGGACACTTTTTGTGTTGGGGTACTATTCACAGGGTACTATTCCTAAAGTACTATTCATAGGGTACTATTCACCCAAAAAATATATTTATTTTCGGTCCAAATTATTTTTGGGTTCAATATTATTCTATGAGGAGATGTGCTAATTTTTCAGACCGTTGGTTGAAATTATAATAGTAAATCAATATGGATCGTTGGTTTAAAGTTTTAATAGTAAAATCTTTTTATATAAAATAGAATACTTTTATAAATTTATTCTATAAATAGAATATATTATATTCTATTATGCAGTGTTTTGTATAGTAAAATCTTTTTATATAAAACATAATACTTTAATAAAGTTATTCTATAAATAGAATATATTATATTTTATTATGCATAGTGTTTGCATAGTAAAATCTTTTATAAAGTTATTCTTTTTATTAGATTATAAATAGAATACATTATATTTTATTTAAAAGATTTTGCTTTAAATATGGACCGTTAGATTAAAGTAAATCAATCTGGACCGTTCATGAATTAGTTACTATGCAATCCATTCTTCTATAAATAGAAGCTCATTCCTTCATTATTTTTTACGAATTAATTGAAACTCTAGAGAGAGAAACTATAGAGAGAGTTCTTCTTCTATAATCTTGAGCGTATTTCTTTAGAGTTTAAGAAAGATTTGAGCGTAGTACAAGTTTTCTTCGAGTATATCCTAGCCCTACAAATCGGAATACTCTTCTTTTACGTTAAGGGATATTATTTGTTGTACTCGTAAGGGATATTATTTGTTGTACTCGTAAGGGGTGTTATTTCTTTTGTATTCATGAAGAGATCTTCTGTTATTCCATTCTTTATTATTCTATTAGAATAATCTGTATACGCGGACTATCCTATACTTGGGGAAATTCTTTTGTTATTCCATTCTTTATTATTATGTTGGAATAACCTCTCTATGTGAACTACAGCATACATGGTGAAATTCTTCTATTATTCCATTATTTATTATTACATTGGAAAAATCACGTCCGATGTGTATTACGCTTTGACTGGTTCCATTATTTTTATTATTCGTTAGAATAACTTTTGTCATCTTGATGATCTATCGCATGCATGCATGGTGATTTCTATTGTTATTCCATTCTTTATTATTCTATTGGAATATCATCGTATGCGTGCGATTACGCATGACACTGGTTCCATTATTTATTATTCATTTGAATAACACATGCATGCGCGGATTATGCACGCATGGTGAAATTCTTACATTATTCCATTCTTTATTATTATGTTAGAATAACTTTGCATACATGCAATAACGCATACATGGTGAAATTCTTTTAATATTCCTTTCTTTATTATTATGTTGGAATAACTTGTCTATGCGAAGTACTGCATACATGATGAAATTCTTTTATTATTCCATTCTTTATTATTATGTTGGAATAACTTGCTATACATGCAATGGCATCGCATACATGATGAAATTCTTTTATTATTTCATTCTTTATTATACTGTTGGTTATTGGTTTTACAGTTGTATGTCTTTGGCCTGTAGTGCAAAGATGATATGTTGTTGAATATCTTTGGCCTGTAGTGCATAGATGATCTGTTGTTTGATAGCTTTGACCCGTAGTGTGAAGATGGACAAGTGTATGACATGATCATGACCACTAGTGATACTAACGAATATCATTGGCCGTAGTGCATGGATAATTCAATGATGTGATTGGCAAGATCATGACCATTAGTTAACAATTGAATGTCTTTGGCCGTAGTGCACTGACATGCAATTTATTGGTATGATCATGACCATTGGTTTTATAGTTGAATATCTTTAGCCCGTAGTGCAAAGATAGACAACTGATTGGTATGATCATTGTTATTACATTTGAATATCTTCAATCTTTGGGGTAAGGATATTGAGTAAACATTTTATTAAGCCTTTGTGGCAAGAAGGGACTAATAATTCACATTATTATAAATATGAATTGTAAATTTAACTAACATCTTTGGTTGTTCAGGTGAAGACAAGTGATGAAAGTTCTATTTGTCTTGAGTATAACAAAGAACTGTTGACGAGTAGTACATGAATAAAATATCAACGATGGACTTTTAATCATAGAAGATAGTAGATTTTATTCCCTACTTGACTCTTCTAATGGATTGCTTGTTCCGCTGCAGTTAAACTTGATAGTTATTATATTTTATAAGTTTAACACTGTTGAAGGCTAATGATAAATTATTCTGCATTATCTTAGTCATAATATTTCTTACTGGGCTAGTTGAGCTCACCCTTTCCTTCACTGTTCTCTTCAGGAAATGAGAACATAGCTGGGACTAGTCGGGGAACGGAGTGATGGTCCAGATGATAGCATTAGTAGTCCTCACTATTCTGTGAAATAGTGTGACAATAAATGTAATGAGGACTCCTTTTGAGTGTGGATATTGTCTAGATGACAATATTTATATTAAAACTCACATCATATGTTTTGTCGTATTATACACGATAGTTGTATTATTCAGTTATATTTGAATTCTGTACCATGTATCTGGCGACTCAAGATGGGTGATGTATACCTAATTTTGGGGGCGTCACAGTTGGTATCAGAGCTTAGAGATATGATCCCTGGCTGAGGTGTGAGACAAGAACTAGGAGGGGAAAGACGGGGAATTCCTTCGCTAGTATGACCAACCTAAGTTTATTTGTTATTTAATTGGTCGGTCAGAATATAAGGGTATTATGTGGTTTGTCAATTAACCCTTATTTTGAAACAATATTCTAGAATGATGTTTGAAATAGAGGAGATGAGAAATGGAAAATCATTATAGAGAGGAAATAATCCGGGAAGGTACAATCTGAAAAGAAAGAAAGGTATTCTCATCTCTTCGAATATCAGGTACGTACGTAAATTTCGAGGGCGAAATTTTATAAGGAGGGGAGATTGTGAGACCCCGAATTTTATGAAATAAAAGTATTCAATTTTTCTATTTTGGTAAATAGTTAAATTGATAAAAGTTTAAAGTTAAGGGTGATATGTGAAAAATTTTCAAAGTAGACAAGTTGTCATAAAATACCCGGTTACTATTTACTCTAGTATTGTTCACTCGAGTATTTGGGACACTTTTTCTGTCGGAGTACTATTCACGAATTACTATTCACGAGTTACTATTCACAGGTTACTATTCACCTAAATTACTATTCACCCGAATATTATTCACTCGGGTATTTGGGGTATTTTTTGTGTCGGAGTACTATTCACGAGTTACTATTCAAGGGGTACTATTCACCCGATTACTATTCACTCTAGTATTGTTCACTCGGGTATTCGGGACACTTTTTGTGTCGGGGTACTATTCACAGGGTACTATTCCCGAAGTACTATTCACGGGGTACTATTCACCCAAAAAATATATTTATTTTCCGTCCAAATTATTTTTGGGTACAATATTATTCCATGAGGAGATGTGCTAATTTTTCAGACTGTTGGTTGAAATTATAATTGTAAATCAATATGGATCGTTGGTTTAAAGTTTTAATAGTAAAATCTTTTTATATAAAATAAAATACTTTTATAAAGTTATTCTATAAATAGAATATATTATATTCTATTATGCATAGTGTTTTGCATAGTAAAATCTTTTTATATAAAACTGAATACTTTTATAAAGTTATTCTATAAATAGAATATATTATATTTTATTATGCATAGTGTTTGCATAGTGCCTGCATAGTGTTTGCATAGTAAAATCTTTTATAAAGTTATTCGTTTTATTAGATTATAAATAGAATATATTATATTTTATTTAAAAGATTTTGCTCTAAATATGGACCGTTAGATTAAAGTAAATCAATCTGGACCGTTCATAAATTAGTTACTATGCAGTCCATTCTTCTATAAATAAAAGCTCATTCCTTCATTATTTCTTACGAATTAACTGAAACTCTAGAGAGAGAAACTATAGAGAGAGTTCTTCTTCTATAATCTTGAGCGTATTTCTTTAGATTTTAAGAAAGATTTGAGCGTAGTACAAGTTTTCTTCGAGTATATCCTCGCCCTACAAGTCAGAATACTCTTCTTTTACGGTAAGTACTATTATTTATTATACTCGTAAGAGATATTATTTGTTGTACCCGTAAGGGGTGTTATTTCTTTTGTATTCATGAAGAGAACTTCTGTTATTCCATTCTTTATTATTCTATTGGAACAACCTGTATACGCGGACTACCCTATACTTGGTGAAATTCTTCTGTTATTCCATTCTTTATTATTATGTTGGAATAACTTTCTTATCTGAATCATGCTAAGTACGCATACATGGTGAAATTCTTTTATTATTACATTCTTTTATTATTATTATTATTCTTTTATTATATATCTTTATTATTACGGAATTAATATTACTTTTCGTATACTGGTTCCATTATTTATTATTACATTGGAATAATTTATCTCATCTTGATCTATCGCATGCATGGTGATTTATGTTGTTATTCCATTCTTTATTATTACATTGGAATATCTCGTCGTCGTGCGATTAGGCATGACTGGTTCCATTATTTATTATTCATTTGAATAACTGCATCTGCATTTGATTACGCACGCATGGTGAAATTCTTACATTATTCCAATCTTTATTATTATGTTGGAATAACACGCATCTATCTAATCTTGCATACATGGTGAAATTCTTTTTTTATTCCTTTCTTTATTATTATGTTGGAATAACCTGTCTATGCGAAGTACTGCATACATGATGAAATTCTTTTATTATTCCATTCTTTATTATTATGTTGGAATAACCTGTCTGTGTGAAGTATCGCATACATGATGAAATTCTTTTATTATTCCATTCTTTATTATACTGTTGGTTATTGGTTTTACAGTTGTATGTCTTTGGCCTGTAGTGCAAAGATTATATGTTGTTGAATATCTTTGGCATGTAGTGCAAAGATGATCTGTTGTTTGATAGCTTTGACCCGTAGTGTGAAGATGGACAGGTGTATGACATGATCATGACCACTAGTGATACTAACGAATATCCTTGGCCGTAGTGCATGGATAATTCAATGATGTGATTGGCAAGATCATGACCATTAGTTAACAGTTGAATGTCTTTGGCCGTAGTGCCTTGACATGCAATTGATTGGTATGATCATGACCATTGGTTTTATAGTTGAATATCTTTGGCCCGTAGTGCAAAGATAGACAACTGATTGGTATGATCATTGTTATTTTATTTGAATATCTTCAGCCTTTGGGGTAAGGATATTGAGTAAATGTTTTATTAAGCCTTTCTGGCAAGAAGGAACTGTTAATTCACATTATTATAAATATGAATTGTGAATTTAACTAACATCTTTGGTGGTTCAGGTGAAGACAAGTGATGAAAGTTCTATTTTTCTTGAGTATAACAAAGAACTGTTGACGAGTAGTACATGAATAAAATATCAACGATGGACTTTTAATCATAGAAGATAGTAGATTTTATTCCCTACTTGACTCTTCTAATGGATTGCTTGTTCCGCTGCAGTTAAACTTGATAGTTATTATATTTTATAAGTTTAACACTGTTGAAGGCTAACGATAAATTATTCTGCATTATCTTAGTCATAATATTTCTTACTGGGCTAGTTGAGCTAACTCTTTCTTTCACTGTTCTCTTAAGGAAATGAGAACGTAGCTGGGACTAGTCGGGGAACAGAGTGATGGTCCAGATGATAGCATTAGTAGTCCTCACTATTCTGTGAAATAGTTAGACAATAAATGTAATGAGGACTCCTTTTGAGTGTGGATATTATCTAGATGACAATATTTGTATTAAAACTCACATCATATGTTTTGTCGTATTGTACACGACAGTTTTATTATTAAGTTGTATTTGAATTCTATACCGTGTATTTGGCGACTCAAGATGGGTGATGTATACCTAATTTTGGGGGCGTCACATAGGATTTGATGATTGTGCTTGAAAAGGGGAATAGTTTCTCCTTTGAATAGGTAAATTTTGATTGTTTTTTTGAGTTTTCCCTTGCAGTATCAAGGAGACATCCTCTTCTTTCTTCTTATGGACCCTCCGTGGGTTGTTCCCATAACTTCCAGATTGGATATGCTCAGCCACAACCCCATCTCTACCATTTCTCCATGCTTAATCATTTCTGAGAATGGTTTTCCTATTCTAGCTAGGACCCTCAGATAAAATGGTGCTTCTTGAATATCTATGAATGTCATCACCATCTCAATCTCTGTCATGGATGGGATTACTTGAGAAGCCAGACGTCTCCATCTTTGGGCATACTCTCTGAATGACTCATTGACTTGCTTCTTGACTTTGGTAATTTAATACATGTCTGGAGCCATCTGAGTTTGAAAAATGTACTGACTAAGGAAAGCATGGGCTAACTCCTCCCCATCTGTGAATTTTGGAGTTATCCAATCTGGTGTACCATGCTCTGGCTTCTCCAATTAGACTTTTCTGAAATAGATGCATTCTCAACTTTTAAATCTCGGCGTAGAATTCGAGCTCTCCAATGAACACTTTTAAGTGGGTGTAAGGATCTCCCAATCCATCATACTTCTCGAAACAGGAGCCTTGAATTTCTCCGGATAATGAACACCGGGGAAAATGCAAAGGTCTAAATAGGAAACACTTCTATGCGTTCAAATCCCTTTGATGGACCAAATGGTCTCTTCCATTTGTAGAACCTTCTTCTGAATATCACCAGTGTCTTGATCTTCTTAAAGATGGTTGATTTCAAGGGTTATGTTGGACTTCTCAGTCTGAGATTCAGATATTGGGACTTCTCTATCCAGACTTTAGATTCCTCCATGTGCAGAGGGTTCAGTTTGCATGGGTATTTGTGGACCCTGAGTTGATTTGTTTAGTTCTTTAAGGAGAACAACCAACTCTGTTATTTGATTCCTTAATCCTTTGAACTCCTCACGAGAGATAGGAGTAGGATCAAGTGGGGCACTTATAGCCATGTTTTACTGTGGGCTTAGTGCCTTTATGGACTTTGAACGGGTAACAGGACAAATCGTTTCCCTACAAAAAGAATATGTAGTTTAGTCTGGAAAAATGAGGAAATGTTACATGATATGTAATGTGTCCATTTTTTAGGAGTGTTTTAATGTTCTCCTGCAAAACGGATGTCAGTCGTTTTGATGAAAAGATATCATGACAGATCTTGATATGAAAAAGGAATGCATATTTACATACACCTTTATATTTTCCATTACATTGAGATTGACATGGAAATGAAATTACAAGTAATTGAAATTACAGGTAATTAAAATGGAAAGGTATGAAGAGTCTTCCCTCTGCGTTTGGTTTATCAGAGGCTAACCTATCATAGGCTAGTCTCGAGGATTTTTGGCATGAAGGTCCCTAGATCATCGCAATTTACTAGATGGAAAATTAATCTGATCTTTCAATTGGAGCAAATCTAGGTAGTGCCTTTCCTGAGCCTCACGGAATTAGTATCCCTTAAGTCCAGTAATCAAACACCGACGGGTTAGCCTTCTGGTGGAGGAATCACACAACATACATTCACATACGTCGCGTCTCACCGTATGGAAATGATGACATGTGCGAAGCACTAATATCACAAGCAGATATGGTGTGAAGTACTAAAGTGCAATAAATAAATCATTAGTATACATCCATTCAATGTAAATGCAGTATTCACACATAAGCAAATAAAAGTTTTTGAAAAGTTTTGAATAGCGGCTTAAGCCCTCTTAATGGTATCCCTACACCAATGTCTTTTGGTGTTCTTATTTTTAGGTGAGATTTGTTTGAAAAAATAAGTTTGAAAAGGTCCGACATGTACATGTCGATGATTTGACTATTAGAGTCGCCAGTTGGTATTTTTAAATGGTTGCGTAACTCAACCGAGAAAAAGTTTGCACAAAGACATAGTGGTTTGGCACTGTTTAACTGGTCTGAGAAACAGAAATTCATTAGGGTCCATGAGCTTGATTAAGCTGAGGGAAGTTGTTAGGCACCCCGCGACTTCCGTGATAACACGGTTATCGCCACTTTTCATTAACTTTTATTTGTGAATATGTGTGTGTGAGTTAGGTCTATGTGCAGTTGTTTGGAAGTAGTGTTATGCCTCGTTTGCACCTATATACAAAGGGTTTGACTTTTGTATAAAAGTTCAATTTTTACAAGATATAGAAATGAAGTTTTGTAAAACAGGTTTTTTCAAACCCTTATGCTCAATAGTATCTGAGGCCTTTGATATTTCCATTTTATTATGTTCGGCTTAATTGCTTTTATTTTTCGAGATGCGAGGCATCTTCGAGAAAATAAGATACATAACAGTGTCGAACTCCTTGTGCGCATGAGAGCCATCTAAGGATATTCAGACACCGTAAATAATTTACAAGCTGGCTGCAGCTGCAAAATGTCCATCACGTGAACCGAATCTAGATTCAGAAGCTGAATCTGTGATCACATGATTCATAGGCTCACATGAAAAAGCAGTATGTATGAAAGCTACAAAAAGAACTAGATTTGAGTAAATTTAAACCATTGTAGCTTCAACGGTTCCAGTTTAGTCACTTTGACCAGTTAAAGTTAGAAGTAGCCAGATTGAGATAAATCAATCCCGCATGCTGAAAAATTAAATATCTACATTATGGAAGCAGTTAAAGTAGATATTTATATAAAAGCAGTTAATATATATATATATAAGCAGTAAAAGGCCACGAAGTAAACTCCAAGCCAGACAAGAATGTAAATATATATATATATATATAAGCAATAAAAGGCCATAGATAGACGATTCGGGCATACCCACACAACGCGATTCTCAACATTAGTATATATATATATATATATATATATATATATATATATATATATATATAGAAGTAGTAGAAAGCTTAAAAATCTGAAAAATCTTACAGTGGGCTGCCAATAAGACTTCAGATAGCTTTCTAGGCCTGAAAACTCAATTTCCACTTGTTCAACTTTAGTATGTTAGAAAACACGAGCTTAAAAGTGTTTGGAAAAAAGAATCACTCAGTTTAGAGCACTCTAGCTGGGGTTAAAGGCCGAAATGGACATAGTTTTCTCTCATTTTCCCTTTTTTTTCTTTTTTCAAATGAGCTGCCAAGAGCTCATATTTAAAGATCAAATGGTCGCGGCTCAACCCGCGACAGTTGCGGGTCTACCATCGGCTGCCCGGGATGCCCCGTGTCATGCGGGTCTCATCGTCTCGAAGTACGTGCACTTAGGCTATGCATTGTCTGCTCGAACGTTCATAACTTTCAATCCGGGCATCCGATAAAGGAGTGATGTACCTTTTCGGAATGATGTTGTCAAGAGATACACAATGACATGGAATTAGAGGTTGTACAAAGCCGGGAAATTGGTCCATGACTAGATCTCCAAGTCTTCAAAGTTTATCCGTTGTATTATCTTGTGCAGTTGTCACTCAGAATTTGAGTTATGGTTCTTGTGGGACACCATGGTACGTGAATGTGATGTTGAGGTAGAAAAATGATTATTTTCCCCCACTAGAGTTATCTCCGGCTTTTGCACAGATGTAGCAATCATTTCTCAGTGTTATCTTTGAGATTGGGCTGATGTGGATGCTGAATGTCCTCAGGGTTATCTATGAAGTGTGCTTGACCTCCGGGGTTATCTTTGAGGTTGGACTAAGTATCCCGAGGTTGAAACTGACTCTTCTGGGGTTATCTTCGGAACTTGAACTGGATCCCTCGGAGTTATATTCGAGGTTGGAACTGGATCTCCGGGGTTATCTCTGGGATTGAAATGGGGTTGTCTCCGACATTGAAAACTGGACTTCTCGGGGTTGTCTACGGGGTTGAGAACTAGATCTCCTGGGGCTCAGTTACACCATACACTAATAAATTGATTAGATATTAGTTGTTATTGTTTCTAATGATTGATATAAACACATCTAGGTTGCGTAGACAATTCAAATAGCATAAGATAGTTGTTCTTCAAGCAGGCAAGTTTTCCAACAAAATTTTATTTTTGTATTAAATGTAACTATTATATTAATGGCATATGAATTGTTTCAAATGATATTCATAATATATGTTATTAAAAGGGTTATGGTTTCTTGTTCAAACATAACCAAGACATATGAGTTATTGTTTGCGTAAAATATGCTTGATTTGATATCAAAGCTTAAGCTGTGATAAACCAATGTTGTTTGTGACAACCCCAAATTTGGGTACTTCATTCCCACATGATTTGATGTTCACTTTCAAAACACTCATTTCTAACTACCCAAATTAAATAAAACTTAAGCAATAAATCTTTCCATTAAAGGGTTACATAATTTAAACCAATAAATCCCATGTTGTCTAACCTTAAAACATTCATCAAATGCGGAAAATTAATTAATTACATCATACAATTAAACCAAGTCTAAAAAGCACAAGTCTCAACAATTAACAAGTCTTCAACACTTGTTCATCTTGCCTTTCCCTTTACTAGTGGTTGGCTCGTCACCCTTCTCAACTTTAGCTGCAATGGTTATATATATGCAAGAGTGAGCAAAACAAATGTTTACTTAAGAAAACATAATAACTGGACTGAATAAGCTTGACTAAATTGAATAACATTTTCTAGTACCGATAATCAAGAACTGATATTAAAAATCATCTGAGGGTCACAAGACTATGAAAAATGTCCCAGGTTATAAGTATTTCTACTTGAACCTTTAACAGTCGTTAGACTGTATGGACCTTCCTTCTCGTACTTAGGGGGATCAACCCTTCGTACCATGTATTGTACACAAACATCTTAACGCTTTCGCGTAAATAATCCACTATAATAGGGTTGTTCATCTCAGTTTCAATATACGAGTCTGCGCTAAAGGAAGTTTTGTTTGAATAAGTTTCAAGGGTAATTTAGAGTACAACATACATCAACTAAGAATTAGTTGAATCCAGGGTTTAATGATAATGCAAAGGGTTCAACAACAACGTATTACAGAGTAATTATAAACCATAAATGAACATTGTAAAGCAACAAATTCATGCCTTACGAATAAAGTACAAAGCATTGGAAAGATATAATAAACCTTGCTTGAACAAAATGGTAAGCTAAGGTTGCAATTCCCGACAAGGAAACAAAGTTAAGAAAACTTTGCTCAATAGAATTCAAGAACTTGCTTAAAATAAAGGTAAGGTTCAGAAACTTGTCTTGTGTGTAAACTAAACAGTTGTAACTGACATTCCCAAATATCATATACACATGTCATTGTAACATAATTAGTTACCACATGATCATGTTACATAATTAAATATCTATTTCATTTACAACCCTTGATCTTAGGTTTAGCCACATGATTAAACCACCCTTTAATTTATTAACACCAATCTCAATTATCACATAAATCACATGTTATGAATAATAATTTTCATATTTGGTATTATAACAACACCACAACCTGATTAATCACAATTTATAGTGACAAGATTACACTATATTAACAATTATAAAATTGTAGATTAGAAATCAAATTTTTGGGTCAAACTGCTATCTGGCGTTGCAGTGCCTCAATTTGTAATGAGGACAAGTGCTACGACGCTGGTATGGCACTGTCGGGTGAGATAAAAGCTTGAAACTAGTGTTGTAGATTGAATTACAAAACAAAGCAGCGCTCTAGCGCTTTGTCCTTATCAACATGCTTATTTGAGTGGCTTTAAGACCCTATTTCTTCACGTAATGTGCTCTACGGCGCCTTGACACAGTTTCATGGAGACAGTTTTGTGAAGAACAAAAAAAGCCAAATTGGCCTAAAAACGTCTTTCTAACAACAAATTTAGTACATATAATTCACATAAACTAATGTTTTTAACATGTTATTAACAACATATACTACATAAACTATTAGAGTTTATGCCCTAGAGGCCAATTATTTGATATAATTGCTTAACGTTTTGATATTATATTTGATTGAATAAATGATTGACTTTATTACGGTTTTATTTACTGCATTATATAAATGTTAACATAATAAAAATCCTTAGAATATTGATACAAATTATATAGTTTCAAGTATGTGACTTGAACATGAGATTATATATTTACAATTAGTATCATTGTTTTTAAATGTCCCTAGTCGAGTATCATTGTTGATGGGATAACAATAATGCATTAAGACTAGTATGTGGATTGACTGATGACCAAATCTCATTGGTAATAAATATATGAGATATTAAGTCAATGCATAGGTACATGTTAGATAACGATGTACTGGACAGACCCACCATGAGAATTCTATGTGGAGCATTATGCGAAGTGTCATTAGCAATTCTCATATTGGCAAAGATGTAATGGTCCTTCGACCTGAAATCACTACATTTCTTCACGGGAATTTATGTAATTTGATATCATCAAATGTCACCTTTAATAGGGTGGACTATAAAGGTGATTATTGGGTACATCATGAATCGTGTGAGGAATATGAGTGATCTAGATGGAATTTAACCTTCCTATGTATTAAGGGTGATATCCATAGGCCTCTTGATTGAGTAGGACTATGAAATGCATGAACATGCTCAAATAGTGATTTGTTTCATATAGTCTACTCATTGATCAAGAAAAACTCAGATTAAATTATGAAGAGTATGACACATTCCATGACTCGAGCTTAATCTAGGATATTAAGGTTAAAATGATTAAATTACATTGAAACATTGGTCACGAAAAGGTTGCATCGAATCATAGATCTTATTATTACTTGGGTAGTAGTGATGCATTACTAGATGCCGCTCACTGTTTATAATTTTATAATATGATTTTAAAATTATTGTCAACGTAATAATAACCTATAGGGTCACACACAAAGAACATAATTAAAAGGATATTAATTTAAATTGTAAAGATTTAAATATGTCAATATGATTGATAGAATTTTAAATTACGAATTTAAATTAATAGGATAATTTATATATAGGTATATTAATTAAGTAAGACTTAATTAAGATATATATATATATATATATAAATTTCGGATTTTATTTTAATTAAATTAGGGTTTTGATTAATTCCTATTAACTACTATATATATGATATATAGCAGCCATTTTAGGTTACCATCATAAACTCACAAACCCTAGCCGCTCTTAGAGAGAGACTAGAGAAAAGTTCGAAAATCTTGTTCCTTTGGTGGCTAGTACCACAACTCCTTTTATTGCAGAATTGTGCGACGGTTCGCGTGCATTCGTGTGGATACCGTAGAGACATAGTACCGTGAGGAATTACATTGGAGATTCGGAGCGCATCAATTTTATTTTCACAATCGGTATAATTTCTTACCACTGAGTTAATTGATTTTCGCATGGATCCTGTTTAGGGTTTCGAAATTGCTTAAAATTTTTAATTTTCATTGTGCGTTTCTGTATCAAAACCCCTACAGTGGTATCAAAGCTACTTGCGAAATGATTAATTAAGATTACGTGTTTTATTGCTTTCGATATATATGATATATGATGTTACAATTTTACCGATCTGAAATTGATTATATTGTTTTCGATATATATATGATATATGATGATACAATTTTATCGATCAGAAATTGAATATATAATATTTTGTATGTAAGCGTATTCTGGTATTATGAATATCAGTGATAGATATTCATGTATATGATGTTCTGTTAATTGTATATTATATGGCGTAATAACAGTATACAACTTATGTTCTAATTGGATTGGAAGTATGAAGATTCGGTTTAATTAATATGATTAGTTGAAACTAGACATATATGATATGTACCGCTAGGGGGGGAGACCCCCCCTTGGACCCCCCTGTCGTTGCGCACGATGGTCGTGTCCCCTATATGTTATATATAGTTTTCTTTTATTATATATAAATTGTTATGTGCTTATTGTGATATGCATGGTGCACAGTTAAGGCCTTTTGACCCATAGGTTAGTGGTTTTTAGTTTTGAAATACGGCTTGCATGTCGTGCTTTTCTATAAATTCTAATATAATATTCTCTTCTCATCTAAATCCCCTTGAATGTAACTCGAGGTTTCTTTATGTCATGTAATAATCTATAATCGATGAAGATGTCAAGATGGAGAACACGATGGAAAGATGATGATGGAGAGGAGGCACATGCTTGAGGAAGATCCAAGGAAGCTATTTATTTCAAGATCTTTTACCACCTTAGATTGACCTTCAATCTTTCATTAGCTTGAAAAGATTGACAGTGGATTGGGCCATAACTGTGACACATTTAATTTCGCACTTTATTTATGCTTATATGTGATATGATATGATAAATAATGTGCATGCTTAATAAGATTAAAATTGGTGAGATCTAAATTAATTTATAAAATCCCTCAATAAAATATTAAGTCTAAATCAGATGCCTTCCAATGAATAACACTCATCAAGACCTTCATCAATAGATATAGGTTTGCCAAAGCAAAGTACCCTATTTATCTAGGTAAGATGCGATAGGATAATTGTGATATCCAAACTGTTAAAATCATTGGGCCCGACTTAACTAAGTTATCTCAATTGGATTGTGGACTTAGAGGCATGGAGTTTGGTAGGTACCATTAGATGGACTAGAAACAAATGTTGGTTACCAAACTATCCAGGAGTTATATATGATATAATTGACAAGGGGTTGTCTACCTAAATAATTGTGTTTTAAGAGATTAGCCAAAGCTAACTTAAGGCATAATGAAATATGGATCTTGGCTCACTAGAAAGATTTAATAGAAAATGCTTTCCGAATTAATGGTGAGGGCTATTAATTTGAATAAAATAGTGGGAGGTATATTTTGAATGTACTATTATCAATTACATAATATCAACTATGCAATTTGACTTATTATTTTTGCACTTATAAATTATAGATATCAATGGCAAACAACAACAACACAAATAGTCTTTCATTACGATTAGTCCTTGAAAAGGACAAGCTGAGTGGAATTAATTTCCTTGACTGGCATAGGAACTTGAGGATTGTCCTAAAACAAGAGCACTAGCTATATATCCTTGATGGACCCATTCCTGCACTACCAGCTGTCACTACACCATGTGCGGAGCATAATGCTTACAAGAAGCATCAAGATGATGCTCTGGACGTGAGTTGTGTCATGCTAGCAACCATGAACGCTGAGCTTCAGAAACAACATGAGTTGATGGATGCTTATGAGATTATCGAGCATCTCAATAAATTATTCGAAGGGCATGCTCGACAGGAGAGGTATGATACAAGCAAGGCATTGTATCACTGCAAAATGGGTGAACGTGATCTCGTTGGTTCACATGTACTGAAAATGATTTGGTATATTGAGTACCCTGATAGGTTGGGTTTTCCAATCACTCCAGAAGCCCAAACTGATCTTCTTTTGCAATCTTTGAACATCAGCTACACTCAATTTATTATGAACTATCTTATGAATGAAATTGAGAAACCCCTTACTGAGTTGTTGAGCATGTTAAGAACTGCCGAGAACAACATGAAAAAGGTAGGACCCGCTCCCATAATGATGGTGCAAAAGGGGAATGCTTAGGGAAATTACAAAGGCAAGAAGAAGATAGGATCTAAATCTTTTGCCAAACCCAATTCAAAAACCAAACAGGCTTTAAAACCTAATGGTGGGGTGGCTAAAGAAGGCGAGTGTCACTTTTGTGGAAAACCTGGACACTGGAAAAGGAATTGTCCTGCTTATTTGGAAGAAGTGAAGAAAAGGAAAGGAAGTATGACTTCTGATTCAGGTATATATGTTATAGAAGTCAACTTGTCTACTTCTACATCATGAGTATTGGATATTGGATGTGGTTCTCACATTTGTGTTAATGTGCAGGGACTACGAAGGAGTAGGACTTTGGTGAAAGGAGAGGTTAACCTACGAGTTAGGAATGGACCAAAAGTTGCTGCACTGGCCGTAGGAACTTATCATTTGTCTTTGCCCACTAGGCTAGTTTTAGAATTAGAAGATTTTTATTTTGTGCCTGCTATAAGCAAAAACATTATTTCTATTTCTTGTTTGGACAAGAAAGGTTTTTCATTTATAATAAAGAACAATCGTTGTTTGTTTTACTTAAATGATATTTGTTATGGTGTTACACAATTGTTTAACGGTCTCTATATTCTTGATTTAGAAATGCCTATCTAAAACATAAATACAAAATGATTTAAATCAAATGATTCAAATCCGACATATCTCTGGCACTGCCGTTTAGGCCATATAAATGAGAAACGCATATCCAAACTCCATAAAGATGGGTTCTTGGATTCATTTGATTTTGAATCATATGAGAAATGCAAGTCTTGTTTATTAGGCAAGATGACTAAAGCCCCTTTCACTTGACACAGTGAACGGGCTAGCGATGTATTGGGACTTATACATAGTGATGTATGTGGACCCATGAGTTCGTTAGCAAGAGGTAGGTTTTATTACTTCATTACATTTATTGACAACTTTAGTAGATATGGATATGTGTATCTTATGAGACACAAATCTGAATCCTTTGAAAAGTTCAAGGAATTCAAGAATGAAGTTCAAAACCAATTTGGGAAAAGCATAAAAGCCCTTTGATCCGATCGAGGAGGTGAATACTTAAGCCAAGACTTTGAAGACCTTCTAAAGGAGTGTGGTATTATATCATAGCTCACTCCACCTGTAACACCACAATGGAATGGTGTATCTGAGAGGAGGAATCGAACCTTGTTGGACATGGTACGATCAATGATGAGTTATGCAGATCTTCCAATAAGCTTCTGGGGTCATGCCCTAGAGACAACTGCATTCACACTTAACCGTGTTCCTACAAAGACGGTTTAGAAGACACCATATGAGATGTGGACTGGGAAACTTCCTAGTATATCGTTCATGAAGATTTGGGGTTGCGAGGCGTTCGTAATTGTTGCTCGAACTAGTATTTTTCTAGAAAGAGAATTTGTCTCGAAAGGAAACAGTGGGAGGAAAGTAGAACTCGAAGAAATTCGAGAACCACAAAATATCATTGAACCTGAGTTTGAACGTGAGCAGGAACCACAAGATATTGTGGAAAGTGAACATGCTCAAATTACATAAGGCATTCGTAGATCTGGTGGGACACGCCAAGAGCCTGAGAGATATTATAGATCAAGATTAGCCTGCTTCCTACCAAAAAGCTATGAATGGACGAGATTTTGAGAAATGGCTTGAAGCCATGAAATCTGAGATGGACTCCATGTATACTAACCAAGTATGGAATCTGGTTGATCCACCCGAAGGGGTAAAACCAATCGGGTGCAAGTGGGTTTTCAAGAAGAAAACCGACATGAATAGTAATGTATAAACTTATAAAGGTCGACTGGTAGCAAAAGGTTTCAAACAAATTCAAGGTGTTGACTATGATGAAACCTTCTCTCCAGTGCCAATGGTTAAATCCATCAGGACCTTACTTGCTATTAAAGCTTTTTATGATTACGAAATCTGGCAGATGGATGTCAAAACTATTTTCCTTAACGAAAATCTCCTTGAGGATGTGTATATAACACAACCTAAGGGTTTTGTCACTCCAAAGGATGCTGGAAAGGTATGTAAGCTGCAGTGATCCATTTATGGATTGAAGCAAGCCTCTCGGAGTTGGAATCTTCAATTTGATGAAGGAGTCAAAGAATTTGGCTTTATTAAAAATGAAGATGAACCTTGTGTATATAAGAAGGTTAGTGGGAGTCACATTGAATTCCTAGTATTATATGTTGATGACATATTAATTATTGGGAATGACATTCCTTCCTTACAAACTGTAAAAACATGGTTAGGAAAATGTTTCTCCATAAAAGATTTGGGCGATGCTGCCTACATTTTAGGTATCACGATCTATAGAGATAGATCGAGAAAAATGCTCGGCCTAAGTCAAAGTACATATATTGATAAAGTGTTGAAACGGTTCAGCATACAAGAGGCAAAAAGAGGAAACTTACCCGTGACTCATGGTTTAAAGATCTCTAAGGCCCAATGTCCTAAATCACTAGATGATGTGGAGCGTATGAGAAAGATCCCTTATTCTTCGGAAATTGAATCTATTATGTATGCAATGATATGTACTCGTCCGGATGTCTCGTATACTTTTGAGCACGATTTAATGATGAGCGAGATACGATCGAATCCGGTGAAGGTCATCGATGTTACGATCAAGAATATCCTCAAGTACTTGAAAAGGACTAAGGATTCATTCTTGGTATATGGAGGTGAAAACGAACTGGCAGTAAAGGATTACACAGATGCTAGTTTCCAGACTGACAATGATGACTATAAGTCTCAGTCATGTTTTGTGTTTTGCCTTAATGGTGGTGCTGTTAGCTAGAAAAGTTCGAAGCAAGAGCGATGGCGATTCTACAATGAAATTTGAGTATATTGCTACTTCTAGTGCAGCCAAGGAGGCTGTATGGATTAAAAAGTTCATCACTGAACTTGGTGTTGTTCCAATAATTGTTGATCCAGTTGCTCTATATTGTGATAATAATGGAGCAATTGCACAGGCTAAGGAACCCAGATCTCACCAACAATCCAAGCATATACTTAGGCGGTACCATCTCATCCGTGAAATAATTGATAGAGGAGATGTACATATAGGAAGAGTGCCAACAGATGATAATGTTGCAGACCTACTAACCAAGGCTTTGTCGCAGCAGAAGCACGACGGTCACACTAGTTCCATGGGTATTAGATACATGAGTGATTGGCTCTAGTGCAAGTGGGAGACTGTTAAAGTTTATGCCCTAGAGGCCAATTATTTGATATAATTGCTTAACGTTTTGATATTATATTTAATTGAATAAATGAATGATTTTATTATGGTTTTTTTTACTGCGTTATATAAATGTTAACATAATAAAAATCCTTAGAATATTGGTACAAATTATATAGTTTCAAGTATGTGACTTGAACATGAGATTATATATTTACAATTAGTATCATTGTTCTTAAATGTCCCTAGTCGAGTTTCATTGTTGATGGGACAACAATAATGCATTAAGACTAGTATGTGGATTGACTGATGACCAAATCTCATTGGTCATAAATATATGAGATATAAAGTCAATGCATAGGTACATGTTAGAGAACGATGTACTGGACAGACCCACCATGAGAATTCTATGTGGAGCATTATGCGAAGTGTCATTAACAATTCTCATAGTGACAATGATGTAATAGTCCTCTGACCTGAAATCACTATATTTCTTCATGGGAATTTATGTACTTTGATATCATCAAATGTCACGGTTGGGCCATGATACTTTAACTATTGGGCGGACCTATTGGGCTCCTCCTTTGGAATTAAATGTCTTCCATAACGGACTCGGTTAGTTGGGCTCTATGAGGGCCCCGAATCCGAGGTCTCGAATCATCGCGGATCCGGTTCGATCATTCTATACACTATTACTATTTTTGCGGAAGATATAAACATAAATTGCTTATACAATACATTTTACACACTATTCCCCAAGGTCGAGTAACCTTAACTTAATACACAAATCATAACTTATTTAACACATAACATTATTATTATACAACACTATTACAAATCTATTGCACACGTATACTAAAGCTGGAACTGTCTTGGACCTTTCCTTGTATCCGTCGCATTCGCCTTAATCTACAATGTTTTATCATGATATATCAAGGGTGAGCATAAGAATTGCCCAACAAGTTTAAGTTCAATAATATAACGATATATCATGACTGAAATGATTTGAATAATTGGCTGGGTATAATTCAACAATATAATTCTGAACTAGTAGGAATAAATTTATGACTGAACAAGTAGTATACATGAACAAATATATCTGAACCAACTGGTAATGAAGGTGATCAGCCTTTCATACCTGACTTATACATGCAATATATACAGAGTACAATTCATGGTAACCAGCAATGATTTACCATAAGCTTATCCAAATGAAACACTCTTAGTAGAGTTAAGTAAAAACAAACTTGACTGAACCGTTGATTACCGCTACGCAATTTATAACGCTTTGTCTGAACCTAATATATAAATAACATCGATTGTTAAGTTAGAATAATATCATCACAATTTATAAAATAACCTAAACATATTACACATAACACATAACCCTATCAGCCTATAACACACATAGGATTCGGTATCAATTCAAACTTTTGCAGTCTGAGTTGAACCCGACACAAATCTGACATCCCGACGGTCTAGTCAGACTTTTATCGAGTCTAAGCTCAATTAAACTCTAGAAAAACACTTAACAATATCTTAGACAAATTTCTAAGCAGTCAAAATAATTTTCATAGACTTATAATATTTTTAAATAATTATTACCATTTATCGTGATTTTTCAATCATTAAAAACATATTTAAATAAATTAAATACCACTTAATTCTTTTATCATTAATATTTATTTATTATCAAATATTAATGAAATACATGTCATAATATTATAATATATTTATAATAACATAAAGTATTTTTAATGCTTTAAAATCACCTTTATATGATTTTTAAACAATTAAATTCATTATCCAGATAATTGCTATTAATATTAAAATATTAATATTTTCATGACAAAATATCAAAAGTTATATTTTATAACTTAAAATATTTTTATAACACTTAAATCATTTTTATATGATTTTTAAATCATTAATTTTATTTTTCCATAATTTATTTAATATAGTTATTAAATAAATTAACTATCATTAATATTAATTAATTAATGAAATTCATCACAAAATATTAAAAGTCATTGAAAATAACTTAAAATATTTTCTCATATCATAATATTATTTTTAATGATTTTTCATGTATTAAAATCATTTTTAAATCATTTATTTAATATTATAATTAAATAAATTAAATACCAATTATATCCCAAAAATATTAAATATTTATGAAATATACTTAAAATAATTAAAAACTATTTTTCAAAATTTTAAATAATTTTTCAAAATTTATTTTGTATTTTTAATAATTAATAACCATTTTTATCTATTTATTTAATTAATTAATCTATTTTTCGAAAATAATTGTCACTAAAGGGCCCTATAGCGATAAACCCGTCGCTATAGGTGTTCTTGGCATTTTTTTGAGTGTTCTTGAGCTTCATAGTCAGAGTACAGGGTACTACGTTTGACCGGTTGTAACTTCTTGATCCTTAAGTTAAATTGTGGCGCCCAAAATAGGTATACATCATCACCTATTACGAGTTGTCAATACACGGCATGTAAAACAACTACAACTTTATTATTACAACAAGAAAACTGTGAGTTTGAATACAAATATTATCTTCAGACAATATCTATACTCAAATAAATCCTCATCACATTTATTGATAGATTATTTTACAAAATGGTGAGGACTACTAAACAATCCTTTCTAAAACCTTCATTCCATACCCCCACTGCAGACTTTCGCTTATATTCTCGCCTCCACGAGAAAAATGGAACAAAAAGGAAAAGGGTGAGCTCAACTAGCTCAATAAAGAATATTATGACTAAGATAATATACAACAAATTATCGTTAGTCTTCAACGAGGAAAAATATAATAGAATACAATAGACAACAAATTTTAAATCAATATTCATAAATGGAAATAATAATTCATTAGAAGAGTTAAGTAGAGAATGCAAACTACTATCTTCTATGTATGAATTTAAAAGTTCAAAATCATCTTTTATCCTGTAACAACATCCGAATCAAATATTCATCTTTGCACTCTGAGGCCAAAGATATTCATCATTGGTCATGTTCATTTAAACACTGCTCATCTTTGCACTACGGCCAAAGATATTCTTCAGAAATCATTCATCTTGCACTATGTGCCAAAGATATTCCATAATATCATCATTTAAGACCGAGGATGATGAAAATATATTTTTTTTAAAGAAACGAATCCCGGTGAAACAAAATGACAAGGATTAAGGATTAAGGATTCAGTACTTGGTTTTATCCACGTCAAAAATACCTCAAAAATAATCATAGTGGTGTAAAATTCAAGAATGATCAAAACATGGATACAATCAGAGTTAGTATCCGAGCGGATGTTTTAGACGAAAAGAAGAAATTTTATTTTTCGGTGAATAGTAATCAGAGTATCGTGAATAGTCAGATATCGTGAATAGTAAGCAGATACGTGAATAGTAACTCAGACACCAAAAGATAGAAATTCCACAAAAACATCTTCACGCTTCATGAATAGTACTTGTGAATAGTAACTCGTGAATAGTAACTCATGAATAGTAATCCGTGAATAGTAACTCATGAATAGTAACCCATGAATAGTAACCCGAGAGCATGAAAAAGTTCCAAATTTGATAAAAACTTCAGATCAACATTTCAAATATAATGATATTGAAGAAATAATATCATTACGAAAAAAAAATAATATCCTTACCTCGAAAGAGCGGTACTTCGATGGAATATATTTGAACGAACTTGCCGTGCAGTATAGCAATACTCAAAGTATACTCAAAATACTCACAAGAATATTTCGATAATATAGAGAGAAAACTTCATTTACGGTGTGATTTTCAATTCTAACCTAAGCACCCTATTTATAGGAAAATGCTTAGAACACCAAAGCGTAAAATTTAATAAAATATTAATATAATATATATTAAATTCCTCGCCCACTCGACCATCTGACCATCTGAATTCAGCCACTAATAATGACAAAAAAAAAAAACGTTTTGTTATTAAAATTAATTAAAACTTTCAAAAATCAATTATTTGAGAGCTTGAACTTCAATAATTCATAATAAATAGCCCTTTCATCAGAAAATTCGAATCTCTTGAGTTTTTATAGGAAATTCAATTCTCTACAACTTTGTAGAAGAAAGTTTTTCCAAATTCCAAACAGAAATCGACCAAAATCCACAAACCAGGCGATTTTACACAGCTATAATCAAATTTCAATCAATAAATGGGGTCCACCGAGCATGTTTTAACATGTTTTAAACATTTATTGCAACAAAAATACTCTTCCTCCTCAGATACTCATATATCCCACATTCGTTGTAAAAAATATCACCGTTAATATATTATTAAAATAATATATTTAAATGAATTATTTTATCGAAAAAGATAAAATATTAATTTTCAACAATTGTCATTTTAAAAATTTTCTCCATCTATATCCACATAAAATCAATATTTTCCTCATCATATAAATCAATAATTAATTATTCACAAATAATATTATGTAATCACAATATTGACAACTGTGCGGTCCTCAGAAAGAGGGGCTTTCAATAAGAATTTCTTCATCATGCAGCGCAATTAGGTGACCAAACCTCTCCTGTATGTAACTTTCTAGACATTGCCAATAATGTTATCTAATAATATTATTCAGATAATATGAATTATTGCTTCGATAATGAAAAATCTTGTGTAATGACAATTATTGAAACAACAAGAATATAAAATATCAACACACGCAATTATTAACTCAATAAAATCTTTGAATCAAGAATTATCAGTAACCATTATTGAGTAGTGCCTTTCACGTAAGAATCAATAATTGGTGCAATATCGTAGTGCAATATTTGCTTCAACAACGCGTATTAGTGTGTTTTAACCAACGGGTATTCCAACAAGATATAACAGTAATAACTACGCCGTTATTTAAAAACAACTTATATTTATCGTTTTCTTCATCCAATCGCTTCAGTTATGGGCCCCACATGGTCAATTGCCACGCATTAATATTCCCCGACAAAGCATTTAATATTCCACGCACCAAACTAATATTCCCCAAAATAATGAATATTTTATAACCACTGCTTATTTTGAAATATTTATGATTTAACCCTTAACTATCCACATTAATCAAATCAACCCTTACTATTTCAAAATAATAAATAAAGGAAATTCCTTTTTATTAAAAAATTTTGGGGTCTTACAACCTCCCTTCTTATGAAATTTCGCCCTCGAAATCGACGACGACGACTGGTGTTTCAAAAGGTGAGGATACCTCGCTTTCATTTCCGCTTTCCAATTCCTGTGTCATTTCTCTATAGCATGATTCCTCCACAAAACTTTAACTTGTGGTATGACCTTTCTTGCAGCGTAGGACATGCTCCTTCCTATCCAAGATCTTGATAGGTACCTCCTCACACGTTAAGTCTTCTATTATCTCGTCCGGTTCTAACTCAATAACGTGGTTCGGGTCTTTCACATATTTACGAAATACTGATATGTGAAACACATTATGAACACGAGACATACTCGGAGGTAACGCAAGTCTATAGCTACATTTCCTACTCGGTCAAGAATTTGAAATGGACCAATAAATCGTGGATCGAGCTTTCCTCTCTTCCCAAATCTTGTAACTCTCCTTCCATGGAGCAACTCGCAACAATACATGATCCCTACATTAAATTCCACGCCCTTTCGATGAAGATCCGCATAACTCTTTTGTCGATCTTGTGCCGTTTGTATACGTTGTCGAATCATTTGGATCTTTTCAGTAGTCATACGTACTAACTCGGGTCCCAACAATGTTGCTTCACCCACCTCATCCCAACATATTGGTGAACGACATTTTCGTCCATATAATGCTTGAATGGAGCCACACCTATACTTGCTCGATAAGCTGTTGTTGTAGGAGAATTCCACCAATGGTAAATACTTATCCCAACTACCCTTGAAGTCTAGGACACAGAGTCTTAATAGATCTTCAAGAGTTTGAATAGTCCTCTCGATTGTCCGTCCGTTTGGGGATGGTATGTGAACTAAATCGCAAATCTGCGTGCCCATAGCTTTTTTGCAAGCTAACCCAAAATCTTGAAGTGAATCTTGGGTCACGATCCAAACTATGGATACAGGCATGCCATGAAACCTCACAATCTCATTCACGACATACTAGCAAGACGCGTTCAAGGAATAAGTCTCCAGTATTGGCAAGAAATGAGCAGACTTGGTTAATCTATCAACAATAACCCAAATAGCATTGATGCCTTGAGAAACCGTAGGAAGACCCCGTAACGAAATCCATAGTAATGTGTTCCACTTCCATTAGGAATCTCAAGTGGTTGCAACGGACCCTTAGGTACTAGATGCTCCGCCTTTTACACGTTGGCAAGTTAAACACATCGAGATAAACTTTGCAATCTCTCTTCATATTGTTCCACCAAAATGTATGTCGAAGATCACGATACATTTTAGTACTTCCAGGATGGATTGCAAATGGTGTATTTTGTACTTCAAATCGAGTGTTAGGGAACACAAAGTCTAGAGTGGACTCAAGTATTCCTTCTTCATCAATTCTCGCGCTTAGGAATAGCTCCTTCTTGTACTTTCTTCTTCATACGATCGTACCAAGATTCGGTGGCTTGAGCAACCTTAACTTTTTCTATTAAAGTTGGCTCTACGCGATACTTGACATCATCGCACTCGTTCAAGATATGATCTTCTACTCAACGCGCACACTACCACGCTCGCTTTACCGGGATGGTATTGAATAGTGTGGTCGTAGTCTTTCAATAGCTCGAGCCAACGTCGCCGTAGCATGTTGAGTTCTTTTGAGTGAAGAAATATTTAAGGCTTTTATGGTCCGAATATATCTCCACTTTCTCCCCATATAGATAGTGCCTCCATATTTTTAATAGCTAAAAACGATCACGCTTAACTCTAGATCACGTAGTAGGATAATTCCTCTCATACTCTTTAAGTTGTCGCGAGGCATAGGCTATGACTTTCCCACGTTGCATGAGAACACATCCTAACCCTTTGCCCTCAAGTATCGTCAGAGATAACAAATCCATCCGAACCGGATGGTATTCATAGAACAGTCCAAATAAGTCTCCTCTTAAGCTCTTGGAAACTCTTCTCGCATTCTTCGCTTCCAAACGAATTTTGTATCCTTCCGAAAGTTAGCCGAAGTTAATGGAGTAGCGATTCGAGAAAACCTTCCACTAATCTCCGATAATAACCAAATTTAAGCCCAAAAGTTACGTACTTCACCACCGACTTGGTTGTTCAACTTTCAGATTGCTTCAATCTTCGCCGGATCAACAGATACTCCATGTTTCGACACCACGTGCTCCAAGGAATGCTACTTCCTCAAGCCGTAACTCGCATTTCTTCAATTTGGCATATAGTTGGTTTTCACGAAGCCTTTCGAGTACCAACTTCAAATGGTGCTCATGATCTTCACGGCTTTTGGAATATATGAGGATGTCATCAATAAAGACAACAACGAATTGATCCAAATATTCCTTGAATACTCGGTTCATCATATCCATGAAAGCCGCAGAGCATTAGTTAGTCCGAAAGACATGACTAAGAATTCATAATGCCCATACCGAAGTTTCAAGGCGCTCTTTTGAATATCCTCGATTCTAATCTTGGTGATGATATCCGAATCTAAGATCGATTTTTGAAAAGAATTGTGCTCCTTGCAAGAATTGGTCAAACAAGTCATCAATACGAGGTAGAGGATACCTATTCTTGATGGTGACATGGTTCAATTCCGATAGTCAATACAAAGTCGCATACTCCGTCTTTCTTCTTTACAAATAAAAACAGAGCACCCCAAGGAGATGTACTAGGACGAATGAAACCAATGTCCAACAATTCCTCGTAGTTGGACCTTTAACTCTGAAGTTCAATAGAGCCATTCGATATGGGGTTTTAGAAATGGGCTTTGTACCGTGTTCAAGATCAATAAAGAATTCAACTTCACGCCTACCGGAAGTTCTTCGGGAAATACGTCAGAAAGTCAATAACAACAGAATATTATTCAAATTTGACGTGTCTTTATTCAAATCCATAACATGTGCTAAGAAAGCTTGACATCCGCTTTTTAATAAACGAATAGCTTTATGATTAGATATGATGTTGATCGATTTTAATGGTTTAGTTGCTTGAATTGCATAACAAAGTTGGTTAGGAATATGAAAACTAACAACCTATTTAAAACAATCAATTTTGGCATGATGAGTAGTTAACCAATCAATCCCTAAAATCACATCAAAAGCAAGTATCTTTAAAGAGATAAGGTCAATGTAAGGTAATGGTGCCAACTTGAATCAAACAAGATTTATAAATGGTGGATGTGATGAAAGTTTCTCCTAACGGAGTTTCCACAGAAGTCAAAGTCTAATTTCTCCGAGTCAAGTTTAAACGCTGAGCACACGCACGGAGAGATAAATGAATGGGTAGCACCCAGTATCAAGTAAGGATAAACTTCGCAAGAATTTATAAATAGCTTACCCGTGATCACCTCGTTTGGGTTCCTCGATTATGACCAAATCACAACAAACGCTTCTTCCCTAATCGTTGACTTTGACTTTTTCGGGACGATCCTTTTTGAGTCACCGTCCTCATTGAACTAGGTTTCGCCATCAGATAATTCGAAAGCGATATGTCCTTCCTTTCCACAACTATAGCATACCTTGAACTGCCAGGCGATTTTGACCGATATGTCCCTCTTTTCCGCATTTGTAGCATATGACCGGGTGGTCGATCTCTCCTTAGAACCGCTTTGCCGCAAGACTGCTGCCTTCACATAGTCGTTGTTAAATCTCCTCTTTTAAAATCTCCTCCGACTCGCTTCTTCATTTTCATGACCATGATTTACCAGAGTGGTTACCATTTCGTGTCATTCTGTTTTTTCTCCGCAGTTATCATTATTCTGTTGATCGCTATCTCTCGCACGATCCCGGTTATGGTCCTCATTGACCGTACTCGTTATCTCGCCTAATAATTGAGCCCTCATTTTACAACATCTCGAATAAAGAGAAAGTTTATGAGAAATGAGATATCGACGTATCGCCGGGTTTCAAACCTCTAAGAAACATCCCGCCATACGCTCCTCATTCTCCACCAAATGAGGTGCAAACTGGATAACTCGCAAACTTTGCCTCGCATCGAGACACCGCCATGTTGTTTTGTTCCAACTGATGAACTCCACTTCCTTCATACGATTTAACACTTTCGTGAAAGTATTTGTCATTAAATAGCTTTTGAAACGCTCTCCCAAGACATGCCGAGTCTTGGTTTGGATGGGTACGCCTCACGAGACTCCCACCAAAGAGTCCGCCCGCCACGGAACATAAAGGTGGCGAATGGAACCTTCGTTCCTCCGCATCCCAAGACATCGAATATCTTGGTAATTTGTTTTGACCCATGTTTCCGCCATGATCGGATCCGCTTTCCTTAAATTTCGTGGTCCCAACTCTTGAACCGCTTGGTGTGCGTGACAACCCGTGAATTGCTATCATTTCTCCTCAGATTTTGAACACGAAGTTTCTCGTCTCGATTTTGCATGAACCGCAAAAAACTTCTAAACATCCCCTCGCTCATCATCTCGCTTCAATGGTGTTGTTCATGGAGGAACATTGCCCACTGTTAACGCTCTCCTCGTTGGTGAGTACAGCATCTCCACTGGCCTCATTTCCATTGTTAATATTCTCAACGACATTCTCAACATCGCCATAAAACAAGGGTTAATTAAGGAAATCAATATATCACATAATATCCCTATATCTCGACCAACTAACAAATAAGCTTAGGTAGGACACACTAGCGAAGGATTTACTCGTCTCTCTCCCTCCTAGTTCTATTCCCGATCTCCACAGAGAGATCATATCCTAAGCTCGATACTAACTGTGACGCCCCCAAAATAGGTATACATCACCTATTCGAGTTGTCAATACATGGCATGTAAACAACTACAACTTTATTATTACAACAAGAAACTGTGAGTTTGAATACAAATATTATCTTCTAGACAATATCTATACTCAAATAAATCCTCATCACATTTATTGATAGATTATTTTACAAAAATGGTGAGGACTACTAAACAATCCTTTCTAAAACCTTCATTCCATACCCCGACTTCGTACTCATTATATTCTCGCCTCCCGAGAAAATGGAACAAAAAGGAAAAGGTGAGCTCAACTAGCTCAAGAAGAATATTATGACTAAGATAATATACAACAAATTATCGTTAGTCTTCAACAGGGAAAAATATAATAGAATACAATAGACAACAAATTTTAAATCAATATTCGCAATGAAATAATAATTCATTAGAAGAGTTAAGTAGAGAATGCAAACTACTATCTTCTATGTATGAATTTAAAAGTTCACCGCTCATCTTTTATCCCCGTAACATCAATCAATATACATCTCGAATCAAATATTCATCTTTGCACTACAGCCAAAGATATTCATCGATTGGTCATGTTCATTTAAACACTGCTCATCTTTGCACTACGGGCCAAAGATATTCTTCGAAATCATTCATCTTTGCACTACTGTGCCAAAGATATTCCATAATATCATCATTTAAGACCGAGGATGATGAAAAATTTTTTTTTAAAGAAACGAATCCGGTGAAACAAAATGACAAGGATTAAGGATTAAGGATTCGCATTTGGTTTTATCCACGCCCAAAAATACCTCAAAAATAATCATAGTGGTGTAAAATTCAAGAATGATCAAAACATGGATACAATCGTAGTTAGTATCCGTAATAGATGTTTTGGACTTAAAAGAAGAAATTTTATTTTTCTATTGAATAGTACCAGATATCGTGAATAGTGTCAGATATCGTGAATAGTGCGTGATACGTGAATAGTAACTCGACACCAAAAGATAGAAATTCCACAAAAACATCTTCACGCTTCATGAATAGTACTTGTGAATAGTAACTCGTGAATAGTAACTCATGAATAGTAACCCGTGAATAGTAACTCATGAATAGTAACCCATGAATAGTAACCCCGACATGAAAAAGTTTCAAATTTGATAAAAACTTCAGATCAACATTTCAGTATAATGATATTGAAGAAATAATATCATTACGAAAAAAATAATATCCCTTACCTCGAAAAAGAGCAAGACTGACATTGGAATAACGCCGAATCTAACTTGACCAGATATAGCAATACTCAAAGTATACTCAAAATACTCACAAGAATACGCCGATAATATAGAGAGAAAACTTGATTTACGGTGTGATTTTCAATTTAACCTAAGCACCTATTTATAGGAAAATGCTTAGAACACCAAAGTTATAAAATTTAATAAAATATTAATATAATATATATTAAATTCCTACGCCCACTCGACCATCTGACCATCTGAATTCAGCCACTAATAATGACAAAACAAAAAACGTTTTTGTTATTAAAATTAATTAAAACTTTCAAAAATCAATTATTTTGAGCTTCGTAACTTCAATAATTCATAATAAATAGCCCTTTCATCAGAAAATTCGAATCTCGCGAGTTTTTATAGGAAATTCAATTCTCTACAACTTTGTAGAAGAAAGTTTTCCAAATTCCAAACAGAAATCGACCGAAATCCACAAACGGGCGATTTTACAGGCTATAATCAAATTTCAGTCAATAAATGGGGTCCACCGACATGTTTAACATGTTTTTAAACATTTATTGCAACAAAAATACTCTTCCTCCTCAGTATACTCATATATCCCACATTCGTTGTAAAAATATCACCGTTAATATATTATTAAAATAATATATTTAAATGAATTATTTTATCGTAAAAAGATAAAATATTAATTTTCAACAATTGTCATTTTAAAAATTTTCTCCATCTATATCCACATAAAATCAATATTTTCCTCATCATATAAATCAATAATTAATTATTCACAAATAATATTACGTAATCACAATATCGACAACTTAATATAATGTTATCTAATAATATTATTGGATAATATGAATTATTGCCGATAATGAAAAATCTCGTGTAATGACAATTATTGAAACAACAAAGAATATAAAATATCAACAAGAATTATTAACTCAATAAAATCTTTAATAAAGATAATTATGTAACCATTATCGAAAGTAGTGCCTTCACGTAAGAATACATGGGGCCCACACATGGTTGCATGCTTGCGCATTTAATATTGTTAAGCATCTGAATATTCCCACGACCAAACGAAAGCATGCTAAATGTAGTACTAATGTAATAATACAACAACTAACAACTAAGTTCATGGCCATACGACACGAAATTAGAGAGATATCAGCCCTCAAAGATCTTGTCAGGAGATGTTCTTTATTTCTGGGTTACCCAGAAATGAAGAACAGTTCGGATAGGCTAATTTAGATTCTTGTAACATGCCATCTAGGTCTTGTTTATGTAATCTAGTGGTTCACTCATGTAGAACACATGTTAAGGTACAACTTTATAACATTCGATCAGTCTAACAACATCACAAAATGAAGATTCGAGCCGGTCAAAGTAGCGTCAAAGAAACTGCCTTTGAAGATTCTGGGTTACCCAGAACTTCATACGGCCAGTTGGTCAACGGTAGTTTGACTGCTCATTACTACAATTTTGCTACGAATATGGTTGATCTAAAGCCATTAGTATGTAGATTACACAACAGGCTACAAGTATCATCAACGACATGGACTAAAAACCAACACACAATAAGATCAAGGCCCTGCAAAGTGACTGTCAGACTTTTCTGGGCAAACTGGGTTACCCAGAAACAGTCAGTCGTGCTTGGTCAACGCCTTTTGACCACATATATCTCCTAATATACACAAGATATGAACCTGTTTCCAAGTCCAGATTATAGACAACATGACATACTAGAGATCTATAACATAAAACAACACTAACACTTAACTGATAAAGATCTATGGACTCTGAAATATGGTTGTTAGGCCATTTTTCAAGCATTTCCCAGATTTCTAAAAACTCAAATTTCGAGCATCAAAATGATATGGATCTAGGTTTTGACAACCCAGATCATCAAATGACACTCTAATACACAACTCTAAGCAACAACTAACATCAAAACACAAGATTTAAGGATTTCAAAATTTTAGGGCTCTTATACCTTTGAGCTTTGATTTTTTTATTTCTGACTTTGAATTCTGTCTTTGGCTTGGTATGAACTGACCATGGCTCAACTTTTCACTCCCTCTCACACTAGATTTTGAAAAGTTAGAGAGAGAAGGGACTTGGATAGAATGAGAAATAAAGTAAGGCTTTCTCTTACTTTAATCTACATGTATTATTGATTGCAATAATGTGGCTGATGTTGGGGCTGATCTGCTGGAGATATTCGTATGTGGCTGATCTAGGGTGGTTAACTTGCCAATATATGGCAAGATTTACAAGCAACATCCAATAATGCACAAGGGCAAAATAGTCTTTTCCATTTTAATTTTAATGGCATTTTAGTAAATGGCCAAACCCTTAGGGTTTGATTTTCTATGATTTCAAAAATTAGGTTTTCAAAAATTAGGTTTCCAAAATAGAAAATTAATATTTCTAAATTATAATTAGAATTTTCTAATTATATTAAAATTTCTTAATCATAACTTAAATCTTGCTAATTAGGATTAGTATTTCCTAATTAAAATTGCTAATTAAGCAATTAGGGTCAAAATGGTCATTAGGGTTTATAACCCACGAATTGGGGTTTCTAATAGAAAAATAATTTTCCTAAATTAGAAATTAAATTTCGTAATTAGATTAGGGTATTCTAATTACTAATTACTCAAAAATTAGGATTAATGTTTCCTAATTAACATTACAATTATTAAATTAACACTTATGTTTTCCCTATTTATAAATTAGGGTTCCTAAACCAGAAATTAGGGTTTCAATTTTGAAATTAGGGTTTTCTAACCAATTTGTTAAGATTAACCCTGATTAATCTTATAATTATTTACACTTACAACATTAGGTTCCCAATTTAGGGTTTCATGCACCGAATTAGGGTTTTGAATTTTCGGAACTGAAATTAGGGTTTCCAGAACCGGTTTCTAGGGTTTCTTATAATTCGCTAAGGTTTCCTAACTGAACGTTGACGTTCCTAATATATACTTAGGGTTTGTTACAGATATCGTTTATCTGGTCAACCCTTGACCCTTAACTATATACTGTACACATATACAACCATATACACAGAACATATTCACTTATTCCTTAATCCTGAATAATTCACATAAATCCTTCACAAAATTTTTAAATCCTCAAAATTCCTTCTTTAAAATATTAAACGCATACACTTATTTTCTGTTTAGGTTCTAATATCGAACCTTAAATTAATTAATAATTTTTTTAAAAATATTCAAAATTCTCGGGTTGTCACATTCACCCCTTCTTCTAAAAATTTCATCCCCGAAATTTACCTTACACCTTACACCTTACACCTTACACCATACACCATACACCATACACACACAGCATCACATGCTACCCAATACACAACTCACAAGAGTAAAAATTTTCAAATTTTGCTGAGGAGTCATATAGACTATTTGTTTGTCATTTTCGCAAAGGTTTTATTGAAATTTATTCGCAAACCGTCATAACTTACAGACACAAAGGGTGATTAGCCCGATATGTCTGTCTTGATCGCCAATCTTGATTTTATCTGCTTTCTCTTCTTTCGTTAGTAGGCACAAAAATTCTACCTCAGTCTTATTGGATTCCGCACCAAAATAATTTGGTTCAGAAAATTTCTTTCAATAAACACTTAGAGTTTTCATAACATTAGTCTAGCTGAATCGAATAGTGTAGACTTATATCAATAATTCAATTCAATTGAATTATTTAAGTGTAGCCAAACCCCGTTGGCAAATTTAAAATTTTTGAAAATATTTTTGAGAATGACGTCATGTTACCGTACTGTATTAGCAATCCGTTTAAGGTTGCCGTCATTATATGATTTTGTCATAACACATCATACAATAGTGGAACAATGATTTTCAGATTGAATTCACACTAAGTATTCCTGCATTTACAACTCCATCAACTTTTATCATCTCTGCACCAGGTTTCATGGTACATGAGTGATAAATAAAAGATATTTTGATATTTCAAATCATTTGCGTCTAGCTGGAATAAGTAGCATAGACTATACTTTAAGCCGTTTCAAAAATGATTACGAGTCTACATATATTTTTTTTTCAAAAGCACTTAGTGCGTATTTAGCTTGATGTCAAAATTCTGAAGTCTAGCATAGCTAGGAGTTTTGGAAAACTTATTTCTTCACTAATAATCATTCACTTAACAATCTATCTGTTCCTATTATCCTCAATACTTCATTTACACACAACTATACCCAGTTCGTCAAACCACACTTATGAGTTCATTTATTGCCACAATCATATGAGTTTAAGAACTTTTCTAAACAGACCTTTTGCATCCATTCATTGAGGGGTTCATAAACATTTCATATAACTATGAATCAAGAATGTCACAGAAGTATGAGTTTTAAGAACTCGTACTTAACCTTATATTCTCTACCTATAACCTATCTATCTGTTATACACATGAGAAAGGAATCACCCTCTTAACATGCATATAACAAATAACGCGACACAAACATTTCAATGATTATCATTGCCAGAAATAAGTAGTTTTTACACCAAGTACAATCTCCCGCCCACACAAGGAATCATACAACTCAGCTGCTGACACTAGTCCTCAATTGAATCCCCACCTAACACTAACTCCCTTCTTAATACGAATTTCATTCAACTCGTATTCATAACCCTTTCCTGAATTTGTACCAATTCATAGTACAACTGACACCCATCAATCTTGCTGTAAATTGTTCAATCATTCGCTTGATCCTTCTTCATACTATAACATTATCCGATCATGGAGTGATCTCATCGTATATATTACGATTCATTTCTATGTCTTGATCGTTTTGTTTTACGATCTCATATCACTTTGCTTTTAGTCTTTTAGACTATATCTATTCATCACTACTGTTCAACTTTATTATCAGAGTTAGGGAACTCTGTATTTTTATAACTCGCCGAGATTCGTCTTTGAATCTTACCGACCAACTAACTCTATGTGAGTTAGATCTTATCCCAATCACTGCGGTTATTAGTCTCAGGTATTCCTACCTAAGGTTCATAACCAACAGCTTTGATACCAACTGTGACGGCCCCGAATCCGAGGTCTCGAATCACCGCAGATCCGGTTCGATTATTCTATACACTATTACTATTTTTGCGGAAGATATAAACATAAATTGTTTATAAAATACATTTTACACACTATTCCCTAAGGTCGAGTATCCTTAACATAATACACAAATCATAACTTATTTAACACATAACATTATTATTATACAACACTATTACAAATCTACTGCACACGTATACTAAAGCTGGAACTGTCTTGGACCTTTTCTTGTATCTGACGCATTCGTCTTAATCTGTAATGTTTTATCATGATATAGCAAGTGTGAGCATAAAAATTGCCCAGAAAGTTTAAGTTCAATAATATAACGATATATCATGATTGAAATGATTTGAATAATTGGCTGGCTATAATTCAACAATATAATTGTGAACTATCAGGAACAAATTTATGACTGAACAAGTATTATATATGAACAAATATATCTGAACCAACTGGTAATGAAGGTGATCAACCTTTCATTCCTGACTTATACATGCAATATGTACATAGTACAATTCATGGCTACCAGCAATGATTTACCATAAGCTTATCCAAATGAAACACTCTTAGTAGAGTTAAGTAAAAACAAACTTGTCTGAACCGTTTATTACCGCTACGCAATTTATAACGCTTTGTCTGAACCTAATATATAAATAATATCGATTGCTAAGTTAGAATAATATCATCACACTTTATAAAATAACCTAAACACATAACACATAACCCTATCAGTCTATAACACGCATAGGACTCGGTATCAATTCAAACTTTTGCAGTATGAGTTGAACCCGACACAAATCTGACATCCCGACAGTCTAGTAGGACTTTTATCGAGTCTAAGTTCAATTAAACTCTGGCAAAACACTTAACAATATCTTAGACAATTTTCTAGGCAGTCAAAATAATTTTCATAGACTTATAATATTTTTAAATAATTATTACCATTTATTGTGATTTTTCAATCATTAAAAACGTATTTAAATAAATTAAATACCACTTAATTCTTTTATTATTAATATTTTTTTATTATCAAATATTAATAAAATACATGTCATAATATTATAATATATTTATAATATCATAAAGTATTTTTAATGCTTTAAAATCACCTTTATATGATTTTTAAACAATTAAATTCATTATCTGATAATTGCTATTAATATTAAAATATTAATATTTTCATGACAAAATATCAAAAGTTATATTTTATAACATAAAATATTTTTATAACACTTAAATCATTTTTATATGATTTTTAAATCATTAATTCTATTTTTCCATAATTTATTTAATATAGTTATTAAATAAATTAACGATCATTAATATTAATTAATTAATGAAATTCATCACAAAATATTAAAAGTCATTGAAAATAACTTAAAATATTTTCTTATATCATAATATTATTTTTAATGATTTTTCATGTATTAAAATTATTTTTAAATGAAGATTCGAGCCAGTCAAAGTAGCGTCAAAGAAACTGCCTTTGAAGATTTTGGGTTACCCAGAACTTCATACGGCCAGTTGGTCAACGGTAGTTTGACTGCTCATTACTACGATTTGGCTACGAATATGGTTGATCTAAAGCCATTATTATGTAGATTACACAACAGGCTACAAGTATCAAACAACGACACGGACTAAAAACCAACACACACAAGAAGATCGAGGCCTCCTAGAAAGTGGTATCGGACTTTTTCGGGCAAACTGGGTTACCTGTAAAGCAAATAATCGTGCTTGGTCAATGCCTTTTGACCACATATATCTCCTAATATACACATGATATGAACCTGTTTCCAAGTCCAGATCATAGACAACGTGACATACTAGAGATCTATAACAGAAAACAACACTAACACTTAACTGATAAAGATCTATAGACTCTGACATATGGTTATCAGGCCATTTTTCAAGCAATTCCCAGATTTCTAAAAACTCAAATTTTGAGCAGCAAAATGATATGGATCTAGGTTTTGATAACCCAGATCATCAAATGACACTCTAATACACAACTCTAACCAACAACTAACATCAAAACACAAGATTTAAGGATTTCAAAATTTTAGGGTTCTTATACCTTTGAGCTTTGATTTTTTGATTTTTGACTTTGAATTCTGTCTTTGGCTTGGTATGAACTGACCATGGCTCAACTTTTCACTCCCTCTCACACTAGATTTCGAAATGTTAAAGAGAAGGGACTTGGATAGAATGAGAAATAAAGTAAGGCTTTCTCTTTCTTTAATCTATATGTATTATTGATTTCAATAATGTGGCTGATGTTGGGGCTGATTTGCTGGAGATATTAGCATGTGGCTGATCTAGGGTAGTTAACTTGCCAATATATGGCAAGATTTACAAGCAACATCCAATAATGCACAAGGGCAAAATAGTCTTTTCTATTTTATTTTTAATGACATTTTAGTAAATGGCCAAACCCTTAGGGTTTAGGGTTTGGAAAAACTTAGGGTTTAGGGTTTGATTTTCTATGATTTCAAAAATTAGGTTTTCAAAATTTAGGTTTCCAAAAATAGAAAATTAATATTTCTAAATTATAATTAGAATTTTCTAATTATATTAAAATTTCTTAATCATAACTTAAATCTTGCTAATTAGGATTAGTATTTCCTAATTAAGCAATTAGGGTCAAAATGGTCATTAGGGTTTATAACTCACGAATTAGGGTTTCTAATAGAAAAATAATTTTCCTAAATTAGAAATTAAATTTTGTAATTAGATTAGGGTTTTATAATTACTAATTACTTAAAAATTAAGATTAAGGTTTCCTAATTAACATTACAATTATTAAATTAACACTTAAGTTTTCCCTATTTATAAATTCGGGTTCCTAAACTAGAAATTAGGGTTTCAATTTTGAAATTAGGGTTTTCTAACCAATTTGTTAAGATTAACCCTAATTAATCTTATAATTATTTACACTTACAACATTAGGTTCTCAATTTAGGGTTTCATGCACCGAATTAGGGTTTCAAATTCCCGAAATTGAAATTAGGGTTTCCAGAACCGGTTTCTAGGGTTTCTTATAATTCGCTAGGGTTTTCTAACCGAACTTTGACGTTCCTAATATATATTTAGGGTTTGTTACAGATATCGTTTATCTGGTCCACCCTTGACTCTTAACTATATACTGTACACATATACAACCATATACACAGAACATATTCACTTATTCCTTAATCCTGAATAATTCACCTAAATCCTTCACAAAATTTAGAAATCCTCAAAATTCCATCTTAAAAATATTAAACGCGTACACTTATTTTCTGTTTAGGTTCGAATATCGAACCTTAAATCAATTAATAAAATTTTTAAAAATATTCAAAATTCTCGGGTTGTCACAGGCTCCTCCCTTATATTATATTCCTCATGCCTTAAATGTATTGGACCTCTCATTCGGACCGGTCCACTATGCAAATTACAACTTAACCCATCTTTGACCGGACATCATTACATCATTACAAAAGATAATAGTTGACTGTTATCTGCCACCTTTCTGAATGGCATTAATGAGGATGGGACTCAAATGACCGGCGGTGGTAAACAGTGGTAGCAGATACTGGGTGAGCTGCACACTTTTGGCTGAGATGACTGGGGATGGGGGGTTGTGTCACACAGTAGTGGGTGGCACGGTAAACCGGGTTTGGAGTGCATATGGGATAACGATCACACAAGGAAAACAGGTAACAAACAACAAAACATAACATTTATCTAAACAATTATCTCTCTCAATACACTAGACATATTATTCCTCCATTGTTAACTTTGTGATCGCTGATACTGACTCTCACGCCGTAGTTATCCCCCGACGGTCAAGTCGTCAAGCTTTTGGTGTTGACTTGTTAAACTGTGCAGGATATCGGACACGTCTTGGTGATTGGGACGTGAGGAAAGATTTTGTCGTTAACATTGACGCTAGAAGGAGGGCTGAGTTCTAGTGTCTTGAACATTTTTCAATCACAAACTGTGTTTGTTCTACGTCGTAATCCATGGGGAAGAGTAGAACACCTACACTGAAGGACAGCTGATGGCTGTCAGTTCATCTACACCGCAAGTATTAGTCAAAGATCGTTTGGGACCTACAATCAGTGCTCATGCCAGCACGGCTTCCAAACGCCCAACTGAAGGTTCTCGCCCAAAGCCCGTGGGTAACGTTAAGCGGAGGCTCGTTTTTACGGCTGAAAAAGAACCTGGTCATGGTCAGAAACGGGTAGAAGGCACACCGCCTAAAACTTGACACCGAGATGATCAGGATGATAAGGCCTCCAGGTTAGCCAAGATGGCAGACGAAGCAGATAAGGCTATGGAGGTACTTCTGAAACAAAGACAGGATATAGCCGAGCAGATGCTTCGGATGGCAGAGTTAAGGGAACAAGCGTCAAGCTATGTTCAATCCGAAGATCTTGGGCACAGGAGAGGAAAAGAACCTGCCCATTCGGGTCGTGAATCTCGGGGCCAACCTCGAGAACAAAGAAGACCAAGAAGCCCAACTCCCCAAAGATCGAAGAGGGCACACAACCCTGTCGGTTCTAGGGAGCAGGGTCCAAGTAGGCAGAGGGGTAGGTCCAGAGAGTATACTCCCGAGAATACGAAGAAGGCACTTGCCTCATACAATCTCGTCACAACGACGAAGTTCAACGACGAAGTAGATCCAGAAGTTGCACTCCGGAGGGTCCACTGAGGGCACATCGCCCTGTGGACTCTCATCATCAGAAGAGCCCCGTGAAGGTTGGGGGTTCCATTGTTAAAGCCCGGTCTACTTAGAGGAAGAAAGAGTTACCGGAAAAAGAAGCATTGTCTCAACCAGAAGGAGTGGAGTATCTAGTGAAAGAACTAAAGGAACTTCGGAAGCAGCTTGCCGAAGTCCAACAATCAAAGGATACTTCGGGAAAGAAGGCATCTTCTTTTTCTGCTGAGATTCTTAAAGAGAAAGCTGACCCCACCAAGAAGTTGCCCCACATAGAAAGTTACGATGGATCCGGGGATCCTTATGACCACAGTCAGGTGTTTGACCGACTGATGGACTATTATGACTTTAGTGATGCTGCTAAGTGTCATACCTTTGTCATAACGCTCCGAAAGGATGCCAAGCAGTGGATGGGGACTTTGCCTTCGGATTCAATATCATCTTGGGCGGACATGTGCAGTAAGTTCCATGCTCGCTTTGGGAATAACAAGAGGAGGGGAAAACCAACCGACTCATTGGCTCAGGTTCGACAATATTCGAATGAGTCTTTGGGCCAATATGTAAAATGGTTCCGTGAAGCAGTCGGCCAAGTGACAGACCTGAACGATCTATAAGCCGTTAGACTGTTTTATAATGGATTAGACCTGGTCAAATCAGAAAAGTTGGTGAAGAAGTTGATGTTTCACCACCCGAAGAGTCTCGCTGAAGCCTTCGACAAAGCAGAAGGATATATCATGGTAGAGGAGGCCATGAATAGCCTCAAATGTCCTTCTTCAGATCGGCTCAAGGAGACAGATCGGGATAGAACAGATGGAGACCAGAAGAAGAGTGAAGGGAATAAAGACCGCTATGATGGTGGGTCGAAGAAGTACAATAACAACTGGAGACAGGGTGGAGGACGTTCGTCCGCTCCAGCCCAAAAAGTTAATAGGACGTACACCGTACTCAATACTGATAGGGCTGTCATCCTGGAACAAATCAAAAATCAACCTATCTTTGAACCACCTCGAGATAAAATTAAGCTCGAAAAAGGAAATTCTCGTATGTATTGTGACTATCATCAAGCTTCGGGTCACGATACAAATGACTGTGCTAGTTTAAAGGACTTCATCGAGAGGAAGATACAAAGTGGGGACTTAGTTCAGTATGTCACTGCAAGAACGACTCAACAAGCCCAAAGAGAGGATAGAGAGCCCATTCAGCAAAGACTCACTCATTGATTCAACAAGCATTGCCGGCTCGGGACGGACTGCGACTAAGACGTGGTAGATGTCATTACCGGGGGCACTTCCGGCAAACTTGTTGGTAAGAAAAGCCGAAGTTATCTTGATTCGGTCATGTCGGTGTTGGGTACCCCCCGAAGACTGACAGACTTTATCCAGGTACGGTAATCTCCTTTACTGATGAGGATTACCCTGCGAAAACCATTGAACCGCGTGAGGGATCATTGGTGGTGACTGCACAAGTGGGTTCGGTGGATATGAAGCGAATGATGATTGATAACGGATCTTCTGTGGATATTCTGTATGCCCACACTTATTAGAAGATGCATCTGGATGGGTAGAAGATGGATATCAGACATGAGGCTCCTTTATATGGCTTCAGCAATGATCCAGTCAAGGTGGCGGGAACTATTGAGCTGCCGGTCATCTTCGGAACGGCCCCCCAACAGGTAGAAATAACTTGCAAATTTTATGTTATGCATGTAGATTCTGCTTATAATGCCATTCTGGGGAGGCCTACTTTTACTGCTTTACAAGCCGTGACTTCGATCTCTCATTTCAAAATCAAATTCCCTACGGCTCATGGAGTTGGGGAGGTTAAAGGAGATCTGGATTTCGCCAGACGATGTTATAGAAATTAAGTGATCTCTTCGGGAGTAGGGGTGTTGAAGCAGAAGCAGACTATGGTAATAGAGATCGAGCCCTTCACCGAGAGCAGTTTAGAGCCATTAGTCATGCCAGCTAGAGAAATAGAGGAGATCGAGCTCATTCCTGGCAAGGCGAACAAAACAGTTAAAATTTGTTCGGGCCTATCAGAACCTCTCCGGACGAACCTCATTGAGCTCCTACGCTACTATGCTGACATCTTTGCGTGGGAACCTCAAGACATGCCAGGCGTGAGCAGGGAGATTATTGAGCATCGGTTGGAGGTGAACCCGTCAAAGAAGCCAGTTCGGCAGAAGAGGATGATTTTTGCACTTGAGCGCCAACGGATCATCGATGAAGAAATAGCAAGGCTGCTGGCTGCAAACTTCATCTTTGAGATCGATTACCCGCAGTGGATGGCAAATGTGGTGCTGGTCCAGAAGTAAAATGGAAAGTGGCGAGTCTGCATCGACTATACAGATTTGAACAAATCTTGTCCTAAGGATTTCTACCTCGCTGCCCTACATCGGCCTGCACATCAATGCAACTTCGGGGTATGCTTTATTGAGCTTCATGGATGCATTCTTTGGGTATCACCAAATTTCCATGTGTAAAGAGGATATACCGAAGACGGCATTCATTATGCATCATTCGGTGTATGCCTATAAGAAAATGACCTTTGGCCTAATCAACGCCGGGGCCACATACCAGAGGATAATGAACTACATCTTCAGATATCAATTGGGCAAGAACATGGAGGTGTACGTAGATGACATGATTGTCAAAAGCATGCAGGTGCAAAAACACTTAGATGATTTAGAAGAATGCTTCCAGACAGTTCGTCATCACAACTTGAGGCTGAATCATACTAAGTGCACCTTCGGATTAGGGGCTGGCAAGTTTTTGGGTTATCTTATCAGTTAGAAAGGAATTGAAGCCAACCTAGAGAAGATTCAAGCAATCTTGAATATGAAGACTCCTCAGTCATTTAAAGATGTTCAACGTCTGACTGGAAGGATTGCAGCTTTGAGGATGTTCATGTCCAGGTCGGTAGAAAGGTGTTTGCCATTTTTTGATACTTTGAAAGGGCCGAAGAATGCAATGACGTTCCAGTGGACTTCGAAATGTGAAGATGCCTTTCAGAGCATAAAGTCCTACTTGTCTTCGGCACCTTTGTTGGTGAAGCCCGCTCCTGCTGAGCCTTTGTATTTATACTTGGCAGCTAGTTCGTTGGCAGTAAAAGCAGTTTTAGTGCGTGAAGTTGGGGGTAAGCAGCACCCGGTTTACTACGTAAGCCATGTCCTTCGGGATGCTGAAACAAGGTACCCAAACATTGAAAAGTTTGATTTTGCTTTAATAATTGCTAGTCGAAAGCTTAGGCAAGACTTCCAGGGTAGGTTATTGGTAGTATACACAGATCAGCCTTTGAAGAAAATTATGGGCAAACCTGAGGTTTCGAGGAGATTAGCTGCATGGACGATGGAGTTGTCCCAATTTTTTATCGAATATCATCCCCAAAATTCCATCAAGGGGCAGGCCTTGGCTGACTTTGTGGTCGAGTGTTCGTTTTCTGAAGCAGATGAAGCTGGGACAGAAGTTGAAGGGTCTGACAGAGCAGTCACAGTTCTTCAACAGAAGCAGAGCTCGTGGACGCTGTATGCAGATGGGTCTTCTACTTTGGACATCAGTGGAACAAAGATCATTTTGACAAGTCCAGAGGGATTCAAAGTGCAGCAGGCCATCAGATTTAAATTCAAAGCAAGGAACAACGAAGCTGAGTATGAGGCGGTACTCGCAGGGTTATGACTGGTGAAGAGTCTTGAAGTGCAGAGAATAGTCATCTTCACTGATTCTCAGTTGGTCGTCAAATAGCTCTCAGGGGAATACGAAGCCCGAGGTCATAGAATGGTCAAGTACTTGGCAGAACTGAAAGATCGGCTTCAGTATTTCCAATAGTATGAATTCCAAGGAGTAGAGCATAGTGAGAATTCCATTGCCGATGCACTCTCGAAGCTGGCCACTACGAATCCTAACATTTTTGATGGATCCATTTACTTGGAAATTTCACAACATCCTAGTGTTCAGCATGAAACGGTAATGTGCCTTGATCGTTCCAACTGCTGGTTGACTCCATATCTGGAGTATCTGGCAGATGGCATCCTTCCTTCGGATCAGATGCTAGCCAAGAAAATCAAGTACAAGAGTGCTAACTTCGTTCTAATAGATGGGGATCTTTTTCAAAAGGCCTTCTCGTCTCCATTGCTCAAATGTTTGACTCCGTCCGAAGCTGAATATGCTCTCCGAGAAGTTCACGAAGGCATCTGTGGTGACCATTTGGCGGCTAAGTCATTAGCATGTAAAGTACTCCGTCAGGGGTACTACAGGCCTACCATCTTCAAGGAAGAAACGGAGTATGTCAAGAAGTACGAGAAGTGTCAACTCAACAGTCCAATCCCACATCAGCCACCAGAAGAGCTATACTCGATCTTATCTCCTATACCCTTTGCTGTCTAGGGGGTTGATATACTGGGTCCATTGTCGAAAGCTAAAGGTTAGGTCAGTTTTGTTATAGTTTCCATCGACTGTATGACCAAATGGGTAGAAGCGAAGCCACTAAGGTTAATAACGGAACAGGAATGCTTGAAATTCATGAAGGAGTGAGTAGTGTTTCATTTCGGAATTCCTAAGGTGGTGATATCGGACAACGGATGTCAGTTTGTGGGATCAAAGTTTGAAGCATTTTTGAAGGAGTTGGGAGTTCAACACAGAAAGACTTCAGTAGCTCATCCTCAGTCGAACGGGTAAGTCGAAGTGACCAATAGAATGCTGCTAAATGGGATCAAGCGTAGACTGGATGAAGCTAAGGGAAGATGGCCCGAGGAGTTGTTCAGCGTGCTATGGGCTTATCGGACTACTCCGAGGACTACAACAGGGGATTCACCTTTCAGGCTAGCTTATGGCACTGATGCCTTAGTCCCAGTTGAAATTGGATCTCCAAGTCTTTGGGTTAGTCAATTCAAAGAGATCTACAACGAATAAGGGCTGAAGGTCAATCTTGATTTACTTGAAGAAGTCAAAGAAACGTCCTTGATTAGATTGGCAGCCTATCAGCCAAGAGTGGCTAAGCATTATAACAAGGGGGTAAAGCTTCGCAGATTTGAAGTGGGAGATTTTGTTCTCAGAGAAGTCAAAACATCTACACCTCAAAACTTGGGAAAGCTGATACCGAATTGGGAAGGACCGTATGAAGTCATCGAGGTACCGAAGCTGGGGACTTATCGGTTGAGGGCATTGGACTGGTCAGAAATCAAAAATACTTGGCATTCTGGCAGGCTTCAGAAATATATTCAGTAGATACAGCGTCAGTATACCGGATGTCTGTAAATGTTTAAGTCATCATCAATAAAAAGTCCTTTTTTCTCAACAAGTCTTGTCTTCGTTGCTGTTCATTGCATTGGCGTAAGGAGGTTCGGGTGGACTCGCTGACCATTCGATGGTAGCCTTAATGGAAAGTGGTCCTTAGGAGTTTGTCAGGCCCTTCGTGGTAGGCAAATGTCATCCTATGGGGTTGTCAGGACCTTCGTGGTAGGCAATTGTCGTCTTTTAGACATTGTCAAGCCCTTCGTGGTAGGCAATTGTCGTCCTTTAGACCTTGTCAGGCCCTTCGTAGTAGGCAAGTGTCATCCTTTAGTCGTTGTCAGGCCCTTCGTGGTAGGCAATTGTCATCCTTTAGACATTGTCAGGCCCTTCGTGGTAGGCAAGTGTCATCCTTTAGACGTTGTCAGGCCCATCGTGGTAGGCAATTGTCATCCTTTAGACGTTGTCAGGCCCGTCGTGGTAGGCAAGTGTCATCCTTTAGACTTTGTCAGGCCCTTCGTGGTAGGCTAATGTCATCTTGTGGGTTTGTTAGGCCCTTCGTGGAAAACAAAGTAAATGATGATATCTTCATTTACTTCATTTCTTCTTCCAAGTATTCTGTTGTGACCCTTATTCTTGAAATTTAATCCATGTTTTTATCTTCATTCTTGAATTTTACTCCACTATAGTTTATTATGGAGTATTATTGATCTTGGATAAACTGTTATACGAATCCTTAATATTTGTCCTTCGGTCTCACTGGATTCGTTCTTTAAAATATTTTTCATCTTCCTCAACCCTAAATGATGATATTACTGAATATCTTTGGCCTGTAGTGCAAAGATGAATGATTAACTGATGAATATCTTTGGCCCGTAGTGCAAAGATGAACAGGTGTTGAGATGAACATGACCAACTGGTGATACTAATGAATATCTTTGGCCTGTAGTGCAAAGATGAATATTTGATTAAAGATGTATATTGATTGATGTTACAGGGATAAAATATTGATGATGGACTTTTAAATCTTAGAAGATAGTAGAACTCATTCTCTACTTGACTCTTCTAATGGATTGTTGTTTCCGCTGCAGTTGTTGATCTAAAACTTGTTGTCTAATATATATTATCAGATTTTTCCATGTTGAAGACTAATGATAAATTATTGTATATTATCTTAGTAATAATATTCTTTACTGGGCTAGTTGAGCTCACCCTTTTCATTTTTGTTCAATTTTTCTTCCCAGGAGGTGAGAACATAGCAGGAACTAGTCGGGGTATGGAGTGATGGTTCAGGATAGATGTATTAATAGTCATCACTATTTTGTAAAATAGTGTATCAATAATTGTAATGAGGACTCCTTTTGAATTTGTATACTCTCTATTAGACTATATTTGTATTCAAACTCACAGTATATATGTTGTCGTATTTTGCACGACAATTGTATTACTGAAGTTGTATTTATTTCTGTACCATGTATTTGGAGACTCAGAATGGGTGATGTATACCTATTTTGAGGACGTCACAGTTGGTATCAGAGCTTAGGGATATGGTCTCTGGCGGAGACCGGGGAATAGAACTAGGAGGGGAGAGATGAGTAATTCTTTTGCTAGTATGTCCTACCTAAGCTTATTTGTTGGTCAGCCATAATATAGGGATATTATGTGATATGTTAATTTGTTTAATTAACCCTTTTTTTATGGCAGTATTTAAGAATGGCTGCTGAGAACGTTAACAATGGAGTGTATGAGACTATGGAACAACCTTTAGTCACAAACCAGGAGAACGTACAACAGGAAGGCAATATTCCTCTTATAAACAACACTATCGAGCAAATGATGAATGATGGAATGTTTAGGAGCTTTTTGCAGTTCATGCAAAATCAGACGAGGGAGACTCGTGCACAAAATACGGGTGGAAATGCAAGCAATGCACGGTTTGTCACATCCAAGCAGTTCAAAGAGTTTGGACCACCAGAATTTAAGGGAAAGCCAGATCCGATCATGGCGAAAACGTGGGTCAAGTAAATTACCAAGATATTCGATGTCTTGGGATGCACGGAGGAACAGAAGGTTCCATTCGCCACCTTTATGTTCCTCGGTGAGGCAGACTACTAGGGGGAGTCTGTAAAGCGTACCCAGCCAGCCGCACTAAGCATGTCTTGGGAAACGTTTCAGAAACTATTCAATGACAAGTACTTTCCTGAAAGTATTTGTCATATGAAGGAGGTGGAGTTTATCAGACTGGAACAAAACAACATGACGGTGTCCCAGTACGAGGCAAAGTTTGCAGAGTTATCCAGGTTTGCACCTCATTTGGTCGACAATGAGGAACAAATGACAAGGATATTTCTAGGAGGTCTAAAGCCCGGGATTCGACAATATCTTATCTCTCATAAATTTTCTTTATATTCAGATGTTGTAAATAGGTCTCAATTATTAGAGCGAGATAATGAGTATGTTCAACCGAGGGACCACAACTAGGGTCATACCGGTGGCGGCAGTCATCGGAGCAATGAAAACCAGCAGGGAGGAAAACATTCGGACAAAAGTGGTAACCACTCTGGTGGTAATCGTGGTCGTGATAATAGAAGGAGCGAGTCAGGAGGAGATTTCAAGAAAAGAAGGTACAACAATGATAACGTGAAGACGTCAGTACAAACATCAACTGCTTTTAGGGGAGGAGAACGAGCACTGGTCGTTTGTTACAAATGCGGGAAAGAGGGACACATCAGCCCAAACTGCCCACAACAATCCAAGGAGTGTTATAACTGTGGAAAGGAAGGTCATATAACTAGAGATTTTCTAGTTGCGAAACCAAGTTCAACAGGGATGGTCACTCCAAAGGCTGTCCCGGATAAGTCGAAATCAGCGGTTCCTGGAAGAGTGTTTGTCGTGACTGGCCAAAACGTGAGGAACCCGAACGAGGTGATCACGGGTATGCTAATCTTAAACTCTTGCAAAGTTTATACCTTACTAGATACCGGTTCTACCCATTCTTTTATCTCTACTACTTGTGCTCAATGTTTAAACTTGACTCCGGAGAAATTGGACTTTGACTTATCTGTTGAAACTCCGTTGGGTGAAACCTTCGTTACATCTACAGTTTATAAATCTTGCATGATCCAAGTTGGCACTGTCACATTACCTGTTGATCTTATCTCTTTAAAGATACTTGCTTTTGATGTGATTTTAGGAATTGATTGGTTAACCACTCATCATGCCAAAATTGATTATTTTCGTAAGGTTGTTAGTTTTCATATTCCTAACCAACCTGTTATGCGAATTCAAACAACTAAACCACTAAAATCAATCACTATCATATCAAGCCATAAAGCTATTCGTTTATTGAAAAACGGATGTCAAGCTTTCTTAGCCCATGTCACAGACTTGAACAAAAACACGTCAGATTTGAATAAAATTTCTGTTGTTAGTGAATTTCCTGATGTATTTCCTGAAGAACTTCCTTGCCTACCCCGTAACGTGATGTTAAATTCTTTATTAACCTTGAACCGGGTACAAAACCCATTTCTAAAACCCCATATCGAATGGCTCCTATTGAACTTCAGGAGTTAAAAGTCCAACTACAGGAATTGTTAGACATCAGTTTCATTCGTCCTAGTACATCTCCTTGGGGTGCTCCTGTTTTATTCGTAAAGAAGAAAGACGGTAGTATGCGACTTTGTATTGACTACCGAGAATTGAACCATGTTACCATCAAGAAAAGGTATCCGCTACCTCGCATAGATGACCTATTTGATCAGTTACAAGGAGCAAAATTCTTTTCAAAGATCGATCTTCGTTCTGGATATCATCAGCTGAAGATTAAAACTGAGGATATTCCAAAGGCGCCTTGAGAACTGCAGACGGGCATTATGAATTCTTAGTCATGTCTTTTGGATTGACTAATGCTCTAGCTGTTTTCATGGATATGATGAACCGTGTATTCAAGGAATATTTGGATCAGTTTGTTGTTGTCTTTATTGATGACATCCTCATCTATTCCAAAAGTCGTGAAGATCATGAGCACCATTTGAAGATGATACTTGAAAGGCTTCATGAAAACAAGCTTTATGCCAAGCTGAAGAAATGCGAGTTCTTACTTGAGGAAGTAGCATTCCTTGGGCAAGTGGTGTCAAAACATGGATTATCTGTTGACCCGGCGAAGATTGAAGCAATACAAAGTTTGGAGCAACCAAAGTCGATTGATGAAGTGCGTAGCTTTCTGGGCTTAGCTGGTTATTATCAGAGATTCGTGGAAGGATTTTCTCGAATCGCTACTCCGTTAACTCAGCTGACTCGGAAAAGATACAAAATTCATATGGAGCGAGGAATGCGAGAAGAGTTTCCAAGAGCTCAAGAGGAGACTCATTTAGGCACCTGTTCTGGCAATACCATCTGGTACGGATGGATTTGTTATATACAGCAATGCTTCAGGCAAAGGGTTAGGATGTGTTCTCATGCAACATGGGAAAGTCATAGCATATGCCTCATGACAACTCAAAGAATATGAGAGAAATTATCCTACTCATGATCTAGAGTTGGCAGCAGTCGTTTTCGCATTGAAAATCTCGAGACACTACCTGTATGGGGAGAAAGTGGAGATCTAACAGATCATAAAAGCCTCAAATACTTCTTCACCCAAAAGGAACTCAACATGAGGCAACGACGTTGGCTCGAGCTGTTGAAAGATTACGATCATACCATTCAATACCATCCTGGAAAAGCAAACGTAGTAATTGACGCATTGAGTAAAAGATCGTATGCAGGTACGAGTGCGATGTTTTTAACACAAAGACCCATTTTGTACGATTTACAAAGGATGGAGATTGAATTAAAGACTCTAGGGACCCACATGATAATGGCGAATATACGAGTAGAACTGACTTTAATCGATAAAGTTAAAGCTGCTCAAGCTACAGACCTGGGGCTGATGCGTATGAAGAAGAAAGTGCAAGAAGGTGTTATTCCAGAAGCAAGAATCGATGAAGAAGGAATACTTTGAGTCAACTCCAGACTTTGCGTTCCTAACGATTCTGACTTGAAGCATAAAATCATGATGGAGGCACACAACACACCATTTACAATCCATCCTGGGAGTACCAAAATGTATCATGATATTCGACATACATTTTGGTGGAACAATATGAAGAGAGAGATCGCAGAGTTTATCTCGAGGTGCTTAACTTGTCAATGTGTAAAGGCGAAGCATCAAGTGCCAAAAGGTCCATTGCAACCACTTGAGATTTCGGAATGGAAGTGGAAACACATTACCATGAATTTTGTTATAAGTGTTCCCAAAGTTTTTCAAGGCATAGATGTTATTTGGGTTATTGTTGATAGATTAACCAAGTCTGCCAATTTCTTTCCGATACGAGAAACTTATTCCCTTGAACGTCTTGCTCGTATGTACGTGAATGAGATTGTGAGATTGCATGGCATGCCAGTATCCATAGTTTAGGATCGTGACCCAAGATTCACTTCAAGATTTTGGGTTAGCTTGCAAAAAGCTATGGGCACGGATTTACAATTTTGTTCAGCATACCATCCTCAAAGGGACGGACAATCAGAGAGGACTATTCAAACTCTTGAAGATCTATTAAGACTCTGTGTCCTAGATTTCAAATGAAGTTGGGATAAGTACCTACCACTGGTGGAATTCTCCTACAACAATAGTTATCAAGCAAGTATTGGCATGGCTCCATTCGAGGCGTTGTATGGATGAAAGTGTCATTCTCCAGTATGTTGGGACGAGGTGGGAGAAGTAACATTGTTGGGACCAGAATTAGTACGCATAACTACAGAAAAGATCCAAATGATTCGACAACGTATTCAAACCTCACAAGATCGACAAAAGAGTTATGCTGATCTTCATCGAAAAGACGTGGAATTTAATATTGGGGATCATGTATTGTTACGTGTTGCACCATGGAAGGGAGTTACAAGATTTGGGAAGAGAGGAAAGCTCAATCCAAGGTTTGTTGGTCCATTTGAGATTCTTGACCGAATAGGAAATGTGGCCTATAGACTCGCATTACCTCCAAGCATGTCTCGTGTCCATAATGTTTTTCATATATCTATGCTTCATAAATATGTGAAGGAGCCGAACCATATTATTGCGTTAGAACCAGACGAGATAGCTGAAGATTTAACGTACAAAGAGGTATCTGTTAAGATCTTGGATAGGAAAGAGCATGTCCTACGCACAAAGGTTATACCACAAGTTCAGGTTTTATGGAGGAACCATGCTATTGAGGAAATGACCTGGGAGTTGGAATCAGAAATAAAAGCGAGGTACCCTCACCTTTTCGAAACACCAGGTACGTACGTCAATTTCTAGGACGAAATTTCATAAGGAGGGGAGGTTGTAAGACCCCAACTTATTATAAATAAAATTGAATTTCTCTATTTATTATCTTGAAATAATAAGGTGATAATTTGATATAATACTTTGGTTTTGGGTGAAATGTGCAAATTTTGCAAAATAAGCAAGTAGTTATAAAATATTCATTTTGTCGGGAAATATTCATTTGGTCATGGAATATTCTTGTTATCGAGGAATATTCATATGACGGCGCAACCATTTGTGGGCCCCATAAGAGAATAACTGTCGGATGAAGAAAATGACAAGTTTGAGTTTTTATAAATAACGGTGTAATCGTTACCATTAACACTGTTGGATTACCTGGTGATTAAAATAAAATAATACGCGTGGTTGCACAGTAGCACACGGTATTGCACAATATTTTTTTAAATTATTGATTCCTACGTAAGAAGCCACTACTCAATAATTGTTACAGTAGTTACTGCTCAATATTTTATTTTATTGATTCAATAATTGTTGCGTTGATATTTTATATTATTGTTGTTTCAATAATCTTCACTGCACAATATTTCTATTATCCGATTAATAATTTATATTATTTCAATAATATTATTAGATAGCATTATTGGCAATGTCTAGAAAGTTCTGTCAATGAGAGGTTTGGTCACCTAATTGCGCGCCAGTAAGGAGAAATCCTTATTGGAAAGCCCCCTCTTTCCTGGGAACGGCTTGGTTATCATAATTGTGATTCTGTAATATTATTTGTGAATAATTAATTATTGATTTATATGATAAGGAAATATTTATTTTATGTGGATATAATTGAAGGAATTCTGCAGGAATTATTTGTTGAAAGTTGGCACTTATTTTCTTCGATAAATATGCATTCATATATTATAATTATTTTATAATATATATATATATATATATATATATATATATATTATAAGCATGTGACTAAAAGATGGAGTAATCGAATTGTATTCGTATTCATTATTCAAAAGCAGTATACCTTGTTTATTTCCTAAGTTGGTTGGTGAAGAAATATCGTGCAAATTGTTTGTCAAACTTTTCTGCAAACCATTCTTTGGTTTTTAAAAGCAGTATGCTTTTGGTTAGTTTTTTTTCAAAGTTGCTGGCTAGTTGTTGTGTATTTTCTTCTTCTGTTTATTGAGTGGTAGACATTTTGTAAAATCCTTTCCTTGTTTCCAAAATGGTGGGCCTTCAAACAATAGAAAATTTTGAGTTAGGCATTGAAAAATAAATTCTCCAGCAAAGTGATGGACCAATAAAATGTGAGTTTTCATTTTCAAATTCTTCCTACTAACTTGATTTCAAGGGGTGGCCCCCACCCATAAGGAAAATATAATGAGTTAGGCAAAAGTAGGCAGAAAACTTTGTTTGTTATTCTTCCTCCGTTGCTATAAATAGGGGGTAACCCCTCATTCCTTCACACAACATCTCATAAATCAGAAATCCTTATTCTATAATATTGTGAGTATTTTCTTAAGTATAAGAATACTTTAAGTATAGTTTTTCTGCAAGATTTTCTCGGAATAATATCCGATATTCCAGTCAAATCCAGTTTCTACTAAGGTAAAGGATATTATTTTATTTCAACACTCGTGGGAAATATTATTTTCTTTCATACTCCATATTACGACAACGATATTATTTCATTTCATATTCCAAAATTTGAACTTACTATGGTAAGTATTGCTTCTATAATTCCTGAAATGATTAGAAATTTCACTTCATCTAATATCATTTCATAGGATTATTGGTCTAAACTTTTAATCAAATTTGAAACTTTTCATGACTAGGTAATCTTTTTCATTTAGTACTATCGCTCACATTCATCGTTCATGGGTACTATTCATTTAGTCATCGTTTCAAGGGTACTGTTCACGATCATCGTTCATGAGTAATTGTTCTGGGCATCGTTTCACAAAAGAAAAAAAATAATTTTTTTTCTTCTTTCAAATTATCTGTTGTGACCCTTATTCTTGAAATTTAATCCATGTTTTGATCTTCATTCTTGAAATTTACTCCACTATAGTTTATTATGGAGTATTATTGATCTTGGATAAATTGTTATACGAATCCTTAATATTTGTCCTTAGGTGGCCTTTGGATTCGTTCTTTAAAAATATTTTCATCATCCTCGGTCCTAAATGATGATATTATCGAATATATTTGGCCTCAGTAGTGTAAAAGATGAATGATTAACTGATGAATATCTTTGGCCCGTAGTGCAAAGATGAACAGGTGTTGAGATGAACATGACCAACTGGTGATACAAATGAATATCTTTGGCTTGTAGTGCAAAGATGAATATTTGATTAAAGATGTATATTGATTGATGTTACAGGGATAAAATATTGATGATGGACTTTTAAATCTTAGAAGATAGTATAACTCATTCTCTACTTGACTCTTCTAATGGATTGTTGTTTCCGCTGCAGTTGTTGATCTAAAACTTGTTGTCTAATATATTTTATCAGATTATTCCCTGTTGAAGACTAATGATAAATTGTTGTATATTATCTTAGTCATAATATTCTTTACTGGGCTAGTTGAGCTCACCCTTTTCTTTTTTGTTCCATTTTTCTTCCTAGGAGGTGAGAATATAGCAGAACTAGCCGGGGTATGGAGTGATGGTTCAGGATTGATGTATTAATAGTCATCACTATTTTGTAAAATAGTGTATCAATAATTGTAATGAAGACTCCTTTTGATTTTGTATACTATCTATTAGACTATATTTGTATTCAAACTCACAGAATATGTGTTGTCGTATTTTGCACGACAATTGTATTACTGAAGTTGTATTTATTTATGTACCATGTATTTGGTGACTCAGAATGGGTGATGTATACCTATTTTGGGGACATCATAGCGGTCTTTTCAAATTTTTACGAAAACCAAGGACGGCGCATTAATTGGTGGTAATGATGTAGGAGGGGAAGAGGTAGCGTCCGAATTTGGCTCTAAGAAATTAACCGGAGTGGGCTTATGTCTATTGGGCCTTCAGTTTTCGTCCTTGATGCTGATTGAGGTGATCCATTTGGGCCTCGGTGAGTTTAACTTTGGACTTGTTCAATCATATTACAATCCTTTTTATCATGGACCTGTTTTATTAACAGTCTTTCATTAAACATCCTGTCTAATAAAAGAATGGGGGCAATGTTGGGCCATGATACTTTAACTATTGGGCCAGACCTATTGGGCTCATCCTTTGGAATTAAATGTCTTCTATAATGGACCAGGTCAGTTGGGCTCCTCCCTTATATTATATTCCTCATGCCTTAAATGTATTGGGCCTCTCATTTGAACCGGTCCACTATGCAAATTATAACTTAACCCATCTTTGACCGGACATCATTACATCATTACAAAAGATAACAGTTGGTTGTTATCTGCCACCTTTCTGTATGGCATTAATGAGGATGGGACTCAGATGACCCAATGGTGGGAAAACGATGGCAAAGCAGAGATAGTGGGTGTTGTACACTTCTACCGAGATGATTGGGGATGGGGGTTGTGTTTACGGTTGTGGGTGGCATAGTAAACCAGGTTTGGAGTGCATAGGAGACAACGATCACACAAGGAAAACATGTAACAAACAACAAAACATAACATCTATCTAAACTATTATCTCTCTCAATACACTAGACATAATATTCCTCTATTGTTAACCTTGTGATCGCCGATACTGACTCTCACGCCGGAGCTATCCCCCGACGGTCAAGCCGACAAGCTTTTGGTGTTGACTTGTTGAACTGTGCAGGATATCGGACACGTCTTGGTGATTGGGACGTGAGGAAAGATCTTGGCGTTAACAGTCACCTTTAATAGAGTGGACTATAAAATTGATTATTGGGTACATCATGAATCGTGTGAGGAATATGAGTGAACTAGATGGTATTTAACCCTCCTATGTATTATGGGTGATATCCATAGTCCTCTTGATTGAGTAAGACTATGAAATGCATGGTCATGCTCAAATAGTGATTTGTTTCATATAGTTTACTCATTGATCAAGAAAAACTCAGATTAAATTATGAAGAGTATGACACATTCCATGACTCGAGTTTAATCTTGGATATTAAGGTTAAAAGGATTGAATTACATTAAAACATTGGTCACGAAAAGGTTGCATCGAATCATCGATCTTATTATTACTTGGGTAGCAGTGATGCATTATTAGATGCCGCTCACTGTTTATAATTTTATAATATGATTTTAAAATTATTGCCAACGTAATAATAACCTATAGGGACACACACAATACCGTAATTAAAAGGAAATTAATTTAAATTGTAAAGATTTAAATATGTCAATATGATTGATAGAATTTTAAATTACGAATTAAAATTAATAGGATATTTTATATATAGGTATATTAATTAAGTAAGACTTAATTAAGATTTTATATATATATATATATATATATATAAATTTCGGATTTTATTTTAATTGAATTAGGGTTTTGATTAATTCCAATTAACTACTATATATATGATATATAGCAGCCATTTTAGGTTACGATCATAAACTCACAAACCCTAGCCGTTCTTAGAGAGAGACTAGAGAAAAGTTTGAAAATCTTGTTCCTTAGGTGGCTAGTACCGCAGCTCCTTTTATTGCAGAATCGTGTGACGGTTCGTGTGCATTCGTGTGGATACCGTAGAGACGTAGTACTGTGAGGAATTGCGTTGGAGATTCGAAGCGCATCAATTTTATTTTCACATTCGGTATAATTTCTAACCACTAAGTTAATTGATTTTCTCATGGATCCTGTTTAAGGTTTCGAAATTGCTTAAAATTTTTAATTTCCACTGTGCGTTTCTGTATCGAAACCCCTACACAAACTTCCAACTTAAAACCTTTAAATTCACTATTTTTGCATTTTCTTCCCTTTTAGACATTCTTAACGAAACAAATTACTGTAAATCCGTTTTTCAATCAAAACAGTTTGTTTAAAACCCATTGTTTTTGTTTCTTCATATATTTACACAATCAAAAATCAATTTACACTTTATATTATGAATTAAGTATCAATTTTGATTCTAAAAGAAGCCATATCATACATATATATCATAGTGTTTCTCTATAAACATTATTTCTTCACATATATCATATTTTAATGGGTTAAATTACTCCAAATCATATAAAATAAGTTTATATCAACAAATTAGTATATACAAACAATATAATCAAAATTAACCATCAATATAAACTTTATAGAGAACTTTTAAACGAAAAGAGAACTAAAACTTAGAGGCTAAGATTATACCTTTGATTGTTTGCTTAAACTTTGTTAGAAGATAAGAATTCCTCTTTAGTTGCTCAAATTCATAGAGAAATTCTTTCTCTCTCAAACTCTATACAGCTCTCTCTCTCTCTCTTTTATTCTATGTTTTTTCTTCTTTTTCTTCTTTGTTTCTTTCTCTTTTCTAACTTAACGTAAAAAGCAGACGTATACATATAATACGTATTAACATAAAATAAAAACTGAGATACACCATAATAACTCTACTTAATACATATAAGTTATTTTTTTTATAATTTAAAAGCCATTAAGGCTTGTTCGGCAAAACTAAATTAAAATTAAAGACTTAAAAGCCTTAAGCCTTGTTTGATAAAACTAAATTAAAACTCCTTTTAGCTTATTTTAATAACTCAATTATTATATAGTTTATTGTCACACTTTATTTAATTATATTCTAATACTAAAATTCAATTAAATAAAGTCATACCCACTTACGTGCCTCGAAAAAATCTCTTTTACCTATAGCCTCGCCAACTGATCTAAGTTGAATCTTATTTTGATCGGAAGGAATTGTGCAGATTTAGTTAGTTGGTCAACGATAATCCATAATGCGTCGTAGCCTTTCTGAGTCATCGGAATGCCAACCACGAAGTCCATTGTAATATGTTCCCATTTCCATTCTAGGATTTCTAACAGTTGTAGCAATCTACTTGGTCTTTGATGTTCTGCTTTCACTTTCTGGCAGGTAAGACACTTGGCAACACATTCTGCAACATCTCGTTTTCAAAATGCCACATAATCAAATTGCCACAAAATTATAATTTTCATTATAATATTATTTAATAAATTAGCACATCACTTTTAATTACTAAATTAAATTAAAACAACATTATAACAATTCATTTAATCCTTATCAACTCTCTAATTTAATTATTAAATTAAATTAGAATATTACCACATAATAACTAATTCACCACTCTTTTAATTAATTAACTTCAAAATACAAAATTAATTAACCACATAAGCCTAGTGTGTGTTCCGGGGTTGATGCTGAACTTTTGGTAGTATCCGATATGGATATAGATTGTCTTTCAGGGTTCCCTCTTAAAAGACGAATCTGTCTTTCTGCAATGTTAGTGACAATAGTATAAAAAATTTTGAGTGTCTACAGATGCCCCTCTTTATCATACTCATGCATGGCGATGCATGGGTAGGATAAAGAATCCTAGACACTTGAAACGCAACAAGACAAACATGGTACTATGTGTAGTAACATGATGCAAATACATGATGCATGTGTATGGGGTTGTAGCCCAACATGCTGGGGATGATTGCTAGCTCCCTGTTGCTTCAACTGGGGATTGACAATGATGACCAGAATTGATGTGTAATCCTAATCTGTTAGGATGTTGATGTTGGAGTTATCACCAAATTCCTATGTCCTTGGTAACGACTTGATCCTGAAGATGTTCCTCTTATGTGTAAGAGATCTATGGGGATAAAGCTTGGTATGTTTTAGGATGTGTATAACATATTCCATCATCTATCTTCTTTGATAACATTGACCTTTCTTAATTGGTATTGCCAGGATATGTCAAGATTCTGTTGGATTTACTGCCAACAGCAAATGTTGTCAGGGATGCCTGACCTTCATTGATGTGTGCTTCACCGACATGTGAATCAACGGCTGAAATACCCTGTGGGATAGACTGTCAAGGTTGCTTGACCTTCGCTGACGTGTGAATCAACAGCTGACACTCTGTAGGTAGATTGTCATGGTTCCTTAACCTGCGCTGACGTTTGAATCAACGAAATCATTGCGTTGTGACCCTCGCCGGGGATCCGCTGGGGAATATGAGTAATCGAGCATAAAATCCTCGAATAGCTCTAGAGCTTTGATAGGTTTAATCATTATCGGCTGAAATAACGTTAAGGCTGCTTGACCTTCGTTGATATGTGTGTCAACGGCTTGAATTTGCATTGTAATCCCTTATCGGGGCTTCACGTTGTAACACCCGTCGGGGATCTGCGTTGTAACCCCCGTCAAGGATGTACGTTGTAACACCCATCGGGGATGTACGTTGTAACCCCCGTCGGGGATGTACGTTGATCTTTTAGGGTAATGACCCGGAGTGGGCGGCATTGGACCTGTACAAGGTATTTCCGGATGTGATTTGTAACAAATGAGATCATTGACAGGGTATACCTCGTGTTTGGGTGACTACCAATGAGCGATATACAGACTCAAAGTTTCATCCAAGAAGACCAGGATTGCATGCTGTTTTACTCAATCGCGTGGCGTTTTTATTCCCGATGTGACCTTTCTATTCCGTAAGAACTCCTTTGCCACTTGAATTGGACCGACCTGGAGGGGTGGGGCCCACATAGGGGTGCCGCAGGTTTTGTGGATGGCATGCTAGAGCATTGGGTATCGGATAGGCAAGTTTTCGGATTCGAGACCCATGAGTTGACTCCTACTCTGGAGGAATATGTACGATTGACGATTCTGCCGTTGGATAGACCTTGGGTGCATATGGCTTTGGGAGACATGAGTCTCACTGGATTGCAGTGCAGAGTGGTGCAGGACGAGTTAACATCTGGCCATGTGATATCCCAGCATTTTCATTATGACAGATTTGGCTCTAAGGTACCTATTCACGACATTCTGGGGATTTCACTGCACCGGAGGATCATTGGTGGTTAGCCGGGGTTGATGTACTGTTGTTATGCGTATTGTCGTATGTCTATATGCCACGGTACATGGATGAGATAGACATAGGTGTCATCATAGCCGTGAGAGCTCTGAGGGAGGGTTGTACTATTATACCGATGATCATAGCAGAGACCCTGCGGTCAGCCACCTACTGCTGCACTTATCCGACAGGAGTGTTCACAGGTAGTTCGGTCATGCTATATTTGTGGTTTATATCCCATTTAAGACCGATTGGCACTCTTATATGGCATGGGTATTGGTTCACCCATGATATAGCCATGTCATACTCTTTTTAACCATCGGAGTGTATAGATGCTATGTCTTGGTCAACATTTTTGGCGAATATCATAGATCCATTTGTCATATTGCCGTGTTCGGGGCTTAGCTCATCATACAACTTTATTACTCATGCTCCGGGCATGGACTACCTCCCTCTAGCTGGTTTGAGGGGCGTGACTACTTATCATTGGCCGCCGTGATGTCGTTAGATTTGACCCGATTTGGATTTTCATCCTTTCGAGGGGGCGATAGGTCAACGTTCAGCTTCTCGATATCTTTTAGCAGAGGACCGATCCCGTGTGTACGCCTTTTGGGATCAACTTGAGATAGCTGATTTTTCCATTAGTCATCCAGGTTGTTCTGCAGAGTATTCTGTATGGATGGAGACATAGATTTTATCGGCTGCAGCAGTATCCACACTGACAGATAGTGAGTCAGATGATGTAGAGCCCATGGAGGACATTGATTCCCACATCAAGGGGGAACCAGGTGCTGGGTTGCCAGCATCTCTTTTAGATTCTCCCAAGATTAAAGATCTGTTGTGATTCAAAGATTCAAAGATGATTTTGAGCAAGAGTCTTCATCTAATGACCTTTGAGAGAGATCAGGATCGATCTATGATGTTGACTGCCCTTGATGGGAGAGACACAGCTCTTTTAGAGGGAGAAGAGGCATTAGCTCGCAGAGATGTCGCTGTTGTTGAGCGGGATGCGACTAGATCAGCCAGAGATGCAGTGATAGTTGAGCGGGATAGTGCCATATCTTCCCGGGATGTAGCCATTACAGATAGTACAGCAGTGAGGTCCCTTACCACTGGCATGATTGCAGAGATGAGCGCATATATTGATGATCATATGGTCACCATGCAGATGGTTGCAGATCATATGATCTGTTGGGTCCTGGATGGATGGACATTGAGTTGTCTCTAGACAGTTCAGAATGGATCATCGATCTTTGTGTATCCCTACCATCTTTGGTGTCTTGGGACTGGTTTCTGAATGAAAATATGGAGAGGAGTGTGGCTTTCCTCTTTGGGATTGACCGCACTACCTGATGGTCCTTGAGATTTCTATTTAGGGAAGCCTAGTTAATTCCATCTCTTATGGATTGGTGTTGCTCTTCAAGGTATGACCGCAGCTTAGATGGTCACCGAATCTCCTATTTAGGAGGAGTTCAGGTAATTCCAACCCTTTGGTCTTAAGCCGAATGAAATGTATTGGATTGAAGTTTGATCCCAGTACCAACTGACAAGGGTTTGTGTTTTGGCAGGGGGTGAGACCGCACCATGAATGGCTTCCTATGTACTCCTATTGAAGAGGAGATCAAGTCGATGTATTTTGCCCCTCAGGGCGTGAAGAAAAGCGTGATCCCATGTGCAGGTCAAAGTGCGGGGAGGAGAAAGTTTAATCCTAGGTTGAGGATAAACTGCAGGTAAAAAGTTTGATCCCATGTATGGGTATCCAAACTGCAAACGCAAGAGGTTCAATCCGTAGTGGGATGACCTAAGTCGTAGGAACGCAGAGAAGCCATGCTAATGGCTTAAACAAGTATGTTTCCCTGAGGGGCAAAGTGTGGAAGAGTTGTATGTGGTAAAGGGTTAAAGAACCAGAATGATTGGTGATCTGATGGTCGAACACCAGGATGTTTGCTTGAGGGCATCTTCAGACATAGTACCGTTTTCACGTTGTCTGACTTGATGAGTTGTGGAAATTCATCGCCGTCCATTTCTTGCAATCTGAGAGCGCCTCTCGTCAATACTTCTTTGACAACAAATGGGCCTTCCCACTTAGGAGCGAATTTTCCTTTAGATTGATCTTGGTTGTCAAGGAACTTCTTCAAAACCAAGTCATGTTGTTTAAACTGCTGAAGCCAAACTTTTTTGTTGTAGGATCTGGCGATCCTTTGTTGATATAACTGACCATGGAAGATAGCCGCGGTTCGCCTTTCGTCTATTAGAGACAATTGGTGATACCTATCTTGTACCCATTGGTCTTCATCCAGCTGAGCGTCTATCAACACTCTGAGGGATTCCATTTCAACTTCTATGGGGAGCACTGCTTCCATTCCAAAGGTTAATGCGTAGGGGGTTGCCCCAGTGGAGGTACGCATTGAGGTTCTGTAGGCTAACAGAGTAAGAGGCAATAGGTCAGGCCAATCATTGTGTTTGGCGGACATTTTTTGCATAATCTTCTTGATGTTTTTGTTAGCCGCTTCAACAGCACCATTCATCTTCGGATGATAGATGACGGAGGTAAGATGTTTGATGTGGAATTTACTGCATAATTCCTCCATCATTTTGTTGTTGAGGTTCTTAGCATTGTCTGACACAATTACCTCTGGTTGTCCGTATTGACAAAAGACATTATTTTTTATGAAAGCAATGATGACTTCTTTGGTAACCCTGGGGAGGGAGGCTGCCTCTACCCACTTGGTGAAGTAGTCGATCATGGTGAAGATAAATTGATGTCCATTACTGGCTTTAGGCTCAATGGGCCCGATAAAGTCCATTCCCCACATTGCGAAGGGCCAAGGCAAACTCATATTGTGAAGTTCCCGTGGAGGGGCGTGGATAACACTCCTATGAATCTAGCACTGATAGCATCTCCTAACATGGCCATTGCAATCAGTTTTAAGAGATAGCCAGTAATGTCCTATCCTGAGGACCTTCTTGACAAGGAGGGGGCCACTCATGTGGGGGACACAGACTCCGCCATGGATTTCATCCATAAGCCTTTGGGCTTGATCTTTGTCTATACATCTGAGGAGACCTAGTCCTGCATCTCTTTTGTAGAGCGCATCTCCACTCAGGTAGAATTTCATAGCAATTAGATGGATCCACCTTTTCTCGGTCGGGCTTGCTTCAGCGGGTGTGGATCTATCTCGTAGATATTCCTTGATATGCTGATACCAAGGATGCAGGATTGGAGGTAGCTCATCCGATACTTCTCCAACGTAGTTCCCATAGGCTGGGGCCTTGTGCAGGGAAATTGTGACTCTTGGCAAATGTTCCTTATCTGATATGCGAATCAAGGAGGCCAAAGTTGCTAATGTGTCCGCAAAGTCATTCCTATTACGAGGACCGTGTAGAAAGGAGATTTCTTCGAACTCCAAAGCTATCTTCAAAACCTGTCGATGGTAAGGCAGCAAATGTAGTTCCTTGGTTTGATAGATTCTGGTGGATTGTCGATTACAAACTCGAATCTCCAAAGACAGTTAATCTTTCGATGCCCATTGAGCGGGCAAGTTTTATCCCCCGTGAGATGACCTTCATACTTTAGTCAGATTGTTGGTGCCGATAAACCGCAATTTGACAAATGACGGATATCTGCTCCCCGCATCGAGATACTAGAATCGCTCCAATTTCTCTAGAACCTTCCAGATTATCAGTTCCATCAAAATACATCTTCCATGATTGGCGCGTATCGTGCTGATGGTGTTGCTGAACTGTCATTACTCCCTTATCAAGGAAATATGTCTCCAAGGGTTTGAAATCCCTTAATGGTGCGGCGGCCTGTTGATCCGCAATTCCTTGACCTTTGATGGATTTTTGAGTCACATATACGATGTCAAATTATTATAGGATCAACTACCATCTGGACAGCCGACAATTTAACATAGGTTTATTGAACACGTATTTGAGAGGATCAACGCGGGATATGAGATGGGTTGTGTGACCATGGAGGTAATGTTGTAACCTCATGGAAGCCCGTGCTAAAACACAACACGTCTTTTCGATCAAAGTGTACTTGTGTTCACTGTTGCTGAACTTTTTGTTGAGGTAATAGATAGCTCGTCATTGGCCTCTATCGTCTTTCTATCCCAGCATGCAGCCCATGGCATTGTCACTTATGGATAGGTACATGAACAGGGGAACATCAACCTTGGGTGGTACCAAAACGGGGGCTTTGACTAGCTGTTTCTTGATTGTGAGGAAGGCATTTTGACACTCATCATTCCATTTCATGGAGGAGTTCTTCGTTAATAGCTTGAAGATTGGCTCACAAGTTGCTGTGAGTTGAGAGATCAACCTGCTAATGAAGTTGATTCTTCCCAAAAATCTCCGTATTTCCTTTTCTATCTGAGGAATGGGCATTTCCGTGATGGCCTGAATTTTGGCAGGATCCAGCTCAATCCCTTTGTGGCTGACTAGAAATCCTAGCAACTTGCCTGATTTAACGCCAAAGGCGCATTTTGCTAGATTCAACTTCAAGTTGTATTTACGCAACCTGTTGAACAACTTTCTGAGATGGTCTAGATGGTCATCCTCCTTTCGGGACTTGACAATGATATCATCCACATAGATATCGATCTCTTTGTGCATTAAATCATGGAAAAGAGCCATCATAGCTCGTTGATAGGTGGCTCCAGCATTGATGAGGCCGAATGACAACCGTCTATAGCAAAAGGTTCCCCAAGGTGTGATGAAAGCAGTTTTCTCACGATCTTCTTCACCAACCATGATCTGGTGATACCCTGCGAAGCAATCAACAAAGGAGTACATGTCGTATTACGCAGTATTGTTAATAAGAATGTGGATAAATGGCACGAGAAAGCTGTCTTTTAAGCACGCTTTGTTCAAGTCCCAGTAATCCACGCAAACACACACCTTCCCTCCGGGTTTAGGCACGGGCACAATGTTGGATATCCACTCAAGATATCTAGACACCATGATGATGCCAGCTTGAAATTGTTTCATAATTTCTTCTTTCACCTTTAAACTCCACTCAGGTTTCAATCGTCTGAGCTTTTGCTTGACTGGCTTAAATCCCTCTTTAATGGGAAGGCGATGAAGGACAATATCAGTGGACAAACCCACCATGTCTTCATGAGACCATGCAAACACATCCTGGAATTGCGTTAATAGCGTAACCATGTCATTTCTTTAGTTTGGGGTAAGGTTTTAACCAATCTGGATTAACTTAGGGCTTTCTAAGGTTCCGAGATTGAAAGAAGTGGTTTGATCAAGGTTGCGTTTAGGTTTGTCTTTGACCCATTCTTGAATTTCTGGAGGCACCTCAATGTCATCCTTTATTTCCATCAAGGCTGAATTCATCTCTACATCAAAAGGTACAATCCTTGTGAAGAAGAGGCACCGTATCAGCAAGTACAAGCACATCTAAATTTAGGGTCCTAAAAAAAATATGCTTTCACTTAGTATATATGAAATGTTTTGATCTTACACAGTGTTAGCATATACTGACAAAATAAACTGCTAATACTATACAGAAAAGTAAGCAGTTATTATATCTAAAGGGCAGAAAGAGTTCTGCCCGTTTTACCCATGACGACCAATGCAAGGATTGTTGTTCCAATTGGAAAGGGCAAAGTCCGGATGGACTGCAATGATGGAGGGATTGTCATCATCCTCCCTCTCCCGAATGATGGCCATTATGTCTGGGCAATCATCGTCTGGGGTGTATCTATTGGTATGTTCATCATGAACGATGATGCATATGCCCGACATCATTCGGACAACGTCTTGCTTAATTCTTCGTTCCTCCTCTTCCACTGCGGGATTTGAAACAAAGACTTCTTCCTCCTTTACCGGTACCGGCTTGGAAAATAACATAGCCATTACATTGGCTGGCACCTTTACAGGAGGTTGTTCGGACTCTGAGTTTGAAGGCAAAGATAAACGCAACATGGTTTAAGCTGAAGGAATCTGCTGATGCTTATGAGGATTCCTATTACTAGAACTGGCAGAATAGCCTAGTCCAGCTGTTCCAGTCTGCCAGGCAAATTAAATTGGGTACTTGATACCCTGGTGATCATTACCCAGCCCTTGTCCCATCTGATGACCCAATGACATCATTTCTTGAGTAGCCGACATTACCTCGATAAAAATCTTGGGTTCGGGAAATGGTGTTCCAACAACATGGTATTGGGTATTGCTTACTTCCAAGGTATGAAAACTGATCGGTACAATATCTGCATTGGCATTGATGAATGGCATGTCCCCGTGTTGAGTACACTCTGGTTCAGCGTTAACCGTCACCATGCTATTGTTGATAATGTATTTTAGTTGCTGATTAAGGGTGGAGGGGACTGCCCCTACCATATGGATCCAAGGTCGTCCCAAGAGTAGGTTGTATCCCGAATCTATCTTGAGTACGTGGATGATACGCATAATGTATGAAGACCAATTTTGATTGGCAGTTCAATTACTCCAACCGAATTCCGACGATCTCCATCAAAAGCTTTGATGATAGTATGGCTACTTCGAATTCGATTGAGATTGATATTCATCTTCACCAAGGTAGCATATGGATAGATATTAAGAGATGAACCTCCATCTATCAAGACTCCAGCTAGCATGTATCTGGAGGAAAAGACCACAATGTGCAACGGCTTGCAATGACCGGTCCCTTCGGGTGGTATGTCATCATCAGTGAAGGATATCACATTATTGTTGAAAATGTGATCAACCAGATGTTGAAATTTTTCCGTATCAACTGATGTTGGTAGATAGGCTTCTTCTAAAACCTTCAACAAGACCTTCCGGTGATCCTCGGAAGTTAGGACCAAGTCCAAAATTGAAATTTGATGTGGAGCTTCTCTTAAGCTTAAAACCACTTTGGCATCGTGATGACCCATGGGTATTTTCCCCATTGATTGGATGGTAGACTTCATCACCCGTTGGGGAAGATATAGTGGATTTTCCTTCGACACTACAGCAGTGGTATATGAGGTGGAGCCTTCACCTTCTCCATAATTCCATGGAACCTTGCGCAAGCTAACAATAGGGTATTGTGCTCTATACCGCAAGTTGATTGGCTCGGGAGCGGCCACTTTCAAAGGATTGTTGTTTCCCTTGAGTCGAATTATTGGCATTGTGAGTGATTGATTAATCCCATCAGTTTCAGTGGATATGACTTCTACAACACTCTTCCACTTAGTAGGACCTATATTCTCACTTGCACGTAACACAAGATCGCCGTACCGCTAAGTGTGCAGACACCTTGTCAATTAGATTTTGAATAAGGTGGATGAGTGCCCAAAGATTCTTCTATCCGTGGACCATGAGACCGGGAGTGATATTGACATACTCCATCGAGTTGTATCACTCGAATGGGTGTTGATTGGAGGTAGAAGGAATCGATCCTTCCTTCATTGATTAACATCTGAAGGATTTCCTCCTTAGGTTGGCCAAAATAGGTGAATTCCCTTTTGTTGGTAAAATCGACGGGCTTTGGCATTTGCTCTCTTTGTCACTTTGTCTTCCACCATTTCATTTTTAGAAAGTGACGAAGGAATATTCATGACAAGAGGTAGGAGACTGGCATGCTCCTAGCTGATTAATTGACGAGTCACTTGATGCTGACAAGTCACCAATTCTGCTAATTGTTCAATTTTCTTGCATAAAGCTTTTATCTTTCATTCCACTATGAACTGAAACTTGGCATAATCCCATTTGTCATCACCGTCTTTGAGGGTCTGGGAGGATTCAAAGCTAAAATTGGAATTCTGTCCATTGATCATGTTGACCTCTTCTTCTTTGTGTTGAGGAAGAGGGTTGTCTTTAATGTGAGGCTGATCTGGTTTGGTGAACACGATCTCACTGTTGTCTATCAGGTCTTGGATCTTATGTTTCAAGGCCCAACAATCCTGAGTATCATGTCTAGGCGCCCCGTCATGATAAGCACATTTCCGAGCAACATTGAAACTCCGTCCATTAGGGCTGGCTAGTGGAAGAAGATGCGTAATTTTCTTCTGTGTTGTCAGAAGATTGAGAATTTTCTCGAGTGTATCCCCTAAGGGTGTGAACACTCGAGGGCGTTTGACTTCTCCACCTTTTGGTATTGGAGGATTCGAAGACTGTGCTTGAAAGGGAGTATAGTTTCTTCTTTTAATAGGCATAATCTGATTACCTTTTTGACCCTGTAGTATCAAGGAAACATCTTCCTCTTTCTTTTTATGGACCCTTTGGGGGTTGTTTCCATAATTTCCGGATTGGATGTGATCAGCAACAGCTTTAAGGGCAGCTAGGTCTTGAATCTTTCCGGACTTCAATCCCATCTTAACCATCTCCCCATGTTTGACCATTTCGAAAATGGTTTACTGGATCTTGGCTAAAACTCTTTCATAGAATGGAGCTTCTTCAGATGTTCATGAAAGTCATGACCATCCCTGATTCTGTCATGGAAGGACTAACTTGGGCAGCCAGACATCTCCACCTTTGAGCATACTCTCTAAAAGACTCGTTAGACTATTTCTTGATCTTGGTAATTTGATACCGATCAGAGCCATCTCGAGACCCGAAAGTCGATTGAGTGAGGAAAACGTGTGCTAGCTCTTCCCAGCTATGGATCTTTGAATTGTCTAATCTTGTGAACCACGAACGGGCTTCTCTAGTTAGACTCTTCTGGAACAGTTGCATTTTGAGTTTTTCATCCTCTACATAAGATCCAAGTTCTCCAATGAACACCTTTAAATGTGTGTAAGGATCTCCTAACCCGTCATATTTTTCAAAGTCAGGTAATGAACACCAGGGAAAATGCAAAGATCAGCATATGAAACACTCCCGTGTGTTCCAATTCCTTTGATAGCACAAAGGGTCTCTTCCATTTGAAGGACTTTCTTTTTGATGTCACCAGTGTCTGGATCTTCAGTGGGATGGGCAGCATCACGAGTTTTGTTGGTTGTATTAAACTGCAGTTCAGGTATTATAATGACCTGGGTTCCCCCTTGTGTGGAGGATTCAGCATGTACGAGTATTTTTGGACCCGGAGTAGACTAGTGTAGTTCTTTGAGTAGAACAGCCAAATCTGTAATTTTTTTGCTTAATCCATCGAATTCTTTGCGAGAAACTGGATTAAGGTCAGTCTGGTCAGATGACGACATGATTGATTGTAGGTGTGTAGCCTTTTTGGATTTTGACCGGGTAGTAGGTCCGATTGGTTCCCTGCGAAAGACTTGCATAGTTTAGTCCTTAGGGAATATGTGTATAATAACATGCTATGTGATGCGTTCATTTTAGGAATTTTATCCTGCAAAACGGATGTTAGCTATTTGTAGCATTAAAATATGTATGTGTACACATTTCTTCATATTTCTTATTACATGGAGATATATATGGAATGTAATTACAAGTAATTGTGTTTACAAGTAATTTAAAATGAGAGAGCATGAAGAGACTTTCCTCCGTTTTGGGTTTATCAAAGGCTGACCTATCTTAGGTTACTCTCGCGGCTTTTTGGTATGAAGGTTCCAAAATCATCCCAATTTACTCAACGGGAAATTAATCTGGTCTTTCAACTGGAGCGAATTTGGGTTGTGCCTTTCCTGAGCCTCGGAGAATTAGTCTTCCCACGAGTCCAATAATCAAACACCGACGGGATAGCCTCCTGGTTGAGGGACCACACAACATACATTCACATACATCGCGTCTCACCGTATGAAAATGATGACAAGTACGAAGCACTAATATCACAAGCAGATATGGTGCGAAGCACTAAGTGCAATAAGGAAATGCATTCGTACACATTCATCAAATGTAAATGCAACATCCACACATAAGTAGATAATAGTTTTGAAAAGATTGTAATAGCGACTTAAGTCCTCTTACTGGATTCCCTAGCAGAGTCGCCACCTGTCGACGTCAGGATTTTTAGATGTCCATTTCCATTACTTGTTCTTTGGTGTTCTCATGTTAGGTGAGATTTGTTTGAAAAAACAAGTTAAAAAGGTCCGACGTGTATAATGTCGACGATGGACTGTTAAGAGTCGCCAGTTGGTTTTTTAAATGGTTGTACCAACACAACCGAGAAAAGGTTTGCACATTGACCCAGTGATGTGACATTGTTAAATGGGTCGGTGAAACCAAAATTCATTACGGTCCGGAGACTTGATTATGCAGAGGGAAGGTGTTAGGCACCCCCCCGACATCCGTGTTACCACGTTGACCGCCTCTTTTCAAGAAACTATTATCTGAATGTGTGTGTGTGTGAGTCAATGTGTTATTATTTGGAAGTAGTGTGAGGCCTCGTTCGTACCTATATACACAGGGTTTGAATTTATGTAAAAATTCAATTTTAAGCAAGATATGACAGTGATGTTTTATAAAAAAAAGGTTTTTCAAACCATGATGCTCAATAGTAATTGAGACCTTTTACACTCCTATTTTATTAAGTGTTAGGCTTGATTGATTTTATTTTACGGATGCGAGGCATTCGTACGAAAATAATATACAAAATAATGTCGACTTCCTCATAGGTATGGAAACCATCTGAGGAAATTCAGACATCGTAGAATAATTTACAACTTGCCTACAGCTGAAAATGTCCATCACGGGAACCGAATCTAGATCCAATAGGTTGAATCTGTGATCACATGATTCCTAGGCGCACGTGATACTGCAATTTATATAAAAGCAGTAAGCAGGTATATATATAAAAGCTGTAAATATATATATATATATATATATATATATATATATATATATCCATGATCACCAACCACGAAGCACCTCCATGGGGATCGGAAAATGTAAATAAAGTTGTAAAGCTATCAACCGCCACGGAGTAAACTATAAAGTGGATTTAAACGTAAATAAAGTCAGTATAAAGCAATCAAGTGCCACGAAATGAACTCGTGCATGACTTAAACGTAAAGAAAGTCAGTAAGCGATCAACCACCACTTAAGTGAACTCCTGTGGGACGAAATATATATATATATAAGCAATAAACGCATAGGATGTAAAATCCAAGCTCATCTAATATAGAGTTCGATTAAATATATATATATATATATATATATATATATATATATATATAAGTTTAGTAAACGCACCGGATGTAAAATCCAGCTCATCAATGTAGTTCGACAACAGATTCATATATATAAGTATATATATATTCTCATCGAACAAAGTTCATATATATATAAATATATATATATATATAAGCAAATAAACGCCCGCATCAAGTTCAGGCTCAATCGAGGCATAACTCGATAATGTTAGTCAATAATAATATATATATATATATATATATATATATATATATATATATATACTATATAGATATATAAACTGAAATAAAACCGCGGACCGAAGTCCGGGCAAACGCGCGCAACACGACTCTCATCGTAAAGAAGGGAGTGTGCAAAGATGAAGAGAAGGGCTTTAAAGTGTGTGAGAAAGCTTACAGTTGACTGCCAAAGAAGACTTCTATATCTTTAAAGTGGGTAAACACTGGATTTTGTAGGTACAAAAGTAACTATATATGAGCTCACATGTGTTTAAAATGAGAAAGTACATTGTATGGGGTGAGTGCAGAGCAAATTGGACAGGGCTTCCTTACCGTTTTTTCTTGCAAAATGGCCACCCCAAGCCCTCTACTTATAGAGGGTGGAGTCATGAGTGTACTGCTGGTGAGCCGCAGTGTACTGCAGAGGCAACCCCGTGGGCTCTCGGGTTTTCGGTCGAGTCGTCTCAGAAGACGAAATGCGCTTGGGCATTGTAATGTCCGTTCGAACTTTTAGAAGTGCACTCTGGGCATCCGATTGAGGTATACAGGACCTATTTCGGACCGCCTTTGTCGAGAGTTATATAATGGCATAGGATTAGAGTTTGTACGAAGTCATTGAAGATAGGACCATGCCCTCCAGTCTTCAAGCTATAAATTCCATCCGTTACCCCGCAGAATAGTCACTCGGGATTGATTTTTCTTGGCTCGTATGGGACATCGTTGGATAGAGATGTGTATGAAATGTTGAGACGACGTGGCATGGCATCGTGTTGGCGAGATGACGATGTTACCCCTCACGGTGTGTTATCACGGATTTACCGATAAAGCGACGTTGCTTTCGTGGCTTTGGTGAGATTGGACTGCTACAATTGTTAAAGGTCCTCAGTGTCATCTTTGACGTATTCCTGTCATGCCGATGTTATCTCCAGGTTGGTACGGAATATCTCTTGGTGAGCGTCGAGAGTGAAGCTGGTTGCATTTGAAACAAGCATTTCCGGGGTTATCGCCGACACTGCATTCCTTGGGGTTATCACCAAGGTTGGTGGCTATTCCCATGATTGGGACTGAGACTGGATACCTTCGGGGTTATCTTTAAGATTAATTGGTCTTCTCCGGTGTGTGTTCCGGTGTTGGATCTACATGCCTTGGGGTTATTTTCGAGGTTGGAATTATTACTCCCAGTGTGTGTTCCGGGGTTGATGCTAAACTTTCGGAAGTATCCGGTATGGATATTGATTGTCTTTCAGGGTTCCCTCTTAAAAGACAAATTTGTCATTTTGCAATGTTAGTGACAGCAGTATAGAAAATTTGAGTGTCTACAGGGTACATTGTGCCTAACTGTCTGGGTCCAAAGAAAAACCGTGGATGCTTTGTGTGTGGGTCAACTGACCACATGGCAAAGAACTGCCCAAAGAAGGGGACGGACGGGAATAAGGGTGCCAATAGTGGTAAGTTAAATATTAGGGGTCCAGTGCAGTAAGGTAGGCCGATGGCCCGTACCTTTAACATGACTGTCCAAGATGCGATGGCTTCAGGGAACGTAATCGCAGGTATTATCCCGATCAACGATCTAAATGCATACGTGTTTTTTGACTCGGGTGCTACTTGTTCGTTTATCGCATGTGATTTTGCTAGACGATTAGGATTACTTCCTGAAAGGTTGCATATTCCTTTAAATATTAAGGTAGAAAATGAAGAGATAATTCCTGTTGAAGATATTCATAGGAGTTTTTGCGTAGATATATGGGGTTGTAAATTATCGACAGACCTGATACCGATAAAGTTAGGAGAATTTGACGTAATCCTCAGAATGGATTGGTTAGTTAACCATGGGGCAATAATAGATTGTCAAAAGAAAAGCTTGAATATTAAAACATTAAGACAACCTCATGTAATATTTTACGGTAATAAATCGTCGGGACGTTCGTGTTGACCCAAACTAGAAAATTATTGAGGAAGGGGTGTGTAGGCTATTTGTGTCATGTGGTTGATACCCAGAGAGTGAGAGCGACCATGGAACAAATACCTATAGTGAGTGAATTAATGGATGTATTTCCAAGTGAATTGTCGGGTCTTCCACCGGATAGGGAGACCGAGTTCATGATAGACATTGTGTCAGGAGCGAAACCAGTTTCCAGGGCACTGTATCGTATGGCGCCAGTGGAGATGAAGGAGTTGATGGCGCAGTTGCAAGAACTATTAGACAGGAAGTACATACAACTGAGTGTTTCGCCATGGGGAGCGCCGATATTGTTTGTCAAGAAGAAGGACGGATCATTAAGACTTTGTATCGAGTACCGAGAGTTGAACAAGTTGACGATAAAGAATAAGTATCCATTGCCCAGGATCGATGATCTTTTTGATCAGTTGAAAGGGGAAAAGTACTTTTCTAAAATAGATTTAAGGAAATGGTACCATTAGCTGAACGTTAGAAATGAAGACGTACCAAAAACGGCATTCAGAACTCGTTATGGGCATTACGAGTTTCTGGTAATGTCATTTGGGTTGACAAATGCACTTACTGCATTTATGGATATGATGAACAGGGTGTTCAAACAATATTTTGACAAGTTCATTATGGTGTTTATCGATGATATTCTAGTCTAATCTTAGACGCCAGAAGATCATGTTGAACACCTAATGATAATATTGGAGACATTAAGGAAGGAGAAGTTATATGTGAAGTTCACTAAGTGTGAATTTTGGCTAGAGAGGGTATAGTTTTTAGGACATGTCATTAACCACGAGGGGATTTCAGTAGATCCAACAAAGGTGGAAGCCATAATGAATTGGGAACAACCGAGAACGCCGACTGAGGTGTGGAGTTTCCTAGGGTTAACGTGGTTCTATCGGAGATTCATTCAAGATTTTTCGAAGATAGCTACTCCGTTGACCAATTTGACAAGGAAGACAGTGAAGTACGCGTGGACGGAGAGGTGCGAAGACAGTTTTCAAGAACTGAAGAAGAGGATAAGTAAAGCACATGTTTTGTCATTACCCGATGACATAGGAAATTTTGTAGTATATAGTGATGCTTCCCATATAGGACTTGGTTACGTGCTCATGTAGCATGGCAAGGTCATTGCATATGCGTCTAGGTAGTTGAAGGATTATGAGAAAGTTTACCCTACTCATGATCTGCAAAATGGCTGCGGTAGTGTTTGCCTTTAAGATATTGCGACATTATCTTTACGGGGAAAAGTGTGAGATATACATGGACCACAAGAGTCTAAAATATATCTTCACATGAAGGAGTTGAATATGAGACAGAGGAGATGGCTGGAGTTGATAAAGGATTATGACTGTGAAATCCTGTATCACCCTAGAAAAGCCAATGTAGTGGCTGATGCCTTAAGTAGAAAGGGTCGGGAGAAGTTATCTATGTTAACGGCTCAGACTGAGTTAATAACAGAGATGGCTAGGATGGAGTTAGAGGTAAAGTTGCCCAGTGAAGCGGGACAAAGACTATTTACGACGGAGATACAATCTACCATCGTAGAGAGAGCCAAGGAGGTGCAGCTCAAAACTGATGAGTGTGACCAGATGAAGAAGTTGTGATGCCCCCAAATTTGGGTATCTTCCAACCCGACAGATGGTGCTCCACGATACTACATTTCATACAATCATTCCATTGAAATAACAACAAAATGAGTGTAATTACTATCTTTATATTACATCTGTAATAAATCCTTTCCCAGGTTCATAACCGAATACATTCGTTGTTCGTCATAAGTATATTACACACAAATACACTAGTCTATTATAGGACGATTAATTGTCCATCTTAGCCTTGCCTATATCTCTCTTAGAACTCTCAGTTCGTTCGGCTTTAGCTGCAAACATATGGTTCAAGCAAGAATGAGCATAACTAGTGTATTTATAGCAAGGTTATTTGTCACACTTCTATTTAATTAAATAATCAATTTAATCAATTAAAAAAATATTAATCTATTAAATTACTTTAACACATAAATCATTATCTCATAATTATAATTTCCTTTATAATTATAAATTTATTTAACCAACTAACACCTTATTACAAATTTTAATTAAAATATTATAATTTATTTAATCATTATTAGCTCTCTAACTTAATTATTAAATTAAATTAGTATATAATCTCATAACAATTAATTTTCTTAGCTCCTTAATTATTTATTCAACAAATAATTAACTAAACCACATCAACTCAAATTGAACAATTATTTATTCAATAATAACATATCCCTTAAATACTTATATAAATCAATAAATATTTAATATTATAATTTAAAATTTTGGAATGTTACAATTACCTTATCTCGCGTGTTGACATTGGAAACCAAAGTTTTCAAGTCCCACGTCAACTTTTGACCTTTAATCCGGGCTTTTACGTTTAACGTCTATTTTCGTACAATTCGCCATAACTTCGTTACTAATGTTCTCTAAGCCAAATCACATGGAAAACTCCATTGATTCATCATAGTCATCCTAACCAAACAATAGGCACATCCCTTAGCTATAACGATGTTCAAAACGTTCGTTAATAACTAAGTTAACGTTCAAGACGCTTATGGTTTTTAACTCATTTAAACACTTACGATTTCTATTTGGTCATGACCTATCAATGATTTTATCATTAATAGGAATCCTTATATCTCCTCAATAAACACACTCCACTCATCTACGATTCTTCTACGAGAAAGAAATCGAAAAAGATGAAGATTACGGTTTATAAGAATTTACCTTTGAAGTAATTCACGTTCTTGATAAATGCCTATTGGTTTGCTTGGACGTAGAAGGATTTAATGTTTCTAGCTCGTTCTCTCTCTCACTCTATTTGGACAAGCTTTGTAAAACAACAAAATCCAACTCTAGTTTTCTATTTATAGAAAACCAAATGAGGGCAAAATGGTCCAATTCTCCACCTCCTTACTTATTTACAACTTTGTCACCAAGTAAAGTACTTGGTGAACAAGTGATATGCTTGGCTTGCACACCAAGTGGCCGGCCCACCATGCCCATGGGTCATCCCCATGTGTTGTCCCATGGGTTTTACCCATTCGGTGACCCACCGGTTCGATCCACGGTTCGGTTTTCTTGCATTGGGCTTAACCAATCTAATATTGGGCCTTGACTTGGGCTTATTACTTAATCCCTTGGGCCTGCTCATTCAATTGATTAGACTAAACATAATCCAACCCAAATGAATTAACATTAAGTCTTAACTAAATTCTAAAATACAACTTGTATTCCCTACATATAATTCACATATTCTTTCCGTATAATACTAGTACGATAATCGTATTGTACTCCGTATTAACTCAACATATTATACATAGATACTAAATTGTCTCATACTTGTATAATACATGTCTTAACTGGAACAAAACTGGATGAATAGTGTTTTTACGCAAACATTCTCAGAAAACCTTCGTTCTCGTCTTGATAATTCACAACAATTAATTCTAGTACAAAGCCAGAATACTAACCACATTCGCACATTCTAGGTCATAAAACAACCTTCGAACATCTTACTCACTCAATTAATTTCATTTAATCCACATAATCAAATAAAAATTTAATTCATTGAAAATTCAAAATTCTCGGGCGTTACATTCTTCCCTCCTTATAAGGATTTTGTCCCCAAAATCTCGTTATTCTTACATAAACAAATGAGGAAACTTTTCCTTCATTTTACTTTCGAGCTCCCACGTTGCTTCTTCAGCATAGTGGTTACTCTAAATTACCTTTACTGAAGGTATTACCTTATTTCTCAAGACTTGTAACTTCCTATAAATAATCTCAATCGGAATCTCTTCATAAGTTAAGTCTTTTTCTACATGAATAGATTCATATTCTATTACGTGCTTGTAGTAGGTTTATAAGGACTTAAACACGCATACGTGAAACACATTGTGTATTCTTTCCATTTCTGGAGGTAAGGCTACTTCATAAACTACTTCCCTTATCCTTCTTAAAATCTAAAAAGGTCCTACAAACCTTGGACTTAACTTCCCTTTTTTCCAAAATGTATCTTCCCTTTCCAAGGCAATACTTTTAGAAAAACATATGAACCTACTTCAAACTCCCTCTTCTCTCGATGAGGATCTCGTGATATATCGCTTGTGTCTATCTTGAGTTGCTACTAATCGAGCTCTTATCAGCTTCACCATGTCTGCCATTTGTTGTACCATCTCAGGTCCCAACATTCGACGTTCACCTACTTCATCCCAGCAAAGTGGTGCTCTGCACTTCCTTCCATACAAAGCTTCGTAAGGCGGCATGCCTATACTAACGTGAAAACTATTGTTGTAAGCGAATTCTACCAAAGGTAGATGCTTGTCCCAACTCCCCTTGAAATGCATAACGCAAGATCTTAACATATCTTCTAGCATTTGAATTGTACGTTCACTTTGTCCATCCATGTGTGGATGATACGTCGTACTCAATCTCAACTGCATTCCCATTTAATCTTGCAAACTCCTCCAAAAGTTCGACGTGAATCGTGGATCACGATCGGACACAATCGAAACAGGTACTCCATGTCTGGAAATGATTTCCTTAACATAAAGCTTAGCTAAATGCTCTAGGTTATACCTAACTCTTATTGGTAGAAAATGAGCCGATTTAGTTAATCGATCCACTATTACCCAAATAGCATCGTATCTTTTTCTTGTCGTTGGAAGTCCCACAACAAAATACATGGTGATATGCTCCCATTTCCACTCCGGAATCTCCAATGGTTGTATCAATCCACTCGGTCTTTGGTGTTCAGCCTTAACTTTCTCAGAAGTTAAGCACTTACTAACGTATTCTACAATCTCCCTCTTCATGTTCGGCCACCAAAAGTTCTGACAAAGGTCTTGATACATCTTAGTACTACTAGGATGTATCGAGTACCTCGAACTATGGGCCTCACACATAATCTCTTCTTTCAACTCGGAATTATTTTGAACCCCAATTCTTCCTTCAAAACGAAGTAAACCTTCTTTATCAAGGTTATACTTAGTCTTCACTTCATCCTTCACTATCTTTTTCATATGATCGCATTCTTTAGTACTTATCTGTACCTCATTAACCCGTTCCACTATCGTTGGTCGAGTCTCTATCGAGAATAACATCTCTGTTGTTTCACTTGGCAACTTAACTTCTAATTCCATCCTGGCCATCTCTGTTATCAACTTATTCTGAGTCGTTAACATTGACAACTTTTCTCTACCCTTCGGACTTAACGCGTCGGCTACTACATTCGCCTTCCCCGGATGATATAAAATATCACAATCATAATCTTTTATCAACTCTAACCACCTTCTCTGCATCATATTCAACTCATTCTGTGTGAAGATATATTTCAAACTTTTGTGGTCCGTGTATATCTCACATTTTTCTCTGTATAAATAATGTCTCCATATTTTTAAAGCAAACACTACAGCTGCCAATTCTAGGTCATGAGTAGGATAGACCTTCTCATAATCTTTTAACTGACATGACGCATACGCAATGACATTGCCATGCTGCATAAGCACGCAACCTAGGCCTTTATGCGAAGCATCACTATAAACTACAAAATTCCCCGTATCATCTGGTAAAGATAATATAGGTTCCTCACTCAACCTCCTTTTTAGTTCTTGCAAAACGATGCTCACACTTTTCTGTCCATACATACTTCATCGACTTCCTTGTCAGATTTGTCAACGGAGTAACTAATTTAGAAAAGTCCTGAATGAACCTTCTATAGTATCCCGCTAATCCCAGAAAACGCCTAACCTCGATTGGTGTTTTTCGTTGCTCCCACTCATTCACCGCTTCCACTTTCGCTGGATCTACGGATATGCCATCTTTATCTATAACATGTCCTAGAAACTGCACTTGTTCGAGCCAAAATTCATATTTAGTGAATTTCGCATACAACTTCTCCCTCCGTAGTGTTTCCAACACTATTCTTAGATGTTCAGCATGATCTTCTGGCGTCTCAGAATAGACTAGAATATCATCAATGAACACTACGACGAACTTGTCCAAATACTATTTGAACACACTGTTCATCATATCCATGAATGCAATTTGGCGATTCGCATTATTTCAAACGACATAACCAAAAACTTGTAATGCCCATAACGATTTTTAAACGCCGTCTTAGGTATATCTTCCTTCCTCACTTTCAATTGATGATACCCCGTACGCAAATCTATTTTAGAAAATACTTTGCCCGTTTTAACTGATCAAATAGATCATCGATCCTGGGCAATGGGTATTTATTCTTAATCGTTAACTTGTTCAACTCTCGATAGTCGATAGAAAGTCGTAATGATCCGTCTTTTTTCTTTACAAATAATACCGGTGCTCTCCAAGGAGACACACTCGGTTGAATGTACTTTATATCTAATAGTTCTTGTAACTGAACCATTAACTCCTTCATCTCAACTGGCGCCATCCTATATGGTGCCTTTGAAACTGGTGTCGTTCCCGACAACAAATCAATCACAAATTCTACCTCCCTATTCGGTGGAATACCGGGTAACTCCTCCGGAAACACATCCGCGAATTCTTGAACCACCGCTATCTGTTCCAATGATGTTCCCACTTTTTGGGTATCCACCACATGACATAGATAACCATTACATCCCTTCTTCAACATCTTCCTAGCTTGTGTCGTGGTTAGACAACAAGAACGTCCCGATGATTTATTTCCATAAAACACCACCTCAGGTTTCTTAGGAAGTCTTAGGTTTACACTCTTTCTATGACAATCTATTATCACTCTATGGTTAATTAACCAATCCATACCGAGAATCACATCGAATTCTCTTAACCTTATCGGTAAAAGATCTACTGATAATCTATTACCCCTGATATCTGATAAGTGGATTTTATATACACTTATCCGGTATTTTTTACTTGAATTAGTTGCTTATATTTATGTGTCTTAGTTACTTTTCATGCATTTTGTGTTCATTTTGTAGGTTATACGTTTGGGAGTGGTGTGAGCGATTATTGGTAAGGAAAAGCAAAGAAAATGCAAAGAAAAGGCAATCCGGATATCATTTGGGCTTTCATGTTACTTCATGTTCTTGGCTTGGAACTTGGACTACATTGTAGAGTGTCTTTGTATCTTTCTGGAACATCTTTAATCGCTCTAATTGGAGTTCGGATGCAAGAGTTATGATCGTTGTACAAACGGACGTCAAACTTCGCTGTTTTGGTTAGCCATTCTCATAGCAGTTCCTTCCAGCTCGATTTAAACCTTCATCCGGCTAGAATTTCTCAATCATCAAATAATGAAAGTTGTAGAACTCGTCGATATTTTCGATTTGATAGGTGACAGGCCCCGTAACTCTTCCCGGATCAAACGTTATGGCCATTTTACCAGAAAGCGATCATCGTTAGTAAAATCACACCCGTGGGCGATCGAATTTTCAGCGGCACACGCCACTCTGAAAGAGCAAAAAGACACGATTTTCAGCTTTTATACGCTAGCGCCCCACTTCAGTTAATCCTCCTGCGCGGTAGCGCGACTAAAAAGTCTTGACCAAAGTTGACTTTTCATTAAACAGTGCAATTGAAGCGTAATTGAGAGGGGGGGTTCAATTAGGGCTTATATATTAGATATATTTTCATTATGTAAGACATATTCCACCCCTTGGGGGCTGATGCTATTGTCTTCTTCTCTCTTTAATTTCAATAATAGAATAGAGTAGATTAGTGTATGTATTTTCTAGAGTTGATTGGATTGGAGACTTGAAGCAATTGGAAATCATTAGAGATTCAACCTTGGCTCAAGAGAATAGATTTGCACTACAATTCTCTATCCTTATTCTCTCTTTGACTTCTTCTTGTATCTCATGATGTGTCTTCAATATGTGGATAATAGCATTAATTCAATTATGACTTAACTTCTATTCTGAGATTGCAATGGATTCTATGGATTAGTTATTTTTGATATGTTTCATTGTTAGCCTTATTGATTTCTATGGATTTGTCTATTAAGATTCATGCTTAATTTCTTAGTTGATTGGCCATCAATTATTGTGATAACCCATATGAACTTGAAAGACGAAGTATGGGTTTAGATCTGATCTTGATAGCTTGTGATTGTATATTCTACGTTGTGATGGGATGTATGATTTATGCTTAGGATAGACATATACCGAAGCACCACTCGTAGTCAATTGAGAACTTGGAATTAAACCCTAATTATATTTAAAGCACATAGACATATAGTGATTTAGGTGATGTGGGTGTTCATATGTATTCTATCAATTGTGGATTATATGTGATATGGGTATTGTGTTTTGAAAGATGGCTATACTTTACTTTAGTGTTCTCGACTAACAAACCGGTACAATTAGTTTGGCTTAACATGAAATGTATGGATTTGAATGAGTCAATAGTTGAAATTGTAATCTCAGGTCTTTATTATCTAGTCTCACTCTTGGAATAGTTATGTTTACTTAATTTTGTAGTTTAAATACAAAATATAATATCATTCTTTTAAATAAGACTAAGATGGTTATGGGTTAATGCTTGGTGAACTTTGTTAGTTAATTCTCCGTGGGAACGATACTTTACTTATTCTTTATTACTTGTTGACCACGTATACTTGCGTGTTGTGCGTAACTAGAAATTACCCAATAAGTTTTTGGCGTCGTTGACGGGGAATTATTTTAATAATTGTTGCCAACATTAATTTCAATCAAATTAGTCTTAATTTAAACATTTTATTTTATTTTATTTTGTTTTAATTATCTTCTTATATTTCTCTCTTTTTCTGGAACCATGAGTGATTTTTCTTATCAATGGCCTTATGCAAATAGGACTCAACCAAGGGACATAAGCACTGAGGGACTCAATGTATTTTCTATATTGTCAGCACAAATAGCAACACTTTCGGAGAGGTTGGATATTCTTGCAGCCCAACGCACTCGAGAGATAGTAGTTATATGTGAATATTGTGCTGGTGAGCAGCCGAGTTATTAGTGCAACATCAAGGTTGGACAATTGCAGTTTGGGGGTGATAACTTCAACAATAGTGTTTATCCTGATTATCAACAAGGTTGGGGGTATCACCCAGATTATGAATGGGGTTATAACTATCAAGACCAACACTACGTTCCAAGTCCAACACATCCATCGGATTTCTCATATCCACCTCCAATCCAACAAGAAGAAAATTCAAGATTGGAGGATTTGTGGTTCAAATTTGTAGCATCAACTGAGGAGAAGATGAATGAGCAAGATAGGACAATTTGAAATCTTCAGAATCATATGGATCAAATAATCGAAGCCTTGAACAATCGCCCTCCAAACAATTGGTGCTATGACATGGATGATGAAACTGATGGAGAGCCAGAAGTGTACATGCCACTGAATGAACTGAAAGGAGTAGACATTGAGGAGACAACTGGAGGTATGGAAAATAAAGAAGATGAGCTGACTTGTATAATACCCCAAGTGCCTTCTCAGTTAGAGTTGAAAAATTCAGTGAAATTTGCACACCCATGTCCCCTTGGTAGTCACATCCAAAGCAAGAATTTTTACGATTATGAGGCCTCTTACAAACCATGGGGGGCTGAGGAAGAGATAATAGAAGAAGAAAATCATGTTATATCTGTCAGGCCTCAATGTAAAAATCTATTCACAAATACAACGGGAGAGGCACCTGGCATTGCAGTGGAACTAGGGCATCATGTATAGGAAATATGCTAGGTGGCTTCAATTCAAAGACTCTCATGATGGGGAACCTACCTACACACATAGCGGTTCTAATGGATGGAGGGTTCTTATCTTATCATAGAGGAATCGGATAGCGGTGTCAAGAAAAGAGTCCAACTAATGAACTATAAACCGAGTGCTAGATGGGAGGCACCCCATCCAATCTTTATCCCTCCTTGTTTAATTCTAATTTACATTTCCATATTTAGTAGATGTTAGATAATGGTAAGTATTAATAATGGTTTGATTGTTTCTCCTCTCATGTTTAATCCAATTGCTGCAAGCATTCAGGATCAAACAGAAGTCAAAAACTCAAATTGCCAGAGTACAGGGTCGCGCGGCCGTGCCTAACTACAAGCCAAACACCGCGCGGCCACGCGATAGCTCAGTCATAGAAAAAAATTGCTAAATTTTTAGAATTTCTGACTAAAGCGTTTGGACAGTTAGAAGCCCACACTCAGTTTCTAACCATAGAATATCTCAAACTTAGCCATCGCCTAATATACCATCGGATCATGAGGAGGCGAACAGAGATGACATTGCCACTTAGGGGAGTATTCTTTCACTTTTAATTACAATGAGGGCATTGTTTATTTTAAGTTTGGGGGTATTGAGTTGTAGTGAATAGTTGTTGCATATAGTTAGTTGGATATAGTTTGATTGCATAGTTAGTTGCATAGTAGGGGTATTTTAGTATCTTGTAGTTAAAATCTACATGAATTTTTTTTCTTAGTTTTCTTTTGTCTTGTTTACTTAGTATGTGTTTAGTTGCATAACATTGCATAATCCCAGGTTTTTAGTTAGTTGAATTCTAATTTGGCCTATGATGAAATAGAAGTTTGATAGATTTTTGAACTTGGTTGATATCTTGAGCTTGGTTATAATTTTATACATGATATAATTCATGTTTCTTTGTTTAGATGTTACTGGGTATACGACATTGTTCCTATTTTCTTGTTGGTTAAGATTAGCATGCTTGTCTGCTGAGAGGAAAATGTTGTTTTTAATGATAGAATTGTGTAGGAAGTGAGTAATGACTATGAAGACACTTAAACTCAAGTTTTGGGAACGCATGGGTATGCTTGCTTTATATAAAAAAAAGAAAAGAAAAGAAAAAAATTGAATAATTACTGTGGCTAGTCTTGTTTCGGGGCCTTAGTTACTTGAGTAGAAATGCCTTTGAGGGGATTGTCTCTACACACTAGCGCCCTAAGGTCTTAATGGTCCAGGAGTCGTTGGTTGAAAGCTCGCTAAGGGGTAGCACTGTTAGCCTAATGGAATGAGACATTACACAGTCATAGGAAATATATATATAAAAAAATAAAAAAAAATCAATAAACACCAGGGGAAAATGTGAAAATCGCTCCGTGAGTAAAAATAAAGCAGAATAAACCATTTGCTGAACCTTAACTTGTACTGATGTGTTGGAGTAGTTGTTGATTCATTTGTATGCATAGTTCTTGGTTTGAACCTCAATTTTCTTCATTAAGCAGTATAGCATGTGAAATCCTCACCTTTTTCAAGTTTATATGTGAACACATCACACACACACAACATCTTTATAGAAGGTTAGGATTATCTGATTGTATGTCATTATGCTTGTCGCTTAGTTTGATGATGTGTTCTTGGATCTTGATATTTCTATCAGGCATATCGTATTAGAATTCTTAACATGGCTGGAAATCTAGGGATTCATTGTCATAGTAGTGTAGCTTGCATAGCATGTAGATTGCATTATATTGTGTTGTTTGCGGACAAGCAACGGTTTAAGTTTGGGGGTATTTGATAAGTGAATTTTATATACACTTATCCGATATCTTTTACTTGAATTAGTTGCTTATATTTATGTGTCTTAGTTACTTTTCATGCATTTTGAGTTCATTTTGTAGGTTATACGTTTGGGAGTGGTGTGAGCGACTATTGGTAAGGAAAAGCAAAGAAAATGCAAAGAACAGGCAATCCAAACATCATTTGGGCTTTCATGTTACTTCGTGTTCTTGGCTTAGAACTTGGACTACATTGTAGAGCGTCTTCTTAGCTTTCCGGAACATCTTAAATCGCTCTAATCGGAGTTCGGATGCAAGAGTTATGATCGTTGTACCAACGGACGTCAAACTTCATTGTTTTGGTTAGCCATTTTCATAGCAGTCCCTTCCAGCTCGATTTAAACCTTCATCCGGCTAGAATTTCTCAATCATAAAAGAATGCAAGTTGTAGAGCTCGTCGATATCTTCGATTCAATAGGTGGCACGCCCCGTAACTCTTCCCGGATCAAAAGTTATGGCCATTTTACTAGAGCAGATTGCAGTAGAAAATCACCCGCGAGTGGGCACGCGAATTCCGCGCGACTTACATTAGCAAAAAGATGCGATTTTCAGCTTTTCGTGACTTGCCGTGGCGCCCGCTTGAGTTAATCCTCGCAACGCACCGTAGCGACTTCTAGTCTTGACCAAAGTTGACTTTTCATTAAACAATGCAATTGAAGCGTAATTGAGAGGGGGGGGGTACAATTAGGGCTTATATATTAGATATATTTTCATTATGTAAGACATATTCCACCCCTTGGGGGCTAAAGCTATTGTCTTCTTCTCTCTTTAATTTCAATAATAGAATAAAGTAGATTAGTGTAGGTATTTTCTAGAGTTGATTGGATTGGAGACTTGAAGCAATTGGAAATCATTAGAGATTCAACCTTGGCTCAAGAGAACAGATTTGCACTACAATTTTCTATCCTGCGGGTGCTCTACCCCCAGCTTGGTTAAATGCAGCCGTTAATAAATTAATGAACTCTTGCATTGGGTTATTAGGACCCCCCTCGTTCTCATTATGCAATTTCGCTCTTGGTTACGTTGTCTTCTTTTTGGCGGCATTTCTGATTAAATAAATAAAGTTTCGTTATTACTTATTTACTTACTTCTTTATTAGTCGTCAAACAATTGAACAATAACTCATACACAGCACAATAATTTAAAAATAAAACTTCTTTATATTAAAATGCTTCTTTATAGTTCAAAACTATTTACAAGTTACTTTCCATAGCCCAAAAGCTAATACATATACATCCTGCGATTGACTTCTATAAAAATTGGGATTTACAAAAAGACTACCCTTTAATTATACAAAAGAGGGTTTTACGTCACTACACAAAAGTATTTACCATACTACTCCTAGTACTGCCTAACAACATTCTCATGCTTCTGGTTACGCCAGAATTGACACAATATCTCGACTTATAGTATGTCGAGTATGTCCTGACCCAATAGAATAACAAGCTATCTTAAGCTTGAAATCCTCGTGCGCACTATCATTTATATATGACATTCGTGCTATCTTCTGGTCTTTTTCAACCAGTTTCTTGCGAAGTTCTATGACCTCGTTCTTATAGTCCCGGGCATTGTTAGTCATGAGCACTTTCTCATCATGCTCTATCTCAAAGTCTGACTCTGCAGACTCTTTCGCCCCATAGAGATCACTGATCTCTTCTTTTCGTGTCTTTGCACCATATTATGCGGTTGACGTTATTGGCCAAGCAATCGAGAGGTACATTACCCTCATAGTTTCTGTAGGTGTCGACTCTAGGTCAGGCATCACCGTATTAATCGATGTCACCTCCATGTCATCCTCCACATCAATCATCATATTCAAATATGATGTTATCCCCATGGTCTCCTCAGAATAGTCCTCCTCCGAGTAATATTCCTCAGGCTCTGACTCCTTTAGAATCATTATAGGTATGTCTGCTATAGGCATAGGTACTCTCTCAACTCAGTTCACGGACTCCTCGCTGATCACATGTATATCCCTATACATCAAGCTATCAACCGACATCTACGATAACACATAACAAATTGATTAGTACATAATACACAATAATATAAGCACAAATCACATTTAATACATTTAGGGTTATTTTCCATCTTTTAAATCTTTTGGTACTGAGTTTCCTCAATACCTTATTAACTCATTTGACTCAAGTTAACTCTCTTCGGACTCTTCCTTTCCCAACGAGGTTATTAGCCTAAGGTTCTTCCCCCCTTAAGTTTTATAACCTAATGCTTTGATACCAACTTGTGACGCCCCAAAATTCGGGTATCTTCCAACCCAACAGATGGTGCTCCATGATATTACATTTCATACAATCATTCCATTGAAATAACAACAAAATGAGTGTAATTACTATCTTTGTATTACATCTGTAATAAATCCTTTCCCAGGTTCATAACCGAATACATTCGTTGTTCGTCATAAGTATATTACATACAAATACACTAGTCTATTACAAGACGATTAATTGTCCATCTTAGCCTTGCCTTCATCTCTCTTAGAACTTTCAGTTCGTTCGGCTTTAGTTGCAAACATATGGTTCAAGCAAGAATGAGCATAACTAGCTCAGCAAGTCTTAACAACGAATCATATGAATATCACATCAATAAATACATGCTTTATTTCCATATCTGAACAATTATCTACGAAGCATTATGAAACATTTGACTAATACTTCTCCTACAACATTCCAGAGCATATATAATAGCTTAGGAATGATGAACCGGTCAATAGACCATGAACATACTCTTTTCGTTTTCATACTTGAAAAGGATATTGTGACACCCCCAAATCTGGGTACTTCAATTCCACGGGATTTGGTGTTCACTGTACAAATATCATCTATCTATCTACCCATAATAAATGCAAACCATGCAATAAATAGAAATAAAATCTTCCCCTTAAGGGTTACAACATCCGAATAATAATACAATCCCAGGTTAAGCTAACCTTAAACATTTGTGCGGAAACATAAACAATAAGTCTTAAACAACATCAAGTCTTAACACATAAATTCAACATCTCATAAATACAAGTCTTCAACATTTGCTAATATTGCCCTTGCCTTTACTAGTAGAAGGCTCATCGGTTCTTTCGTTCTTGACTGCAATGTTATTATTAAGCAAGAGTGAGCATGATTGCCCACAAATAAAATAATGAAATAACAATATATAATAACATGCGAGGGAATCAAAGACTTCTGAAATAAAAGCTCAACTTTTGAATCAAGAATGAATAACAAGAATCAAAAGATTTCTGAGGGTCATAAGACCTTGAACTATGTCCTAGGTTATCAAGGGTTATACTTGAAACCTTTAATAATCATAAGACTATGGACCTTTCTACTCGCATTTTAGAGGGATCAACCCTTAGTACCATCATGCACAATATCTTAACGCTTAACATATAAGTAAATCCTTTCATAGGTTGTTCATCTCAGTTTGACATTCGAGTCCGCACTAAAGGAAGTTTGGTTTGGATAATTCAATAAGGGTTCTGAAATTTAGAACGTTCATCAACTAAGGACTAGTTGAATCAATAAAGTTCACTAGTCTAATAAGGTTCAACAATAATGATATTCGATTTGAATAATAATCTCAAGAAGTATACAATAGGACAATTATTGTATAACTGAATCATGCTTTGAAAAGATAATCAATCTTTAATATAACATTTGAACTTGAATAATAGTAATGATAATTTACTCGAGGTAAATAATAAACTTGAACAATAATGACAAGTAGGGTTAGGAAACTTGCCTCGTGCGTAGATTACACTTTAACTAAGCACGTTCTTTGAATTTAAATCCTACATACCATTCACATTCACAATACCAGTTAATTATAACTTAACTAATCATCAAAACTCATTCTCTTTGTCTACTTTGATTATTAACTATACTTAGTTAATTTACCACTTTGTCACATAATTTATACTTCATGAATGACAAGCTAATTATGTATTCAATAATTCGATCCACATGCAATTATGTTATTTACATGTTAAACATCTATTTTTACATCACATTATACTTCTAACATGTTTACATGTTCATTACATTAAGCTACTAACACATTGCTAGACTTAATTAATTAAAAATTACATTCTTGAACTTCGAGAGAGATGCCATGGCCACTGTTACATTCTTGGTCTTGGCCGCAATGAGATGGCTTCATGTACGACACTTGGCGGCTATGGGGCCAGTGGCATCTATGTTCGAGACTTGGCCTTGCTTGCAAGGGGCATGGCATGGCATGATTCTTCGATTTTGGAGTTGGCGCCACGACGCGAAACTCCAGACTTTGATTCCCAGTTCATGAAGAACACAGAGATCAGTGAAAAGGACATTAAATAGTCATCAATTTCACTAAATTAACATACCCACATGCTACGATTTATACATCATCATTACCCAACAATTATAGAACGATTTTAATCCATTAAATCACATAATTACAGAATTAAAATATGTGAATTTCACTGACTTTCATGTTCTTGAAGGTTTTGAAAATAAAACATGAAAATTGACACTACGGATTCGTTATAACACCGAATCCGTTCCTTTAATCTTTGGTTTCTTCGCATCAACATGTATAATAATATACGAGTGTAAATTTTATGAAAATATTTATATTTGACATACTAAAATCACGTATAAGACCATATGGCCATAACCCAAACTCTGTAATTTTGTAGCAATCATACACGATGTAATTTTATGAAACTGATGTTATGGTTTACAAAATATATATAATTAAATACGATGTGATATGTAATAGCATATACACAACCCATAATCATTACTCCTATCCCAATTACAGAGGTTCACAGAAGGAATAAAAGTCATTTTCATAAAAAAAACTAAATGACGTGAAATAGAAATTGGGTTTGAGAATTTACCCAGAGTATAAAGTGTATATTTGTAGGGGATGAATTCTTTCTCAACTCTTCTTCAAACACACACTCACAATCTCTTAAACAGATATAAATTGCTCCCTGAATTCCTCAAATACTCTCTGACTATATTTTAGACTTAGAAAAATGCAATGAAGAAGACGTATGATATAAGAGAGCTGACGCACTGAGTGGTCAGTTAACCCAATAATGGGTAACTACTCCAACTCCCCATAGGGCCTTGTTTGGCTAACAAAATAGATTTAATAACCATTTACTTTAATAAAGCTTTATCATATAGTTTAATTAATGTCGCACTCCTTCATAAAATAAATCAATATCTTATTTAATATAAATAAAATATAATAACTTCTCATAAATTCACATAGTCATATATTTAATGTTCTCGTTAATTAATAATGTCAAATTATTAATTCTCTAATTAATAATTAAATTAATTAAATAACATCATGCTTAATTAAATATTTTATTTAATACAATAAGCTCACATATTGACATACTTCGATAATAAAAATTCTTCACATTAATTTAATAAATGTAACACATATAATTAAATTAATCTACCACAACTACATCAATTAATTATTTAATCTAATAATTAAATCATCAAAAATATTTATTTACTTCAATAAATATTAAAATTAAATTAAAAAAATCTCGTTCGTCACATCTTTCCCCCCTTAAAAGGATTCTATCCCCAGAATCACGACTCAATAAATTCGACCTGTTACATTCTCCCCCCTTACAAAGATTCTCATCCCCGTAATCGCCACACATAATTAAGTAAATAAATGAGGGTAATTCTTCATCATATTTTCTTCGAGTTCCCACGTAGCTTCTTAAGCGTTGTGGTTCTTCCAAATTACCTTAACAGAAGGTATAACTTTATTTCTGAGAACTTGTTCTTTTCTGTCGACAATTTGAACAAGATTTTATTCGTAAGATAAGTCTTTTTCAAAATAAAGGGGTTCGTATTCAATTACATGCTTGTAATCGGCTTTGTAGGGTCGTAAAACAGAAACATAGAAGACGTTATGGACATTCTCGAGTGCTGGAGGTAAGGCTACCTCGTACGCAACTTCTCCGATTCTTCTCAGTACTTCAAATGGTCCAATGAATCTTGGGCTCAATTTTCCTTTCTTTCCGAACCTGATCTTCCCCTTCTAGGGAGAGACCTTCAAGAAAACATAACTACCTGATTCAAACTTGATATTTTTACGATGTGGATCAGCATATTTCTTCTGTCGATCTTGAGCTGCTACCAGTCGTGCTCGGATAATTTTGACTATTTCTGCTATCTGTTGTACCAATTCTGGCCCTAGGTATTGTCTTTCGCCAACTTCATCCCAATAAAGTGGAGTTTTGTACTTTCTGTCATATAACGTTTTGTAAGGCGGCATGCCTATACTAGCGTGGTAACTGTTGTTGTAGCCGAACTCTACTAATGGTAGGTGATCATCCCAATTTCCTTTAAAGTCCATCACACAGGCTCTTAGCATATCTTCTAATGTCTGAATTATTCGTTTGCTCTGTCCGTCTGTTTGAGGGTGATAAGTTGTACTCATTCGTAATTGCGTACCCATGCATTCCTGAAGACGTTTCCAGAAATTTGATGTGAAGCGCGGATCCCTATCTGAAACAATTGATACCGGAACTCCGTGCCTTGAAACAATCTCTTTTACGTATAGCCTCACCAACTGATCTAAGTTGAATCTTATTTTGATCGGAAGGAATTGTGCAGATTTCTTCAGTCGGTCAACGATAACCCATACTACGTCGTAGCCTTTCTGAGTCATCGGAAGGCCAACCATGAAGTCCATTATAATATGTTTCCATTTCCATTCTGGGATTTCTAATAGTTGTAGCAATCCACTTAGTCTTTGATGTTATGCTTTCTCTTTCTAACAGGTAAGACACTTGGCGACACATTCTGCAACATCTCATTTTCAAAATGCCACATAATCAAATTGCCACAAAATTATAATTTTCATTATAATTTTATTTAATAAATTAGAACATCACTTTTAATTACTAAATTAAATTAAAACAACATTATAACAATTCATTTAATCCTTATCAACTCTCTAATTTAATTATTAAATTAAATTAGAATATTACCACATAATAACTAATTCACCACTATTTTAATTAATTAACTTCAAAATACAAAATTAATTAACCACATAAGCCCAATATGTGTTCCGGGATTGATGCTGAACTTCTAGTAGTATCCGGTATGGATATGGATTATCTTTCAGGGTTCCTTCTTAAAAGACTTAATCATTCTTCCGCAATGTTAGTGACAAAGATTACAAAAATTTTGAGTGTCTACAGATGCCCTTCTTTATCATACTCATGCATGGCAATGCATGGGTAGGATAAAGAATCCTAGACACTTGAAACGCAACAAGACAAACATGGTACTATGTGTAACAACATGATGCAAATGCATGATGCATGTGTATGGGGTTGTAGCCCAACATGCTGGGGATGATTGCTAGCTCCCTGTTGCTTCAACCGGGGATTGGCAATGATGACCAGATTTGATGTGTTATCCTAATCTGTTAGGATGTTGATGTTGGAGTTATCACCAAATTCCTATGTCCTTGGTAACGACTTGATCTTGAAGATGTTCCTCTTATGTGTAAGAGATCTGTGGGGATAAAGTTTGGTCTATTTCAGGATGTGTATAACATATTCCATCATCTATCCTCTTTGATAACATTGACCTTTCCTGATTGGTATTGCCAGGATATGTCAAGATTTTGTTGGATTTACTGCCAACAGCAAATGTTGTCAGGGATGCCTAACCTTCATTGATGTGTGCTTCACCAACATGTGAATCAACGGCTGAAATACCCTGTTGGATAGACTGCCAAGGTTGTTTGACCTTTGCTGACGTGTAAATCAACGGCTGACACTCTGTGGGTAGATTGTCATGGCTGCTTAACCTTCGCTGACGTTTTAATCAATGGAATCATTGCGTTGTGACCCCCGCGGGGGATCCACTGGGGAATATGAGTAATCGAGCATAAAATCCTCGAATAGCTCTAAAGCTCTGATAGGTTTAATCGTTATCGACTGAGATAACGTTAAGGTTGCTTGACCTTCATTGATATATGTGTCAACGGCTTGAATTCGCATTGTAATCCCTTATCGGGGCTTCACGTTGTAACCCCTGTCGGGGATCTACGTTATAACCCCCGTCGGGGATGTACGTTGATCTTTTAGGGTAATGACCCGGAGTTGGCGGCATTGGACCTGTACAAGGTATTGCCGGATGTGATTTATAACAAATGAGATCATTGGCAGGGTATACCTCGTGTTTGGGTGACTACCAATGAGCGATATACAAACTCAAAGTTTCATCCGAGAAGACCAGGATTGCATGATGTCTTGCTCAATCGCGTGGCATTTTTATTCCCGATGTGACCTTTCTAGTCCGTAAGAACTCCTTTGCAACTTGAATTGGACCGAGACGGAGGGGTGGGGTCCACATAGGGGTGCCGCAGGTTTTTTGGATGGCATGCTAGAGCATTGGGTATCGGATAGGCAGGTTTTCCGATTCGGGACCCATGAGTTTACTCCTACTCTGGAGGAATATGTACGATTGACGATGCTGCCATTGGATAGACCTTACATGCATATGGCTTTAGGAGACATGAGTCTCACTGGATTGCAGAGCAGAGTGGTGCAGGACGAGTTAACATCTGGCCATATGATATCCTAGCGTTTTCATTATGACAGATTTGGCTCTAAGGATAGCTATTCCCAATATTCTGGGGATTTCACTGCACCGGAGGATCATTGGTGGTTATCCAGGGTTGATGTACTACTGTTATGCGTACTGTCGTATGTCTATATGCCACGGTACATGGATGAGATAGACATATGTGTCATCATGGCCGTGAGAGCTCTCAGGGAGGGTCGTACCATTATACCGATGATCATAGCAGAGACCCTACGGTCAGCCACCTACTGCTGCACTTATCCGACAGGAGTGTTCACAGGTAGTTCGGTCATGCTATATGTGTGGTTTATGTCCCATTTAAGACTGATTGGCACTCTTAGACGGCATGGTTATTGGTTCACCCATGATATAGCCATGTCATACTCCTTTCAGCCATCGGAGTGTATAGATGCTATGTCTTGGTCAACATTTTTGGCGGATATCATAGATCCATTTGTCATATTGCTTAGTGTTAGGGCTTAGCTCATCATACTGCCTTTATTACTCATGCTCCAAACATGGACTACCTCCCCTCCGGTTTGGTTTGAGGGCGTGAATACTTATCACCATTGGCCGTGATGTTGCTAGATTTGACCGGGCCAGGATTTTCATCCTTCGAGGGGCGATAGGTCGTCGACTTCTCGATATCTTTTAGCAGAGGAACGATCCCGTGTGTACGCTTGTTGGGATCAGTCTGAGATAACTGATTTTTCCATTAGTCATCCAGGTTGTTCTGCAAAGTATTCTGCATGGATGGAGACATAGATTTTATCGGCTGCAGCAGTATCCACAGTACCGGAGAGTGAGTCAGATGATGTTGAGCCCATGGAGGACATTGATTCCCACATTGAGGGGAGCAGTCTTTGGGTTGCTGAATCTCTTTTAGATTCTTCCAGCATCAAAGATTGTTGTGGTTCAAAGATTCAAAGATAGACTTTGAGCAGAGTCTTCATCTAATAACCTTTGAGAGAGATCAGGATCGATCTATGATGTTGACTGCCGTTGATGGGAGAGACACAGCTCTATTAGAGAGAGAAGAGGCATTAGCTCGCAGAGATGTCGCTATTGTTGAGCGGGATGCGGCTATATCAGCCAGAGATGCAGTGATAATTGAGCGGGATAGTGCCATATCTGTCCGGGATGTAGCCATTACAGATAGTACAACAGTGAGGTCCCTTACCACTGGCATGATTGCAGAGATGAGCGCATATATTGATGATCATATAATCACCATGCAGATGGCTGCAGATCTGTTGGGTCGTGTGGATATCCTCATACAGGAGACCATAGCTTTACCTCCTTCTTCTGAGAGGGATGCCATGTTGGGCTTGTTAGCTTACATACATGCTGATTTGTAGATGGGCTCGAATTTTCCTGCACATACTAGTTTAGCAATTTTGTCATGTACAGTTTACATTGTATATATCAAACAGCATTATATATATAGCAAGGAAAAATATTTTTGATCACTTCCCTTTAAGATATGCTTTGCTACTTGGTTGATATTTTGTCTGCTGCTTTAGGGCTTGTGATCCTGATGTATTCTGAATTCCTCCTGGATGGATGGACATTGAGTCGTCTCTAGACAGTTCATAATGGATCATCGATCTTTGTGTATCCCTACCATCTTTGGTGTCTTGGGACTGGTTTCTCAATGAAAATATGGAGAGGAGTGTGGCTTTCCTCTCTGAGGTTGACCGCACCACAGATGGTCTCCAGTACTTCTATTTAGGGGAAGCCTAGTTAATTCCATCTCTTATGGATTGGTGTTGCTCTTCAAGGTATGACCGCAGCTTAGATGGTCGCCGAATCTCCTATTTAGGAGGAGTTCAGGTAATTCCAAGCCTTTGGTCTTAAACCGAATGAAATGTAGTGGATTGAAGTTTGATCCCAGTACCAACTGACAAGGGTTTATGTTTTGGCAGGGGGTGAGACCGCACCATGAGTGGCTGCCTATGTACTCCTATTGAAGAGGAGATCTGGTCGACGTAGTTCGCCCCTCAGGGCGAGAAGAAAAGCGTGATCCCATGTGCAGGTCAAAGTGCGGGGAGGAGAAAGTTTAATCCTAGGTTGAGGATAAACTGCAGGTGAAAAGTTTGATCCCATGTATGGGTAGCCAAACTGCAAACGCAAGAGGTTCAATCCGTAGTGGGATGACCTAAGTCGTAGGAACGCAGAGAAGCCATGCTAATGGCTTAAACAAGTATGTTTCCCTGAGGGGAAAAGTGTGGAAGAGTTGTATGTGGTAAAGGGTTAAAGAACCAGAATGACTGGTGATCTGATGGTCCAACACCAGGATGTTTGCTTGAGGGCATCTTCAAACATAGTACCATTTCACGTTGTCTGAATTGATGAGTTGTGGAAATTCATCGCCGTCCATTTCTTGCAATCTGAGAGCGCCTCCCGTCAATACTTCTTTGAAAACAAATGGGCCTTCCCACTTAGGAGCGAATTTTCCTTTAGATTGATCTTGGTTGTCGAGGAACTTCTTCAAAACCAAGTCATGTTGTTTAAACTGCTGAAGCCGAACTTTTTTATTGTAGGATCTGGCGATCCTTTGTTGATATAACTGACCATGGAAGATAGCCGCGGTTTGCCTTTCGTCTATTAGAGACAATTGGTGATACCTGTCTTGTACCCATTGGTCTTCATCCAGCTGAGTGTCTATCAACACTAGCACTGCTTCCATCCCAAAGGTTAATGCATAGGGGGTTGCCCCAGTGGAAGTACACATTGAGGTTCTGTAGGCTAACAGAGTAAGAGGCAATAGGTCAGGCCAATCTTTGTGGTTGGCGGACATTTTTTGCATAATCTTCTTGATGTTTTTGTTAGCCGCTTCAACAGCACCATTCATCTTCAGATGATAGATGACGGAGTTAAGATGTTTGATGTGGAATTTACTGCATAATTCCTCCATCATTTTGTTGTTGAGGTTCTTAGCATTGTCTGACACAATCACCTCTGGTTGTCCGTATTAACAAATGACATTGTTTCTGATGAAAGCAATGATGACTTCTTTGGTAACCCTGGAGAGGTAGGCTGCCTCTACCCACTTGGTGAAGTAGTCGATCATGGTGAAGTTAAATCGATGTCCATTACTGGCTTTAGGCTCAATGGGCCTGATAAAGTCCATTCCCCACATTACGAAGGGCCAAGGCAAACTCATATTGTGGAGTTCCCGTGGAGGGGTGTGGATAGCACTGATAGCTTCTCCTAACATGGCCATTGCAATCTGTTTTAAGAGATAGCCAGTAATGTCATATCCTGAGGACCTTCTTGACAAGGAGGGGGCCACTCATGTGGGGTCCGCAGACTCCGCCATGGATTTCATCCATAAGCCTTTGGGCTTGATCTTTGTCTATACATCTGAGGAGACCTAGTCCTGCATCTCTTTTGTAGAGCATATCTTTACTCAGGTAGAATTTCATAGCAATTAGATGGATCCGCCTTTTCTCGGTCGGGCTCGCTTCAGCAGGTGTGGATCCATCTCGTAGATATTCTTTGATATGCTGATACCAAGGATGCAGGATGGGAGGTAGCTCATCCGATACTTCTCCAACGTAGTTCCCATAGGCTGAGGCCTTGTGCAGGGAAATTGTGATGCTTGGCAAATGTTTCTTATCTGATATGCGAATCAAGGAGGCCAAAGTTGCTAATGCATCCGCAAAGTCATTCCTATTACGAGGACCGTGTAGAAAGGAGATTTCTTCGAACTCCAAAGCCATCTTCAAAACCTGCCGATGGTAAGGCAACAAATGTAGTTCCTTGGTTTGATAGATTCCGGTGGATTGTCTGATTACCTACACTAAATCTCTAAAGACGATTAATCACGGATGCCCATTGAACAGGCGTTTTTTAGCCCCGTGAGATGCGACCTTTCATACTCAATTGTATTGTTGGTGCCGATAAACCGCAATTTAACGGCGATGGGATATCGTTTCGCCCGTGCGGAATCGAATCGCTGCTCGGCTCTAGAACCTTCCAGATTAACAGTTCCATCAAAATACATCTTCTATGATTGGCGCGTATCGTGATGATGGTGTTGTTGAACTGCCATTACTCCCTCATCAGGGAAATATGCCTACAAGGGTTTGAAATCCCCTGATGGTGCGGCGGCCAGTTGATCCGCAATTCCTTGACCCTTAATGGACTTTTGAGCCACATATACGATGTCAAATTGTTGTAGGATCAACTGCCATCTGGACAGCCAAAAATTTAACATATGTTTATTGAACACGTATTTGAGAGGATCCACGCGGGATATGAGATGGGTTGTGTGACCATGGAGGTAATGTTTTAACCTCATGGAAGCCCATGCTAAAGCACAACACGTCTTTTCGATCATAGTGTACTTGTGTTCACTGTTGCTGAACCTTTTGCTGAGGTAATAGATAGCTCGTTCTTCGCCTCTATCGTCTTCTCGTCCCAAAGATGCGACCCATGGCATTGTCACTTATGGACAGGTACATGAACAGGGGAACATCATCCCTAGGTGGTACCAAAACGAGAGCTTTGACTAGCTGTTTCTTGATTGAGAGGAAGGCATTTTGACACTCATCATTCCATTTCATGGAGGAGTTCTTCGTTAATAGCTTGAAGATTGGCTCATGAGTTCTTTGTGAGTTGAGAGATAAAAACCGCTAATGAAGTTGATTCTTCCCAAAAATCCCGAATTTCCTTTTCTATCCGAGGAATGGGCATTCCGTGATGGCTCGGATTTTAAGCGGGATCCAGCTCAATCCCTTTGTGGTCGATTAGAAATCCTAGCAACTTGCTTCGATTTAACGCCAAAGGCGATTTAGTGGATTCAACTTCAAGTTGTATTTACGCAACCTGTTGAACAACTTTCTGAGATGGTCTAGATGGTCATCCTCCTTCCGGGACTTGACAATGATGTCATCCACGTAGATATCGATTTCTTTGTGCATTAAGTCATGGAAAAGAGCCATCATGGCTCGTTGATAGTTGGCTCCAGCGTTGATGAGGCCGAATGACAACCATCTATAGCAAAAGGTTCCCCAAGGCATAATGAAAGCAGTTTTCTCACGATCTTCTTCAATAACCATGATCTGGTGATACCCTGTGAAGCAATCAGCAAAGGAGTACATGTTGTATTGCGCAGTATTGTCAATAAGAATGTAGATAAATGGCACGAGAAAGCTGTCTTTTAAGCACGCTTTGTTCAAGTCCCGGTAATCCACACAAACTCACACCTTCCCTTCGGGTTTAGGCACGGGCACAATGTTGGATATCCACTCAGGATATGTAGACACCATGATGATGCCAGTTTGAAATTGTTTAACAATTTCTTCTTTCACCTTTAAACTTCACTCAGGTTTCAATCGTCTGAGCTTTTGCTTGACTGGCTTAAATCCCTCTTTAATGGGAAGGCGATGAAGGACAATATCAGTGGACAAACCCACCATGTCTTCATGAAACCATGCAAACACATCCTGGAATTGTGTTAATAGCGTAACCATGTCATTCCTTTGGTTTGGGGTAAGGTCTGAACCAATCTGGATTAACTTAGGGCTTTCTAAGGTTCCGAGATTGAAAGAAGTTGTTTGATCAAGGTTGGGTTTAGGTTTGTCTTTGACCCATTCTTGAATTTCAAGAGGCACCTCAATGTCATCCTTTATTTCCATCAAGGCTGAATTCATCTCTACATCAAAAGGTACAATCCTTGTGAAGAAGAGGCACCGTATCAGCAAGTACAATCACATCTAAATTCAGGGTCCTGAATCAAAATATGCTTTCACTTAGTATATATGAAATGTTTTGATCTTACACAGTGTTAGCATATACTGACAAAATAAACTGCTAATACTGTACAGAAAAGTAAGAAATTATTATATCTAAAGGGCAAAAAGAGTTCTGTCCGTTTTACCCTTGACGACCAATGCAAGGAGTGTTGTTCCAATTGGCAAGGGAAAAGTCCGGATGGACTGCAATGATGGAGGTATTGTCATCGTCATCCCTATCCCGAATGATGTCCATTATGTCTAGGAAATCATCGTCTGGGGTGTATCTGTTGGTATGTTCATCATGAATGATGATGCGTATGCCCGACATAATTTGGAGAACGTCTTGCTTAATTCTTTGTTCCTCCTCTTCCACTGTGGGATTTGGAACAAAGACTTCTTCCTCCTTTACCGGTACCGGCTTGGGAAATAACATAGCCATTACATTGGCTGGCACCTTTACAGGAGGTTGTGCGGACTCAGAGTTTGAAGGCGAAGATAAACGCTACATGGTTGAAGCTGAAGGAATCTGCTGATGCTTATGAGGATTCCTATTACTAGAACTGGCAGAATAGCCTAGTCCAGCTGTTCCAGTCTGCCAGGCAAATTAAATTGGGTACTTGATACCCTTGTGATCATTACCCAGCCCTTGTCCCAGCTGATGACCCAATGACATCATTTCTTGAGTAGTCGACATTACCTCAGCAGAAATCTTGGGTTCAGGAAATGGCGTTCCAACAACATGGTATTGGGTATTGCTTACTTCCAAGGCATGAAAACTGACCGGTTCAATATCTGCATTTGCATTGATGAATGGCATGTCCCCCTGTTGAGTACACTCTGGTTCAACGCTGACCGTGACCATGCTATTGTTGATAATGTATTTTAGTTGCTGATCAAGGGTGGAGGGGACTGCCCCTGCCATATGAATCCAAGGTCATTCTAAGAGAATGTTATATCCCGAATCTATCTTGAGTACGTGGAAAGATACGCAGAATGTATGAAGACCAATTTTGATTGGCAGTTCAATTACTCTGACTGAATTCCGACTGGCTCCATCAAAAGCTTTGATGATAGTATGGCTACTCCGAATTCGATTGAGATTGATATTCATCCTTACCAAGGTAGCATATGGACAGATATTAAGAGATGAACCTCCATCTATCAAGACTCCAGCTAGCATGTATCTGGAGGAAAAGACTGCAATGTGCAACGGCTTGTAATGACCGGTCCCTTTGGGCGGTATGTCATCATCAGTGAAGGATATCACATTGTTGTTGAAAATGTGATCAGCCAGATGTTGAAATTTTTCCGTATCAACTGATGTTGGTAGATAGGCTTCTTCTAAAACCTTCAACAAGACCTTCCGGTGATCCTCGGAAGTTAGGACCAAGTCCAAAATTGAAATCTGATGTGGAGCTTCTCTTAAGCTTAAAACCACTTTAGCTTCGTGATGACCCATAGTGCGGAGGAATTTTTCAATCTTCTCCATGGGTATTTTCCCCTTTGATTGGATGGTAGACTTCATCACCCGTTGGGGAAGATATAGTGAATTTTCCTTCGACACTACGGCAGTGGTATATGAGGTGGAGCCTTCACCTTCTCCATAATTCCATGGAACCTTGTGCAAGCTAACAATAGGGTATTGTGCTCTGTACGACAAGTTGATTGGCTCGGTAGCGGCCACTTTCAAAGGATTGTTGCTTCCCTTGAGTCGAATTATTAGCATTGTGAGTGATTAATTAATCCCATCAGTTTCAGTGGAGATGACTGCTACCACACTCTTCCACTTAGTAGGACCTATATTCTCACTTACACGTAAACACAAGATCTTAAATACGCTATATGCGAGGACACCACTGTCAATTAGATTTTGAATAAGGTGGCGAAGTGCCCAAAGATTCTTCCGTATGCATGACCATGAGACGGGAGTGATATTGACATACTCCATCAAAGTCGTACCGCCCTGAATGGGGGTTGATTGGAGGTAGAAGGGAACTGATCCTTCCTTCATTGATTAACATCTGAAGGATTTCCTCCATAGGTTGGCCCAAATAGGTGAATTCCTTTTTGTTGGCAAAATCCCGACGGGCTTTGGCATTTGCTCTCTTTGTCACTTTGTCTTCCAACATTTCATTTTTTTGAAAGTGACGAAGTAATATTCATGACAAGAGGTAGGAGACTGGCATGCTCCTGGCTGATTAATTGACGAGTCACTTGATGCTGATAAGTCACCAATTCTACTAATTGTTCAATTTTCTTGCCTAAAGCTTTTATCTTTCATTCCATTGTGAACTGAAACTTGGCATAATCCCATTTATCATCACCGTCTTTGAGGGTCTGGGAGGATTCACAGCTGAAATTGAAATTCTGTCCATTGCTCCAATTGATCATATTGACCTCTTCTTCTTTGTGTTGAGGAAGAGGGTTGTCTTTAATTTGAGGCTGATCTGGTTTGGTGACCACGATCTCACTGTTGTCTATCAGGTCTTGGATCTTATGTTTTAAGGCCCAACAATCCTGAGTATCATGTCCAAGCGCCCCGGCATGATAAGCACATTTTCGAGCAACATTGAAACTCCGTCCATTAGGGCTGGCTGGTGGAAGAAGATGAGTAATTTTCTTCTATGTTGTCAGAAGATTGAGAATTTTCTCGAGTGTATCCCCTAAGGGTGTGAACACTCGAGGGTGTTTGACTTCTCCACCTTTTGGTATTGGAGGATTCTAAGACTGTGCTTGAAAGGGCGTATGGTTTCTTCTTTGAATAGGCATGTTCTGATGGCCTTTTTGACCCTGCAGTATCAAGGAAAAATCTTCCTCTCATTCTTTTTATGGACCCTCTGGGGGTTATTTCCATAATTTTCGGATTGGATGTGATCAACAACAGCTTTAAGGGCAGCTAGGTTTTGAATCTTTCTGGACTTCAATCCCATCTTAGCCATCTCACCATGTTTGACCATTTTAGAAAATGATTTACCGATGCCAGCTAAAACTCTTTCATAGAATGGAGCTTCTTGTATGTCTATGAAAGTCATGACCATCTCTGATTCTGTCATGGAAGGACTAACATGGGCAGCCAGGCATCTCCACCTATGAACATACTCTCTGAAAGACTCGTTAGACTGTTTCTTGATCTTGGTAATTTGATACCGATCAGGAGCCATCTGAGACTGAAAGTTGTATTGAGTGAGGAAAACATGTGCTAGCTCTTCCCAGCTATGGATCTTTGAATTGTCTAATCTTGTGTACCACGAACGGGCTTCTGTAGTTAGACTCTTCTGGAACAGTTGCATTCTGAGTTTTTCATCCTCTACATAAGATCCAAGTTCTCCAATGAACACCTTTAAATGTGTGTAAGGATCTCCTAACCCGTCATATTTTTCAAAGTCAGGAGTTTTAAATTTTTCTGGGTAATGAACACCAGGGAAAATGCAAAGATCAGCATATGAAACACTCCCGTATGTTCCAATTCCTTTGATAGCACAAAGGGTCTCTTCCATTTGAAGGACTTTCTATTTGATGTCACCAGTGTCTGGATCTTCAGTGGGATGGGCAGCATCATGAGTTTTGTTTGTCATATTCAACTGCAGTTCAGGTATTGTAATAACCTGGGTTCCCCCTTGTGTGGATGATTCAGCATGTATGGGTATTTTTGGACCCGGAGTAGACTGGTGTAGTTCTTTGAGTAGAACAGCCAAATCTGTAATTTATTTGCTTAATCCATCGAATTCTTTGCGAGAAACTGGATTAAGGTCAGTCAGGTCAGATGACGACATGATTGACTATAGGCGTGTAACCTTTTTGGATTTCGACCGGGAAGTAGGTCCGATTAGTTCCCTGCGAAAGACTTGAATAGTTTAGTCCTTAGGGAATATGTGTATAATAACATGCTATGTGATGCGTCCATTTTAGGAATTTTATCCTGCAAAACGGATGTCATCTATTTGTAGCATTAAAATATGTATGTGTACACATTTCTTCATATTTCTTATTACATGGAGATATATATGGAATGTAATTACAAGTAATTTGAAATGAGAGAGCATGAAGAGACTTTCCTCCGTTTTGGGTTTATCAGAGGCTGACCTGTCTTAGGTTACTCTCGCGGCTTTTTGGCATGAAGGTTCCAAAATCATCGCAATTTACTCAACGGGAAATTAATTTGGTCTTTCAACTGGAGCGAATTTGGGTTGTGCCTTTCCTGAGCCTCGGAGAATTAGTCTTCCCATGAGTCCAGTAATCAAACACCGACGGGATAGCCTCGTGGTTGAGGGACCACACAACATACATTCACATACATCGCGTCTCACCGTATAAAAATGATGACAAGTGTGAAGCACTAATATCACAAGCAGATATGGTGCGAAGCACTAAGTGCAATAAAGAAATGCATTCGTACACATTCATCAAATGTAAATGCAACATCCACACATAAGCAAATAATAGTTTTGAAAAGATTGTAATAGGGGCTTAAGTCCTCTTACTAGATTCCCCAGAAGAGTCGCCACCTGTCGACGTCGGGATTTTTAGATGTCCCTTTCCGTTACTTGTTCTTTGGTGTTCTCATTTTAGGTGAGATTTGTTTGAAAAAACAAGTTAAAAAGTTCCGACATGTATAATGTCGACGATGGACTGTTAATAGTCTCCAGTTGGTTTTTTAAATGGTTGTACCAACACAACCGAGAAAAGGTTTGCACATTGACCCAAATGATGTGACATCGTTAAGCCTGTCGGTGGAAACCGAGATTCATTAGGGTCTGGGGACTTGATTATGCGGAGGGAAGGTGTTAGGCACCCCCCGACATCCGTGTTACCACGGTGACCGCCTCTTTTCAAAAAACTATTATCTGAATGTGTGTGTGTATGAGTCAATGTGTTGTTATTTGGAAGTAGTGCGAGGCCTCGTTCGTACCTATATAGAGGGTTTGAATTTAAGTAAAAATTCAATTTTAAGCAAGATATGACAGTGATGTTTTATAAAAAAAAGGTTTTTCAAACCCTGATGCTCAATAGTAATTGAGACCTTTTACAGTCCCATTTTATTAAGTGTTCAGCTTGATTGATTTTATTTTACGGATGCGAGGCATCCGTACGAAAATAATATACAAAATAATGCCGACTTCCTCATGGGTATGGAAACCATCTGAGGATATTCAGACACCGTAGAATAATTTACAAGTTGCCTACAGCTGAAAATGTCCATCACGGGAACCGAATCTAGATCCAATAGGTTGAATCTGTGATCACATGATTCCTAAAGATACATATGATAGTGCAATTTATATAAAAGCGATAGTTAGGTGTATATATATAAAAATATATATATATATATATATATATATATATATATATATGTACATGATCACCAACCAAGAAGCACCTCTATGGGGGATCAAAAATATAAATAAAGTTGTAAAAGCTATCAACCGCCACTTGAGGAAACTCTAAAGGGGATTTAAACATAAATAAAGTCAGATAAAGCAATCAACGCCATTTAAGTGAAATCCGAGCATGATTTAAACGTAAAGAAAGTCAGTAAAAGCGATCAACTACCACGAAGTGAACTCCAGGTGGGACGAAATATATATATAAGCAATAAACGCACCGGATGTAAAATCAAGGCTCATCGAATAGAGTTCGACAACAGTTCATATATATAAGTATATATATATATATATATATGCTCATCGAACAAAGTTCATATATATATAAATATATATATATAAGCAAATAAACGCTCCAGACCGAAGTCTAGGCTCAATCGAGGCATAACTCGATAATGTTAGTCAATAAATATAAATATATATATATATAAACTGAAATAAAACCGCTGGATCAAGTCCGGCAACAGCCTTGCATAAACGACTCTCGGCGTGAAGAAGTGTGTGCAAAGATGAAGAGAAGGGCTTTAAAGTAAAAGAGAGAAGGCTTACACGGTTGACTGCCAAAGAAGACTTCTATATCGTTAAAGTGGGTAAACACTGGATTTTGTAGGTACAAAAGTAGCTATATATGAGCTCACATGTGTTAAAAATGAGAAAGTACATTGTATGGGGTGAGTGCAGAGCAAATTGGGCAGGGCTTCCTCGCCATTTTTTCTTGCAAAATGGCAACCCCAAGCCCTCTATTTATAGAGGTGGAGCCTGTAGTGTACACGTGGTCGAGCCTGAGTGTACACAGAGGCAACCCGGGTGGGCCCGGGTTTTTGGGTCGGGTCATCTCATAGTATGTGCACTCGGGCACTGTAATGTTCACTCGAACTTTCAGAAGTGCAATCTGGGCATCCGATTGAGGTATACAGGACCTATTTCGGACCGCCTTTGTCAAGAGTTGTACAATGGCATAGGATTAGAGTTTGTACGAAGTCATTGAAGATAGGACGATGCCCTCCGGTCTTCAAGCTATAAATTCCATCCGTTACCCCGCAGAATAGTCACTCGGATTGATTTTCCATGGCTCTTATGGGACATCGTTGGGTAGAGATGTGTATGAAATGTTGAGACGATGTGTTGTGGCATCATGTTGGCAAGATGATGATGTTGCCCCTCACAGTGTTATCACGGATTCAATGATAAAGCAAACGCGTTGCTCGAGGCTTCACCGAGATTGATCGCCGTAATTGTTAAAGGTCCTCAGTGTCATCTTTGAGGTGTTCCTGTCATGCCGGTGTTATCTCCGGATTGGTACGGAATATCTCTTTGTGAGCGTCGAGATTGAAGCTGGTTGCATTTGAAAAAAGCATTTCTGGGGTTATCACCGAAACTGCAATCCTTGGGGTTATCACCAAGGTTGGTGGCTATTCCCATGATTGGGACTGAGACTGGATACCATCAGGGTTATCTCTGAGATTAATTGGTCTTCTCCGGTGTGTGTTCCGGTATTGGATCTACATGCCTCGGGGTTATTTTTGAGGTTGGAATTATTACTCCCAATGTGTGTTCTGGGGTTGATGCTAAACTTCCGGTAGTATCCGGTATGGATATGGATTGTCTTTCAGGGTTCCCTCTTAAAAGACAAATCTGTCATTCTACAATGTTAGTGACAACAGTACAAAAAATTTCGAGTGTCTACAGGGTACATTGCGCCTAACTGTCCTGGTCCAAAGAAAAACCATGGATGCTTTGTGTGTGGGTCAACTTACCACATGGCAAAGAACTGCCCAAAGAAGGGGATGGACGGGAATAAGGGTGCCAATAGTGGTAAGTTAACTATTGGGTGTCCAGTGCAGTCAGGTAGGCCGATGGCCCGTACCTTTAAATATGACCGACCAAGATGCGATGGCTTCAGGGGACTTAGTCACATGTATTACCCCGATCAATGATCTAAATGCATATGTGTTGTTTGACTCGGGTGCTACTTGTTCGTTTATCGCATGTGATTTTGCAAGACGATTAGGATTACTTCCCGAAAAGTTGCATATTCCTTTAAATATTAAGGTAGCAAATGAAGAGATAATTCCTGTTGAAGATATTCATAGGATTTTTTGCGTAGATATACGGGGTTGTAAATTATCGGTAGACCTGATACCGATAAAGTTAGGAGAATTTGACGTAATCCTCGGAATGGATTGGTTAGTTAACCATGGGGCAATAATAGATTGTCAAAAGAAAAGCGTGAACATTAAAACATTAAGACAACCTCATGTAATATTTTACGGTAATAAATCGTCGGGACGTTCGTGTTGTCTTACCATGACCCAAACTAGAAAATTATTGATTTAGGGGTGTGTAGGCTATTTGTGTCATGTGGTTGATACCCAGAGAGTGAGAGCGACCATGGAACAAATACCTATAGTGAGTGAATTAATGGATGTATTTCCAAGTGAATTGTCGGGTCTTCCACCGGATAGGGAGACCGAGTTCGTGATAGTCATTGTGCTAGGAGCAGCACCAGTTTCCAGGGCACCGTATCGTATGGCGCCAGTGGAGATGAAGGAGTTGATGGCGCAGTTGCAAGAACTATTAGACAGGAAGTACATACAACTGAGTGTTTCACCATGGGGAGCGCCGATATTGTTTGTCAAGAAGAATGACGGATCATTAAGACTTTGTATCAAGTACCGAGAGTTGAACAAGTTGACGATAAAGAATAAGTAACCATTGCCCAGGATCGATAATTTTTTTGATCAGTTGAAAGGGGCAAAGTACTTTTCTAAAATAGATTTAAGGACAGGGTACCATCAGCTGAAGGTTAGAAATGAAGACATACCAAAAACGACATTCAGGACTTGTTATGGGCATTACGAGTTTCTGGTAATGTCATTTGGGTTGACTAATGCACCTACTGCATTTATGGATATGATGAACAGGGTGTTCAAACAATATTTGGACTAGTTCGTCGTGGTGTTTATTGATGATATTCTAGTCTATTCTTAGACGCCAGAAGATCATGTTGAAGACCTAATGATAGTATTAGAGACATTAAAGAAGGAGAAGTTATATGTGAAGTTCACTAAGTGTGGATTTTGGCTAGAGAGGGTATAGTTTTTAGGACATGTCATTAACCACGAGGGGATTTTAGTAGATCCAGCGAAGGTTGAAGCCATAATGAATTGGGAACAACCGAGAACGCCGACTGAGGTGTGGAATTTCCTAGGGTTAGCGGGGTACTATCGGAGATTCATTCAGGATTTTTCGAAGATAGCAACTCCGTTGACCAATTTGACAAGGAAAACAGTGAAGTACGCGTGGACGGAGAGGTGCGAAGACAGTTTTCAAGAACTGAAGAAGAGGATAAGTAAAGCGCCTGTTTTGTCATTACCTGATGACATAGGAAATTTTGTAGTATATAGTGATGCTTCGCATAGAGGACTTGGTTGTGTGCTCGCGTAGCATGGTAAGGTCATTGCGTATGCGTCTAGGTAGTTGAAGGATTATGAGAAAGTTTACCCTACTCATGATCGGGAACTGGCCGCGGTAGTGTTTGCCTTTAAGATATTGCGACATTATCTTTACGGTGAAAAGTGAGAGATATACATAGACCACAAGAGTCTAAAATATATCTTCACACAGAAGGAGTTGAATATGAGACAGAGAAGATGGCTGGAGTTGATAAAGGATTATGACTGTGAAATCCTGTATCACCCTGGAAAAGCCAATGTAGTGGCCAATGCCTTAAGTAGAAAGGGTCGGGAGAAGTTGTCTATGTTAACGGCTCAGACTGAGTTAATAACAGAGATGGCTAGGATGGAGTTAGAGGTAAAGTTGCCAAGTGAAGCGGGACAAAGACTATTTACGACGGAGATACAATCTACCTTCGTAGAGAGAGTCAAGGAGGTGCAGCTCAAAACTAATGAGTGTGACCAGATGAAGAAGTTGTGACGCCCCCAAATCCGGGTATCTTCCAACCCGACAGATGGTGCTCCACGATACTACATTTCATACAATCATTCAATTGAAATAACAACAAAATGAGTGTAATTACTATCTTTGTATTACATCTGTAATAAATCCTTTCCCAGGTTCATAACCGAATACATTCGTTGTTCGTCATAAGTATATTACATACAAATACACTAGTCTATTATAAGATGATTAATTTTTCATCTTAGCCTTGCCTTTATCTCTCTTAGAACTCTCAGTTCGTTCGGCTTTAGCTGCAAACATAATGTTCAAGCAAGAATGAGCATAACAAGTGTATTTATAGCAAGGTTATTTGTCACACTTCTATTTAATTAAATAATCAATTTAATCAATTAAAAAATATTAATCTATTGAATTACTTTAACACATAAATCATTATCTCATAATTATAATTTCCTTTATAATTATAAATTTATTTAAACCAACTAACACCTTATTACAAATTTTAATTAAAATATTATAATTTATTTAATCATTATTAGCTCTCTAACTTAATTATTAAATTAAATTAGTATATAATTTTCTCATAAACAAATAATTAACTAAACCACATCAACTCAAATTGAACAATTATTTATTCAATAATAACATATCCCTTAAATACTTATATAAATAAATAAATATTTAATATTATAATTTAAAATTCTGGAATGTTACAATTACCTTATCTCACGTGTTGACATTGAAAACCAAAGTTTTCAAGTCCCACGTCAACTTTTGACCTTTAATCCGGGCTTTCTACGTTTAACGTCTATTTCCGTACAATTCGCCATAACTTCGTTACTAATATTCTCTAAGCCAAATCACATGGAAAACTCCATTGATTCATCATAGTCATCCTAACCAAACAATAGGCACATCCCTTAGCTATAACGATTTTCAAAACGTTCGTTAATAACTAAGTTAACGTTCAAGACGCTTATGGTTTTTAACTCATATAAACACTTACGATTTCTATCTAGTCATGACCTATCAATGATTTGATCATTAATAGGCATCCTTATATCTCCTCAATAAACACACTCCACTCATCTATGATTCTTCTACGAGAAAGAAATCGAAAAAGATGAAGATTACAGTTTATAAGAATTTACCTTTGAAGTAATTAACGTTCTTGATAAACGCCTATTGGTTTGCTTGGAAGTAGAAGGATTTAATGTTTCTAGCTCTTTCTCTCTCTCACTATATTTGGACAAGCTTTGTAAAACAACAAAATCCAACTCTAGCTTTCTATTTATAGAAAACCAAATGAGGGCAAAATGGTCCAATTCTCCACCTCCTTACTTATTTACAACTTTGTCACCAAGTAAAGTACTTGGTGAACAAGTGATATGCTTGGCTTGCACACCAAGTAGCCGGCCCACCATGCCCATGGGTCATCCCCATGGGTTGCCCCATGGGTTGCCCCATGGGTTTTACCCATTCGGTGACCCACCAGTTCGATCCACGGTTCGGTTTTCTTGCATTGGGCTTAACCAATCTAATATTGGGCCTTGACTTGGGCTTATTACTTAATCCCTTGGGCTTGCTCATTCAATTGATTAGACTAAACATAATCCAACCCAAATGAATTAACATTAAGTCTTAACTAAATTCTAGAATACAACTTGTATTCCCTACATATAATTCACGTATTCTTTGTGTATAATACTAGTACGATAATCGAATTGTACTCCGTATTAACTCAACATATTATACATAGACACTAAATAGTCTCATACTTGTATAACACATGTCTTAACCATAACGCAATTCCTTCTACGCGTTTCATTTCCTTCTCGGAAATCAATATGCTCAATCCTTAGGTTCTAAGTCTGCGTGCGAAAACTTCGTTTGCCATAACGGAATTATTATTGAATATTCTATACTATCTTCGTATTCTATCATTACACGTTTTTCAGAATCTCAAACCCTAGCTCTGAACGAAACTGGATGAATATTGTTTTTACGCAAACATTCTCAGAAAACCTTCGTTCTCGTATTGATAATTCACAACAATTAATTCTAGTACAAAGCCAGAATACTAACCACATCCGAACATTCTAGGTCATAAAACGACCTTCGAACATCTTACTCACATAATTACTCATTTAAATTCATTTAATCCACATAATCAAATAAAAATTTAATTCATTGAAAATTCAAAATTCTCTGGCGTTACATTCTTCCCCCCTTATAAGGATTCTGTCCCCAGAATCTCGCTATTCTTACAAAAACAAATGAGGAAACTTTTCCTTCATTTTACTTTCGAGCTCACACGTTACTTCTTCAGCATCGTGGTTACTCCAAATTACCTTTACTGAATGTATTTCCTTATTTCTCAAGACTTGTAACTTCCTATAAATAATCTGAATCGAAATCTCTTCATAAGTTAAGTCTTTTTCTACATGAATAGATTCATATTCTATTACGTGCTTGTAGTCCGGTTTATAAGGACGCAACACAGAAACGTGAAACACATTGTGTATTCTTTCCATTTCTGGAGGTAAGGCTATTTCATAAACTACTTCCCTTATCCTTCTTAAAATCTCAAAAGGTCCTACAAACCTTGGACTTAACTTCCCTTTTTTTCCAAAATGTATCTTCCTTTTCCAAGGCGATACTTTTAGAAAAACATATGAACCTACTTCAAACTCCCTCTTCTCTCGATGAGGATTTGCATACTTTCGTTGTCTATCTTGAGCTATTACTAATCGAGCTCTTAACACCTTCACCATGTCTGCCATTTGTTGTACCATCTTAGGTCCCAACATTTGACGTTCACCTACTTCATCCCAGCAAAGTGGTGTTCGCACTTCCTTCCATACAACGCCGTCGTAGGCAAGCATGCCTATATTAGCGTGAAAACTATTGTTGTAAGCGAATTCTACCAAAGGTAGATGCTCGTCCCAACTCCCCTTAAAATCCATAACGTAAGATTTTAACATATCTTCTAGCATTTGAATTGTTCGTTCACTTTGTCCATCCATCTGTGGATGATACGCCACACTCAATATCAACTACGTTCTCATTTACTCTTGCAAACTCCTCCAAAAGTTCGACGTGAATCGTGGATCACGATCGGACACAATCGAAGCAGGTACTCCATGTCTGGAAATGATTTCCTTAACATAAAGCTTAGCTAACTGCTCTAGGTTATACCTAACTCCTATTGGTAGAAAATGAGCCGATTTAGTTAACCGATCAACTATTACCCAAATAGCATCGTATCCTTTTCTCGTCGTTGGAAGTCCCACCATAAAATCCATGGTGATATGCTCCCATTTCCACTTCGGAATCTCCAATGGTTGTATCAATCCACTCGGTCTTAGGTGTTCAGCATTAACTATCTGACAAGTTAAGCACTTACTAACGTATTCTGCAATCTCCCTCTTCATGTTCGGCCACCAAAAGTTCTGACGAAGGTCTTGATACATCTTAGTACTACCATGATGTATCGAGTACCTCGAACTATGGGCCTTGCACATAATCTCTTCTTTCAACTCGGAATTATTTTGAACCCAAATTCTTCCTTCAAACGAAGTAAACCTTCTTTATCAAGGTTAAACTTATTCTTCACGTCATCCTTCACTATCTTTTTCACACGATCGCATTCTTCAGTACTTATCTGTACCTCACTAACCCATTCCACTATCGTTGGTCGAGTCTCTATTGAGAATAACATCTCTGCTGTTTCACTTGGCAACTTAACTTCTAATTCCATCATGGCCATCTCTATTATCAACTTATTCTGAGTCGTTAACATTGACAACTTTTCTCTACCCTTCGGACTTAACGCGTCGACTACTACATTCGCCTTCCCCGAATGATATAAAATATCACAATCATAATCTTTTATCAACTCTAACCACCTTCTCTGCCTCATATTCAACTCCTTCTGTGTGAAGATATATTTTAGACTTTTGTGGTCCGTGTATATCTCACATTTTTCTCTGTATAAATAATGTCTCCATATTTTTAAAGAAAACACTACAGTTGCCATTCTAGGTCATGAGTAGGATAGACCTTCTCATAATCCTTTAACGGACGTGACGCATACGCAATGACATTGCCATGCTGCATAAACACGCAACCTAGGCCTTTATGCGAAGCATCACTATAAACTACAAAATTCCCCGTATCATCTGGTAAAGATAATACAGGTGCCTCACTCAACCTCCTTTTTAGTTCTTGAAAACTATGCTCACACTTTTCTGTCCATACATACTTCACCGACTTCCTTGTCAGATTTGTCAATGGAGTAACTAATTTAGAAAAGTCTTGAATTAACCTTCTATAGTATCCCGCTAACCCCAGAAAACTCCTAACCTCGGTTGGCGTTTTTGGTTGCTCCCACTCATTCACCGCTTCCACTTTCACTGGATCTATGGATATGCCATCTTTGTCTATAACATGTCCTAGAAACTGCACTCTATCGAGCCAAAATTCACACTTAGTGAATTTCGCATACAACTTCCCCCTCTGTAGTGTTTCCAACACTATTCTTAGATGTTCAGCATGATCTTCTGGTGTCTTAGAATAGACTAGAATATCATCAATATCTGAGTGTGTGTGTGTGGGTCAATGTGCTGTTATATGAAAGTTGTGTGAGGCCTCGTTCGAGCCTATACACACAGGGTTTGAATTTATGTAAAAATTCAGTTTTTAGCACGATATGGCAATGATGTTTTATTAAAGAGGTTTTTCAAACCCTGATGCTCAATAAGAATTAAGACCTTTTACACTCCCATTTTTATTAAGTGAGCGGCTGGATTGATTTTATTTGACGGATGCGAGGCATCCATATGAAAATAAATATATATATAAAAATAATGCCGACTTCCTCGTGGGTATGGAAACCATCTAAGGAAATACAGACATCGCAGAATAATTTACAAGCTGCTTTCAGCCGAAAATATCCATCACGGGAACCGAATCTAGATCCAATGAGATGAATCTGTGATCACATGATTCTAAAGCATGTAATATTGCAATTTGTATAAAAGCAATAAGCAGGTATATATATAAAAGCGGTAAATATATATACAGACAGGATCACCAACAACGAAGCACCTCCATGGGGGATTAGAAATATAAATAAAGCTTTAGATACGGTCAACCACCACTTAAGGAAACTCAAAGTGATGTAATGTAAATAAAAGTCATAATGCGGCCAACTACCACGTAAGTAAACTCAGCGGTGACGAAATGTAAAGAAAACTGTAAAAACGATCAACTGCCATGAAGGGAACTCCAGGCAGGATAAAATATATATATATATATATATATATATATATATATGTATAAAAGTAGTAAACGCACCAGATGTAAAATCCAGGCTCATCGAACATAGTTCGACCACAATTCATATATATAAGTATATATATATAAAAGTGAGGTAACGCACCAGACCGAAGTCTAGGCTCATCGAACAAAGTCTGACACACAGTTGATATATATAAGTATATATATATATATATAAACGAATAAACGCACTGCATCAAGTTCAGGCTAATCGAACAAAGTCCCAGCACAGCTAATATATATAGTATATATATATATATATATATATATATATATATATATATATAGTATATATATATATATCGATATAACTCGATAATGTTATATATATATATATATATATATATATATATATATATATATGATGGAATGAAACCACGGACCGAAGTTAGGTAAAAGCAAGCAACACGACTCTCAACGTGTAGAAGGGTGTGTGCAAAGATGAAGAGAAAGACTCTAAAGTGTATGAGAAGGCTTATATACCATCGATAAAAAGGGCTTTATATCTTTAGAGTGGGTAAACACTGGCTTTTGTGGGTACAAAAGAGGCTATATATGAGCTCACTGTGTGTTTGAAAGTGGGAAAATACATTGTATGGCGAGTCTTTGAGCAAATTATGTGCAGGTTTCCGCCTTTTTTCTCATAAAAATCAGCACCCCAAGCCTCTTATTTATAGGCAAAGGGTGCCGCAGGTGTACCAGAGGTGGGTCGGGTTAGCCCAGTTCTGTCGGGTTGGGTCGTCTCAAAGTACGTGCACTCAGGCACTGTAATGTCCACTCGGATTTTGAGAATTGCAATTCGGGCATTCGTTTTGAGGTATTTAGGACCTATTTCGGATTGCCGTTGTCAAGAGTTGTATGATGGCATGGGATTAGAGTTTGTACGAAGTCTTTAAAGATGGGACGTTGCCCTCCAGTCTTCAAGCTTCAACTTTCATCCGTTACCCCGCACAATAGTCACTCGGGATTGGTTAGCCTTGTGGGACATTGTTGCGTAGAGACGAGACGTGGCATCGTGTTGGACGAGATGGCGATGTTGCCCCTCACCGGTGTTACTGCCGGATTGGGCCGATAAGCAGACGTTGCTCAGACTTCGCTGAGATTGGACTGCTGCATTTGTTGAAGGTCCTCATTGTCATCTTTGAGGCGTGCCTATCTTCCCGATGTTATTGCCGGGTTGGCACAGTGTATTTTATTGTGAGTGCCCAGATTTGAAGCTGATGGCATTTGAAACAAGCATTTTGGGGTTATCTCTGAAACTGCATTCCTTGGGGTTATCACCAAGGTTGGTGGCTATTCTCATGGTTGGGTCTGAGACTGGATACCTCGGGGTTATCTCCGAGATTAATTGGTCTTCCCAGATGTGTTTAGAGATTGTATCCGCAGGTCTCGGGGTTAAATCCGAGGTTGAAACTGCATTACTCTTATTACGCATCCGGGTTAATGTTGATCTTTCGGTAGTATCCGGTGTGGATTTGGATTGTCTTTCAGGGTTCTCTCTTAAAAGACGAATCTGTCCTCCTATAATGTTAGTAATAGTAGTACAGAAAATTTCAAGTGTCTACAGATGCCCCTCTTTATCATACTCATAATGGCGATGCATAGGTAGGATAAAGAATCCTAGACACTTGAAACGCAACAAGATAAACATGGTGCTAAGGGTAGCAACATGCTGCAAATGTATGATGCATGTGTACGGGGTTGTGGCCCAACATGCTGGGGATGATTACTGGTTCCCTGTTGCTTCAACTGGGGATTAGCAATACTGACCAAATCTGATGTGCAAGCCGAATCTGTTAGGATATTGGTGTTGGAGTTATCACCTAATTCCTGTGTTCTTTATAACGACTTGATACTGAAGGGGTATCTCTTATGTGTAAGAGATTTATGGGGATAAAGTTTGATTTGTTTGAGGATGTGTATAACATATTCCATCATCTATCCTCTTTGATAATGTTGACCTCTGCTGGTTAGTAATGCCAGAATATGTCATGATTCTGTTGGATTTACTGCCAACAACAAATGCTGTCAGGGATGCCTGACCTCCATTGACGTGTGAATCAACGGATGAAGCATCCTGTGGGATATACTGTCAAGGTTGCTTGAACTTCACTGACATTTGAATCAATGGCCGAAACTCTGTGAGGAGATCATCAAGGTTGCTTGACATTTGCTGACGTGTAGATCAATGGAGCATTGCATTGTGACCCCCGCCGAGGATCCGCTGGGGAATATGAGCAGCTGGGTATGAGAACCTCGAACAGCTCTATAGCTCTGACAGGTTTAAACGCTATTGGCTGAAATGATATCAAGGTTGCTTGACCTTCATTGATATGTGTGTTAACGACTAAGCATGCGTTGCTACTCCCACCAGAGATATATGTTGTAACCCTCGTCGGGGACCTACTGGGGACGCATAAGTACGTACGCTACTAACGAATGGTTCTCAACGCTTCGATGGGTTTACCTACCATCGGCTGAAATAATGTCAAGGCTGCTTGACCTTCATGTATAGAATTGTCAACGGATGAACGTGTTGTAACCCCCACCAGGGATCTACGTTGTATCCCCCGTCGGGGACTCACGTTGTAACCCCCGTCGGGGATTCATGTAGAGTAACGACCTGGAGTCGACGACATCGGACCTATATAAGGTATTACCGTATGTAATTTCTGACAACTGAGGTCATCGGCAGAGTATACCTTATGTTCAGGCGACTACCAATGAGTGATGTGCAGATTCAAAGTCTCATCTGAGAAGACCAAGATTGTATGCTGTTTTACTCAATCGCGTGGCATTTTTATTCCCGATTTGACCTTTCTAGCCCGTAAGAACTCCGTTTCAACTCGAACCGGATCGAGCCGAAGGGATGGGACCCACATAGAAGAGCCGCAGGTGCACCTACTACAGCCACAGGTGGGCTTGCGGCCAGGCGTGGATGATAAATCCCAGCAAGCTTCACTTTACAAGTCATTTTCAACTTATTTCACTTTAGAAAAACCGCGAGCCACCTTTAGATCTGCTGAGTTCGGGCTGCTTTCTGCAAATTCTATCACCGTACAAGTGTTCTACACTATCCTGGTAATGTATGCATGTAAATTCTTCCAGTTTCTGTTCATTAGATTGTGAGATATTGCACGAAATGCATCTAAACACATAGTAGTGATTATGTATGCACAAATCACTTGATAAAAAATATTCAACATAGTAAATGTTAGTATTAAACCATGCTGAACATAATGATGTAAAAAAATTTGACTTCTGAGACAGTCAAATTGGCACCTTTTTTTGCTATTTTTGTCCTATTTGAGGTCCAATGAGCAAAAGGTAGAAAGGCAAGATACTCCTAGCATTGAGGTTAGCCTTATGCATGATAAGTTTGATTTTTAATGCATATATTATGTATATGACTTTGGGGCAGGTGTGCTACTGAATGGCCACCTAGACATGCCTGTGCGCATGTGAATAGTCCTATTTTCAAAGGGGACTATGGCAAAAAAATTCCAAATGTAGGCATTGGGTAGTTATGCATTCTCACTCTATTATATGTTAAAGTAAATGCATGCATGCATATAGTCATATAATGCATTTTAGAAAGCTCCAGGTAAGGCAATACCACATCCTTTCTGAGGTGATTTGGAGACTTGTTGTCCAGATATTATGGATCCGGATCAGCCGAGCAGTTCTTACAGGACCGCTTATGGCGTACGGCGGAGGGCTTCTGAAGTGCCTCGTCCCCATTCTGTCAGACAGCCTCGTCGGTTGGTGGAGGCTGTGATTCGTCCGTCCAGGTAGAGGTTCCAGACGTTGAGGACGAGGAGGTGGATATTGAGGATCCCGCTCCTGCTGTACATATCCCTCGCAGGGAGCTTCCGAGCATCCATGTGGTGAACCCAGAGTTGCTAGGTGATTTGGGTAGACACCCATCGATGTACTTGCATGCTAACGAGGTATGACGTTAGACTTTATCTTCTTCTTTTCCTATTGACGAGGATTTAAAGGGTTTCGATGTTGATCTCGCATTTCATGCGGTGTTCCGTGTTTTTACGACCTCTGGGGGCTGGTTTAGCATCCACTCTATGTACCTGGCACTTCATCCTGATTATAGAGTAGTAGTGCATTAGTGGGGATTTAGGGCATTTTTCTCCATCCTTCCCCGTCGTTGTCCCTGGGGTTACCTCAGGGCATTATCTGAGCGATGGTTTCATCAGACTTAGTCGTTCCACCTGCTGGATTACGAGATGATGATGACGCTTATGGATTGGCGATTTATCACAGGTATGGAGTTTGGAGGGGAGCCAGTGCCTTGCATGGCGAATATCACCCCAACTGCCGTCCGGTCCTTGTTAGGAGTTCCGGCGGGTGCGCTCAAAGGTAGGACTGTCCGTTCAGGTCCTTTGAGCGTAGATGTTATGAGCGGGCTATTGAGTGATCCCATGCCTGATGATGTCAGGATCAGGGATCGCATTCTGCGGCGATTGTTCCTGATGATCATTCGAGGCTGCTTCATAGCAGATAACTCTTCCACGGTATCTTTCGCTTTGGTCAGCGCCACACGCAATGTGGATCGTATAGGAGAGTATGATTGGGGCTCTTACATCTTTGCCTATTTCCTCCGGGGCATGCGTCTGCGCTCACAGGGTTTAACCGAGGCTTGGCTAGGATTTTACCCGTATTTGCTAGTGAGTATTTCTCTTGTCGTTTCCCATTCATAGGTTAAAACTGTTTACTGATAGTAGATATTTTGCCATGGTGTTGGCAGTTCTAGGCCTCTGAGAGGCTTCCATATTTGCGTCCTATGAGTGTGTTAGGCTTAGATACCTATCCACGAGGACGATGATGGCACCATCCTATTTTACCAGAGGTCCCTGTATCTGAGGGCTTCGCTCATTGCAGTATGCAGCTGGAGTTGCTGACGGTTGACACCATCACATGGCTTCCATACTCAGGGGATCATTTGATCATCGGGTTTGAGGATGGACACCCTACTGGGGTAGAGTATTTGATTTCCACCCAGAGATTTCCTCTTTTCACCGATGGAGGCTGGGAGCTCTTTTAGGAGAGCGTGCAATCAGGAGCACCAAAGGGGAGATTCGTATACCGATATTACCTCCTGTCAGGCGTCATTGGCCTATATCATAGTCACCCGCCACTAATATTCCATTGTTGGGAGTTGACGGTTTTGATTTATCAAAGGGTCCATGTACTCAGGAGATATTCCAGCGCTGGTGGCTCCCTCGCACTATTGGGGCCATGTCCAGTGCCACACAGTTTATGGGGGACATGGTTCCTGGATCATTGATGATGACAGATTGGGTAGCTTGTGTTCGAGCTCCAACCCATATGACCCAGATTAATAGCTTGACCCGACAGTTGGATCAGGCACACATATTTATTCGGCATTTGGGCAGAGATCCAGCAGAGGCGGAGACATTTGTTCCTTCCAGCTCAGGTGCTGGCCCCTCAGACGACCCATTTGGTTTTGTCAGCGCAGATCCTCCCCTTTATAGGCCTGACATCCCTGTTGATAGAGATCCAGTGACTCAAGAGGAATTACATCAGGTGGATAGGATTGAGGATGTGGACATCGAGACCATTGTCTTCTTCTGATGTGTATTCTCGCTATATCTTTTGATAGGCCTCTATTAGATATTGGGTGGTTGTTCCCCATTCTCGCTATATCTTTTGATAGGCCTCTATTAGTAGTAGGGCATTTGTGCCCCATTTTCATGTACTTGTAGCTGTATAGACCTGATGTATTAGATGATGATATATTTAGGAATGTATGCACCATTTTTTCATTCCCTATATCATATTGCCATCCATTATCTATTATGCATGTATCATGTTATGCATATGTATGTATGTCTAGAGATACTCGGTATTGACCCCTGGATGGTCTTATGACACGGCCCGCACAGATGTCTTCTTGACAGTTAGTCAGTATAGATCATACCCCACCGCTGCTGGTGGTAATGGGTATCGCGCCGTCGGTACTTATAGCATGTCACCACCAGATAGGGTGATTGTAGATCTGTTATTGCAGCATACCATGACCCTTTTGGCATTTCAGGTTCCTGCAGGATTTGTAGATGGGATGCTAGAGCATTGGCTAGCTGATAGGCAGGTATTTCGCTTTGGCACCCATGAGTTGACTCCTACTCTAGAGGAGTATGCCCGTTTGACGATGTTGCCTCTAGACCGACCTTGTGTACACATGGCTTTGGGAGACATGAGTAGACGATTCATGACTCTCACCGAATTGAGGCGCAGAGTGGTGTAGGATGAGCTGACATCTGGCTATGTGATCTCTCAGCATTTTCTGTGTGACAGATTTGGTGCGGAGGATAGCTAGTCACGACATTGTGGGATTTCAACGTTTCGAGGAGGATCATTGGCGTCTACCGAGTTGATGTCTAATCGATACTATGTATATTGTCATACGTGTACATGCCGCGGTACATGGATGAGATAGATATAGGCGTTATCATGGCGGTGAGAGCTCTCAGGGAGGGTCGTACCATTATACCTATAATCGTGGCAGAGACCTTGCGATCAGCGTCCTACTGTCGTACTTACCCGTCAGGTGTGTTTATTGGGAGTTCGATCATGCTATATGTGTGGTTTATGTCACACTTGCGACCAGTTGGTACCTTTAGACGGAACGGGTATTGTTTCTCCCATGAGGTGGCTATGTTGTATTCCTTTCAGCCATCAGAGTGTGTAGATGCTCAGTCCTGGTCCGCATTTTTGGCAGATATCTGAGATTAATTTAGCATATTGATGTGCTCGGGGCTTTGCTCACCATACAACTTCATTATTCATGCTCTGGGCATGGATTTCCTCCCTTTGGCTGGCTTGAGGGGCGTGACAACTTATCATCCATTGGTACGTGATGTCGTTAGATTTGACAAGTTCGAGATTTTCATCCTTTCAAGGCGGCGGTCGGCCATTCGACTTCTCGATACCTCTCACCCGAGGACCGATCTCGTGTATATGCTTGCTGGGATCAGCATGAGCTAGCTGCTTTTCCTGCCAGTCGTCCCGGTTATTCCGCAGAGTACTCGCGATAGATGGAGCGGAGGTTTTATCGGCACAACAAAGATTTGCAAAGATCTTAGGAGAGTGAGTTATACGATGTAGAGCCTATGGAGGACATTGATACCTACATCGAGGAGGATCTGTCATTTGGGTTGCCAACATTTCTTCCGAATTCTCCTAGTACCAAGACTTTTGTGATCCAAAGCTTTTTAAGACAAGATTTAGAGCGAGTCTTCATCGATGACCTTGAGAGAGAGACCAGATTTGATCTATGATGTCGACTGCTCTTGATGTGAGGGACGCCGCCCTATTAGAGAGAGACGAGGCATTAGCTCGTATAGATGCCGCTGTTGTTGAGCGGGATAGTGCTATATCTGCCCGGGATGTGGCTATCACAGATAGTACTGCAGCGAGATCCCTTACCATTGGTATGATCGCAGAGATGAGTGCTTACATTGATTAGCATATGGTCATCATGCAGATGGCTACAGATCTGTTGGGTCGCGTGGATATTCTCATGCAAGAGACTACAGCTTTACCTCCCTCCTCTGAGAGGGATGCCATATTGGTCTTGCTAGCTCGGATGTACCCTAATTCATAGATGAGCTTGTATTTACCTGCACAGACTAGCTTAGCCATTTTGTCATGTACAGTTCACATTGTATATATATCAAACAACATTATATATGAATGGGAAATATATTTTTGGATCACTTCCCTTTTAGATATGCCTTGCTATTTGCTTGATATTTTGCCTACTGCTTCAGGGCCTGTGATCTTGATGTATTCTGAATTCTTCCTTGGTGGATGGACATTGAGCTGTCTCTGGATAGTTCAAAATGGATCATCGATCTATGTATATCCCTACCATCTTTGGTGTCTTGGGACTTGTTTTTGAATGGAAATATGGAGAGGAATGTGGCTTTCCTCTTTGAGATTGACCGCACCACAGATGGTTGCTAGTACTTCTATTTAGGAGAAGCCTAGTTAATTCCACCTCTTATGGTTTAGTATTTCTCTTCGAGGTATGATCGCAACTTAGATGGTCGCCGAATCTCATATTTGGGAGGAGTTCAGGTAATTCCATCCCTTTGGTCTGAAGCCGAATGAGATGTAGTGGATTGAAAGTGAATCCCAATACCCGTTGACAATGGTTTGTGTTTTGGTAGGGGGTGAGACCGCACCATGAATGGCTGCCTACATACTCCTATTGAAGAGGAGATCAGGTCTGCGTATTTCGAACCTTGTGTAAGAGGTTCAACGCTGTATATGGCTGATATGGTGTAGGAATGTTTTTGGTTGTTTTTGTTTTTGTAAGGAGAAGAGGGTAGAAATGTTTTTGTTGTTTTTGTTTTATTGTGACCGGACCATATGAAATGGTTGCCTACGTACTCCTATTGAAGAGGAGATCAGGTCGACGTAGTTCGCCCCTCAGGGCGAAAAGAAAAGTGTAATCCCATGTGCAGGTCAGAGTGCGGGGAGGAGAAAGTTTAATCCTAGGTTGAGGATAAAATGTAGGCAGGAGAAGTTTGATCCCATCTATGGGTAGCCAAACTGCGAACGCAAGAGGTTCAATCCGCGGTGGGATGACCTAAGTTGTATGAGCGCAAAGTAGAAAGCCAGGCTGCTGGCTTGAAGAATATGTTTCCCTGAGGGGCAAAGTGTAGCAAGTTGTAGGTGGTAAAGGGTTAAAGAACCGGAATGACTGGTGACCTGATGATGATGCGCCAGGGTGTTTGCTGGTTACTTCAGACATAATACCGTTTCACGGTGTCCGAGTTGATGAGTTGTGGAAATTCATCACCGTCCATTTCTTGCAATCTGAGAGCACCTCCTGTCAATACTTCTTTGACAATAAACGGGCCTTCCCAGTTAGGAGCGAATTTTCCTTTGGCCTGATCTTGGTTGTCAAGGATCTTCTTCAGAACCAAGTTATGTTTTTTAAATTTCCGTAGCCGGACATTTTTGTTGTAGGATCTAGCAATCCTTTGCTGATATAGCTGACCATGGAAGATAGCCGCAGTTCGCCTTTCGTCTATCAGAGACAATTAGTGATACATGTCTTGTACCCATTGGTTTTCATCAAGCTGAGCATCGATCAACACTCTGAGAGATTCCATCCCAACTTCTATGGGGAGCACTGCTTCTATCCCATAGGTTAAAGCCTAGGGGGTTGCCCCAGTTGAAGTACGCATTGTGGTCCTATAGGCTAACAGAGTCAGAGGCAATAGGTCAGGCCAATCTTTGTGGTTGGCTGACATCTTTTGCATAATCTTCTTGATATTTTTGTTAGCCGCTTCAATCAAAGACCGCAGTTCATCTTGGACGATAGATGACAGAGTTAAGATGTTTGATGTGGAATTTACTGCATAACTCCTCCATCATTTTGTTGTTGAGGTTTTTGGCATTGTCTGACACAATCACCTTTGGTTGTCCATATCCACAAACGACATTGTTTCTGATGAAAGCAATGATGACTTCTTTAGTGACCCTGGGGAAGGAGGCTGCTTCCACCCACTTGGTGAAGTAGTTGATCATGGTAAAGATAAATCGGTGACCATTACTGGCTTTAGGCTCAATGGGCCCAATAACGTCCATTCCCCACATTGAGAAGGGCCAAGGCGAACTCATATTGTGGAGCTCCCGTGGAGGGGCGTGTATAGCATTCCCATGAATCTGGCACTGATAGCATCTTCTGACGTGGTCGTTGTAATCAGCTTTGAGAGACAGCCAGTAATGTCCCGTCCTGAGGACTTTCTTGACAAGGAGGGGGCCACTCATATGGGGGCCATAGACTCCACCATGGATTTCATCCATAAGCCTTTGGGCTTGATCTTTGTCTAGACACCTGAGGAGACCTAGTCCTGTATCTCTTTTATAGAGCGCATCTCCACTCAGGTAGAACTTCATAGCAAGTCGATGAATCTGCCTTTTCTCAGTCAGGCTCGCCTCAGCGGTTGTAGATCCATCTCGCAGATATTCCTTGATATGCTGATACCAAGGAGGTTGGATGGGAGGTAGCTCATCTAATACTTCCCCAACGAAATTCCCATAGGCTGGGGCCTTGTTCAGGGGAATTGTGATGCTTGGCAAGTGTTCCTTGTCAGATATGCGAATTAAGAAGGCCAAAGTTGCTAATGCGTCCGCGAAATCATTCCTATTACGAGGAATGTGTAGAAAGGAGATTTCTTCGAACTCCAATGCCATCTTCAAAAACTTAGATGGTAAGGCAACAAATGTAGTTCCTTGGTTTGATAGACTCGGTGGATTGTTCGATTACCAACTTGAATCTCAAGACAGTTAACCGCTTGATGCCCATTGAACATGTAAGTTTTAGCCCCCATGAGATGACCTTCATTCTCGGTAGTATTGTTGGTCTTGACAAAGCGTAATTTGATTGAAGCGGATATCTGCTTCCCCCGTGTCGAGATACTAGAATTGCTCCAACTCAGAACCTTCCATGTTAATGGCTCCATCAAAATACATCTTCCATGATTGGCGTGTATCAGATCGATGGTGTTGTTGTCTTCGTCATTACTCCTTCATTGGGGAAATATGTTTCAAGGGTTTGAAATCCTCGAAGGTGCGTGACGATTGATCTCGCAATTCCTTGACCTTTGATGGACTTTTGAGTCACATATACGTTGTCAAATTGTTGTAGGATCAACTGTCATCTGGACAGCCGGCAATTTAACATGGGTTTTTTGAACACGTACTTTAGAGGATCCACGCGGGAAATGAGATGGGTTGTGTGACCATGGAGGTAATGTTGTAACCTCATGGAAGCCCATGCTAAAGCACAACACGTCTTCTCGATCAGAGTGTACTTGTGTTCACTGCTGCTGAACCTTTTGCTGAGGTAATAGATAACTCGTTCTTGGCCTCTATCGTCTTTTCGTCTCAAAGATATCTGACCCCATGGCATTGTCACTTATGGATGAAGTACATGAAGCAGGGGAACATCATCCATGGGTGGTACCAAGATAGGAGCTTTGACTATTTGTTTCTTGATTGTAAGGAAAGCATTTCGCACTCATCATTCCATTTCATGGAGGAGTTCTTCCTTAATAACTTGAAGATTGGCTCAGAGGTTCTTTGTGAGTTGGGAGATAAACCTCACGATGAAGTTGATCCTTCCCAAAAATCCCCGTATTTCCTTCTCTGCATCGAGGAATGGGCATTTACGTGATGGCTTGGATTTTGGTAGGATCATTTCAACCCCTTTGTGGTGACTAGAAATCCTAGCAACTTGCTCGACTTGGACTTGGCGCGCACTTAGCTGGATTCAACTTCAAGTTGTACTTATGCAACCTGTTGAACAACTTTCTGAGATGATCTAGATGGTCATCCTCCTTCCAGGACTTGACAATGATGTCATCCACGTCGATCTCAATCTCTTTATGCATTAAGTCGTGAAAAAGAGCCATCATAGCTCGTTGATAGGTAGCTCCGGCATTGATGAGGCCGAATGACAACCGTCTATAGCAAAAAGTTCCCCAAGGAGTGATGAAAGCAGTCTTTTCACAATCTTCCTCGGCAACCATGATCTGATGGTACCCCGCAAAGCAATCAGCAAAGTAGTACATGCCGTATTGTGCAGTATTGTCAATGAGAGTGTGGATAAATGGCACGGGAAAGCTGTCTTTTAAGCAAGCTTTGTTCAAGTCCCGGTAATCCACGCAAACTCGCACCTTCCCTCCAGGTTTAGGTATAGGCATGATGTTGGATATCCACTCAGGATATGTAGACACCATGATGATTCCCACTTGAAATTGTTTCACAATTTCTTCTTTCACCTTTAAACTCCACTCAGGTTTCAATCGCCTGAGATTTTGCTTGATTGGCTTAAATACCTCTTTAATGGGAAGGCGATGAAGGACAATGTCAGCGGACAAACTCACCATGTCTTCGTGAGACCATGCAAACACATCCTGGAATTGTGTTAATAGCGTAACCATGTCATTCTGTTGGTTTGGAGTAAGGTTTGAACCAATCTGGATTAACTTAGGGCTTTCTAAGGTTCCGAGATTGAAAGAAGTGGTTTGATCAAGGTTGGGTTTGGGTTTGTCTTTGACCCATTCTTGAATTTCTGGAGGCACCTCAATGTCATCCTGGAGATCCATCAAGGATGAATTCATCTCTACATCAAAGGTACAATCCTTGCGTAGGAGAGGCATCGTATCAGCAAATACAGGCACATCTAAATTTAGAGTCCTGAAACAAAATATGCTTTCACTTAGTATATATGAAATGCATTGATCATACACAATGTTAGCATATACTGGCAAAATAAACTGCTAATAATGTACAAAAAAGTAAGCAGTTATTGTATCTACAGGGCAGAAAAGAATTTCTGCCCGCTTTACCTTTATCGACCAAAGCAAGGAATGATGTTCCAATTGGTAAGGGTAAAGTCTAGGTGGACCGCAGTGATGGAGGGATTGTTATCATCCTCCTTGTCCCGAATGATGGCCATTACGTCAGGCCAATCATCATCTAGGTTGTATCTGTTGGTATGTTCATCATGGACGATGATGCGCATGCCCAACATTATTCGGACAAAGTTTTCCTTGATTCTTCGCTCCTCTTCTTCGATTGCGGGATCTAGAATAACGATTTTCTTTTCCTCCACCAGTTTTGGCTTAGGAAATAACATGGCCATGACATTGGCTGGCACCTTTATTGGAGGTTGTGTGGACTCGAAGTTTGAAGGCGAAGCCAAACACCACATTGTTGAAGCTGAAGGAATTTGTTGATGCTTATGAGGATTCCTGTGACTAGAGCTAGCAGAATAGCCTAGTCCAGCTGTTCCAGTTTGCTTGGTTAAGCGAATAGGGTACTTGATACCCTGGCCATCTTTACCCAACCCTTGTCCTGGCTTATAACCCAACAACATCATTTCTTGAGTGGCTAACATCACCTCATCAGAAATGTGGGGTTCGAGCAATGGTGCTCTAATAGCGTGGTATTGGGTGTTGCTTATTTCCAAAGCATGAAAACTGACTGGTTCTACGTCTGCATTGGCATTGATGAACGGTATATCCCCATGCTGAGGAATCTCTGGTTCAGCGTTGACCGTGACCAGGCTATTGTTGATAATGTACTTCAGTTATTGGTGAAGGGTGGAGGGGACTACCCCTGCCATGTGGATCCATAGTCGTCCCAAGAGCAGGTTGTATCCCGAATCTATCTTGAGCACATGGAAGGATACGCAGAATGTATGAGGGCCAATTTCGATTGGCAGCTCAATTACCCCAACCGAGTTACGGCGGGCTCCATCAAAAGCTTTGATGATAGTATGGCTACTCCAAATTCGGTTGAGATTGATATTCATCTTCACCAAGGTGGCATATGGGCAAATATTCAGAGAGGAACCTCCATCTATTAAGACTCCAGCCACCATATATCCGGAGGACAAGACCGCAATATGGAACGGTTTGCAATGACCAGTCCCTTCGGGCGGTATGTCATCATCTGTGAAGGATATCACAGTAGTGTTGAAAATGTGATCAACCATATATTGAAATTTTTATGTATCCACTGATGTCGGAAGATAGGCTTCTTTTAAAACCTTTAACAAGACCTTTCGGTGATTCTCGGAAGTTAAGACCAAGTCCAAAATTGATATTTGTGGTGGATCTTCCTTCAATCTTAAAACCACCGAGGCTTCGTTATGACCCACAGCGCGGAGGAATTTTTCAAGCTTCTCCATCGGTATTTTCCCCTTTGATTTGGTGGTGGGGTTCATCACCCGATGTGGAATGTGGAAGATACAGTGGATTTTCCTTCGACACTGCAGTAGTGGTATGTGAGGTGGATCCTTCACCTTCTCCATAATTCCACGGAACCTTGCGCAAGCTAACAATAGGATATTGTGCTCTGTATGGCAAGTTGATTGGCTCGGGAGCGGCCACTTTCAAGGGATTGTTTCTTCCTTTGAGCTGAATTATCGGAGTTGTGAGAACAGTATTAATCCCTTCAGCTTCAGTTGATATAACTGTTACCACACTTTTCCATTTAGTAGGGCCTGCATTCTCACTTGCACGTAATATAGTGTCGTTATCTGCCAAGCGCAGTACACCACTATCGATTAGATTTTGAATAAGGTGGCGGAGTGCCCAGCATTCTTCTCGTCTTTGTGATCATGAGATCGGGAGTGGTATTGACATACTCCATCAGAGTTCTATCGTCCCGAACGGGGGTTGATTGGAGGTAGAAGGGAACTGATCCTTCCTTCATTGATTAACATGTGAAGGATTTCCTCCGTGGGTTGGCCCAAATAGGTGAATCCCCGTTTGTTGGCGAAATCCCGACGGGCTTTGGCATTTGCTCTCTTCGTCACTTTGTCTTCCAGTTCATTTTTTGAAAGGGACGAGGGAATATTTATGACGATTGGTAGGAGTTTGGCATGCTCCTGGCTGATTAATTACCGAGTCACTTGATGCTGATAAGTCACCAGTTCCACCAATTGCTCAATTTGTTTGCCGAGAGCTTTGATCTTTCGTTCCGTTATGAATTGGAACTTGTCATAATCCCATTTGTCATCACCGTCTTTGAGGGTCTGGGAAGATTCACAGCTGAAGTTGGAACTCTGTCCATTGCTCTAATTGATCATGTTGACCACTTCTTCTTTATGTTGGTGGAAGAGGGTTGTCTTGTACGTGAGGCTGATCGGGTTTGGTGACTACGATCTCTCCATTATCTATTAGGTCCTAGATCTTGTGTTTCAAGGCCCAACAATCCTGAGTATCATGTCCAGGTGCCCCGGCATGATAGGCACATTTCCTAGCAGCATTGAAACCCCGTGCATTAGGGTTGGCTGGTGGAAGAAGATGCGTAATTTTCTTCTGTGTTGTCAGAAGATTAAGAATGTTCTCGAGGGTATCCCCTAAGGGTGTAAACACTCGAGGGCGTTTGACTTCTCCACCTTTTGGGTCTGGAGGGTTTGTAGATTGTGCTGGAAAGGGAGTGTAGTTTCTCCTTTGAATGGGAATACTTTGATTGCCTTTTTGTCCCTGTAGTATCAGGGAAACATCTTCTTCTTTCTTTTATGGACCCTTCGGGGGTTGTTCCCATAATTTCCAGATTGGATGTGATAAGCAACAACTTTGAGTGCGGCTAGGTCTTGAATCTTTCCTGACTTCAACCCCATTTCAGCCATCTCCCCATGTTTAACCATTTCAGAAAACGGTTTGTCGATGCCGGCTAAAACTCTCTCATAGAAGGGAGCTTCTTGTATGTCTATGAATGTCATGACCATTTCTGATTCTGACATGGCAAGACTAACTTGGGCTGCTAGGCGTCTCCACCTTTGAGCATACTCTCTGAAAGACTCATTAGACTAGTTTTTTGATCTTGGTAATTTGATACCGATCAGGAGCAATCTGAGTTTGAAAAATATATTGAGTGAGGAAGGCATGTGCTAGCTCTTCCCAGCTTTGGATTTTGGAGTTGTCTAATCTTGTGTACCACGAACGGGCTTCTCCAGTTAGACTCTTTTGGAACAATTGCATTTTGGGTTTTTCATCCTCGGCATAGGATCCCAGTTCTCCAATAAATACTTTTAAATGTGTATAAGGATCCCCTAACCCGTCATATTTTTCAAAGTCATCAGTTTTAAATTTTTCTGGATAGTGCACACCAGGAAAAATACATAGATCAGCATATGAAACACTTCCGTGTGTTCCAATTCCTTTGATAGCGCGAAGGGTCTCTTCCATTTGGAGGACTTTCTTTTTGATGTCACCATTATGCGGATCTCCGAGTGGGATGGGCGACATCATGAGTTTTTTGTTGGTCGTATCCAACTGTGGCTCTGGTATGGTAATGACCGGAAATCCTCCTTGTGTGGAGGGCTCAGTATGTACAGGTATTTTCTGACCTTGTGTAGACTAGTGTAATTCTTTTAATAGAACAGCCAAATCTGTAATCTGTTTGCTTAACCCGTCGAATTCTTTGCAAGAAACTGGATTAAGTTCATTCTAGTCGGATGACGACATGATTAACTATAGGCCTGTTGCCTTTTTGGACTTTGACCGGGTAGTAGGTCTGATTGATTCCCTGCGAAAGACTGGCATAGTTTAGTCCTTAGGGAAGGTATATAATGACATGCTATGTGATGTGTCCATTTTAGGAATTTTATCCTGCAAAATGGGTGTCAGCTGGTTGTAGCATGTATGTGGACATATTGCTTCATATTTCTCATTACATGAAGATAGATATGGAATGAAATTACAAGTAATTGTGTTTACAAGTAATTGAAATGAGAGCATGAAGAGACTTTCCTTCGTTTTGGGATTATCAGAGGCTGACCTATCTTAGGTTACTCTCGCGGCTTTTTGGCATGAAGGTTCCCAAATCATCGCAATCTACTAGACGGGAAGTTAATCCGGTCTTTCAACTAGAACGAATTTGGGTGGTGCCTTTCCTGAGCCTCGGAGAATTAGTCTTCTCACGAGTCCAGTAATCAAACACCGATGGGATAGCCTCCTGGTGGAGGGACCACACAACATACATTCACATACATCGCGTCTCACCGTATGAAATGATGACATGTGCGAAGCACTAATATCATAAGCAGTTTATAGTGCGAAGCACTAACATCACACGCAGATATGATGCGAAGCACTAAGCTCAATTAAAACATGCATTCGTACACATTCATCCAATGCAAATGCAACATCCACACACAAGCAGATAACAATTTTGAAAAGATTGTAGTAGCGGCTTAAGTCCTCTTACTGGAGTCCCCAGCAGAGTTGCCACCTGTCGACGTCGGGATTTTTGGGTGTCCCTTTCCGTTACTTGTTCTTTGGTGTTCTCATTTTAGGTGAGATTTGTTTGAAAAAACAAGTGAAAAAGGTCCGACATTCGACGATGGGACTGTTAAGAGTCGCAAGTTCGTTTTTTAAATGGTTGTACCAACACAACCGAGAAAAGGTTTGCACATTGACCCAGTGATGTGACATTGAAATCTGAATTCGGTCGGCGAAACCGAGATTCATTTAGGGTCCAGGGACTTTGTTATGCGGGGGCGTAGGTGTTAGGCACCCCCCGACATCCGTGTTACCACGGTGACCGCCTCTTTTCAAGAAACTATTATCTGAGTGTGTGTGTGTGGGTCAATGTGCTGTTATATGAAAGTTGTGCGAGGCCTCATTCGAGCCTATATACACAGGGTTTGAATTTATTTAAAAATTCAATTTTTAGCAAGATATGGCAATGAAGTTTTATAAAAGAGATTTTTCAAACCCAAATGCTCAATAGGAATTAAGACCTTTTACACTCCCATTTTTATTAAGTGAGCGGCTGGATTGAATTTTATTTGACGGATACGAGGCATCCGTATGAAAAAATATATATATATATAAATAATGCCGACTTTCTCGTGGGTATGGAAACCATCTGAGGAAATATAGACATCACAGAATAATTTACAAGCTGCTTACAGCTGAAAATGTCCATCACGGGAACCGAATCTAGATCAAATGAGATGAATCTGTGATCACATGATTCCTAGGCGCACAGAATATTGCAATTTGTATAAAAGCAATAAGCAGGTATATATATAAAAGCGGTAAATATATATATACAGACAGGATCACCAACCACGAAGTACCTCCATGGGGTATCAGAAATATAAATAAAGCTGTAGATACGGTCAACCGCCACGAAGGAAACTCCAGACGGGAAAAAATGTAAATAAAGCTGTAAATGCGGTCAACTTCCACGAAGTAAACTCCAGGCAGGACGAAATGTAAAGAAAGTTGTAAAAACGATCAACTGTCACGAAGGGAACTCCAAAGGCAGGACAAAATAAATATATATATATATATATATATATATATATATAAAAGCAATAAACGCATAGGATGTAAAAATCGTGCTCATCGAACATAGTTCGACCACGATTCATATATATAAGTATATATATATAAAAGCGAAAGTAAACGCACTGCATCAAGTCTCAGCTCATCGAACAAAGTCCGACACACTGTTGATATATATATATATATATATATATATATATATATAAAAAGCTTAATAAACGCACTGCATCAAGTCTAGGCTCATCGAACAAAGTCCAAACAGATAGTTAATATATAAAATATATATATATATATATATATTAAAGCAAATAAACGCTCCGCATCAAGTTCAGGCTCAATCGAGGTATAACTTCGATAATGTTGTTAATATATATATATATATATATATATATATATATATATATCTGATTGGAATGAAACCACTGATGAAGTCCGCAAAAGCAAGCAACACGACTCTCAATGTGTAAAAGGGTGTGTGCAAAGATGAAGAGAAAGACTCTAAAGTGTGTGAGAAGGCTTACAATTTGATCGATAAAAAGGGCTTCTATATCTTTAGAGTGGGTAAACACCTTTGGGCTTTTGTGGGTAAAAAGAGGTTATATATGAGCTCTGAGGTGTTTGAAAGTGGGAAAATACATTGTATGGCGAAGTGCAGCGAGCAAATTGTCGAGGTTTCCCCATCTTTTTCTCTTAAAATCAGCACCCCAAGCCTCTTATTTATAGGCAAAGGTGTCATGAGTGTACTGTGGCTCACCAGTGTGTACGAAGAGGCGGGTCGGGTCATCTCGAAGTACGTGCACTCAAGAACTATAATGTCCACTCGGATTTTGAGAAGTGCAATCCGGGCATCCGTTTTGAGGTATTCAGGACCTATTTCGGACCGCTGTTGTTGAGAGTTGTACGATGGCATGGGATTAGAGTTTGTACGAAGTCTTTGAAGATGGGACGATGCCCTCCGGTCTTCAAGCTTCAACTTTCATCCGTTACCCCGCACAATAGTCACTCGGGATTGGTTAGCTTTGTGGGACATTGTTGCGTAGAGACGAGACGTGGCATCGTGTTGGACAAGATGGCGATGTTGCCCCTCACCGGTGTTAACTGCCAGATTGGGCCGATAAGCAGACGTTGCTCAGACTTCGCTGAGATTGAACTGTTGCATTTGTTGAAGGTCCTCATTGTCATCTTTGAGGCATGCCTATCTTTCCGATGTTATTTCTGGGTTGGCATAGTGTATTTTATTGTGAGTGCCCAGATTTGAAGCTGATGGCATTTGAAACAAGAATTTCCGGGGTTATCTCCGAAACTGCATTCCTTGGGGTTATCACCAAGGTTGGTGTCTATTCCATGGTTGGGGTAAAGGATTTGGATACCTCGGGGTTATCTCTCAGATTAATCGGTCTTCTCGGTATGTGTTCGTTATTGTATCTGCAGTGTCTCGGGGTTAAATCCGAGGTTGAAAACGTTACTCTGTATTGCGATCAGGGATAATCTTTGAACTTAGGTAGTATCCGGTGTGGATTTAGATTGTCTTTCGGGGTTCTCTTAAAGACGAATCATCCTCTGTAATGTTAATGTGATGAGTCTGAGAAAATTTCGAGTGTCTACAGATTTTATATACACTTATCCGGTATCTTTGATAGGTTTGTAATATTCAAGAACGCAATCAAATTGCATAAAAGTGCATAAACGTGTAAAAATCAGAGTTTAAAAATTTTACAAACCATATACCCGGATCACCCTTTATGCACAATTATTAATTAAACGAAAAGGTAAAGAATAAAATCATACCCTTGAAGATCGAGCTTCCTCAGGTACAAGTTCACCTCCAATCCTTTTCGCGTTCAACTTGAATCTACCGGGTTTGGTTCCTTCCTTTGATCAACATTAGCCACCCATGTGTTTGGCCTCTAGAGGTGATCCACCAAGGAAGAAGAATTTTCAAGAAGAAGGGGTATTGGCTCAAACCCTAGTTTTTCCTATCTGTATAGAAAAAGGGGGCGTACTCTCCAACTATTGGAATTACGTATTAGTAAAAGTCAACAACCACCCACCCATAATAAGACTCCTCTTATTTATAGATGTGGGCAACCCACCTTAACAATTAAGGAATTGGGTTTAATTTAATTAATTAAATTCTTTTAATTAATTAAGCTCCCTAATCTTATTAGGGATAATTAATTAAACTCCTTTAACTAATTTTCCTTCCTAATCCAATTAGGAATAAATGAGAGTACATATATTAAATTAATTCCTAAACTCTTTTAGAAATTAAAATAATAATAATAATTGTAATAATATTAATAAGACTCCTCTTATTAATTTATATTTAATATTTCTAAAATATTAAATAATAAATATTAAGCTATTTAATTTATTCTATCACCATAGATTAAATTAAATATACATAATATATTATTACGATTATGCCATTAACTTCTTAAATAATTATTCTTCCTTTTATGGTGTGACCCTTTAGGTTCTCCATATTAAAACCGGTTGTGAATAAATCAATTAGAACAATTCTAATCTTATTTAAATAAATAAATTAAACAATTAATTTATTTAAATAAATAATATTTATTCTACAATAGGGATAAGCCTCCTAGCGATCAATGACTTTCCGGATAATATAAATTTCAACATTAATCATAAAAAGAACCTTTGAGTAAATAGTTACTGTGACAATTCAATCCTTCCACCATACAATGTCCCAATTAAATATAAGACATGGAATTCTTTGTCAAGTCTTATTTTATTTAATTATATGTATTTCGATCCTTAAATGCACAACTCAAATAATGCAAATTAGAAACTCCTTTCTAATTTCATTACATCTTCGCCAAGGACTCTTTGGGTTGTCATTTATCGAATCACATAGGACATTTCTCTTCTTTTATTAGAAGTGGTAGATTCTTTATTGATCATACATTATCTCCATATACAACTTATTATACCCAAGCATACCCTTTGATATACCCTAAGGGTCTTAAGGAATAAGTCAAAGTATAACTCATCATACACAAGATACTATGATGATCTCAAGTCCAAGGATCACTTGTACTACTATCACTACGGTGAATTCCTATTGACAGCAAATAAAACTCCATTAGGTATTCCTTAGCGAGCCACGCTCAATTGAACTTATTCTCTAATAAGCACCTACATACTTGCTTTAGTGTCTCCACACAAATGATCATGAGATCAATCATCCTCATCCAATGAGCAAGCAACGTATGTACCAATCTATCCGGATTCACTAATCCCCAATTTAGTAATCCAATGATTGGGAACTATTTTAGTTTTAAGCTTTCTAAGAATTTAGATCTCATTAGAATGATCATCATCATTATTCTAAAAGCATTGCTTAAAACTATGGGTTTATCACATATTATAAAACAAACATCATATAGATAATTAAAAGCCTTTAATAAATTAATACTTTTTATTAATAAATGAATAAGATTGTTACAAAGTATATGCTTTATCATCAAACATGATTGGCTTGTGTGCATACTACTTTCAATCTCCCACTTGCACTAAAGCCAATCGCCGCCATTGTATCTTATACTCTTCTTCTCTAAGTGACGATTATCCTGCTGTTGGATAAGCTTTAGTTAATGGATATGTAATGTTGTTCTTGAGAGTCCACCATCTCTATAATGATTTCCCATCTTTCAATGATTCTTATAATCAAATGAAAGTGCCACAACACATGTTTATATCCAAGATGAGACTTAGGAACTATTCCTAGTTCTGTAATGAACTTTTAATCCAAACAATCAACTTGCGACTTCATTTATAGCTATTTACTTTGTCTTTATCACTAAACCAAAGAACTCTTTCTTTGTTTGGAACCTTTTCAATTCAACGCACCCTTTGTTCAAGATAACCCTTTACCTTAAAGTGGATTTTTACGTCATCTTGGTGCGTCTCGAAAAACTTGAGTCTCATTAAGCCCTCTAGTTTTAATTAAGACCCACCATGAATATGATCACATCCTTAGTGCTTGGGTTAAGCACTTTAAGATGTTTTTCAACGACTTATAGTGAACTTCTCCATAATATGGTGATCAACATCGGGTCTCGTACATTTCATTGCATGCATGATGATTGTCACTCATGCGACCTCTCTTTCGAGAGTCTGTGGGGACTATTAAGAGAGATACACTCCATAGTTCATCGACATGAGACATCTCTTGAGTTTGCCATGCTAAACGACTTTAGCATCAAATGAATATATCGTTCCTTGGGTTAAGTCGAGCATCCTCTTAAATCTATCTATATAGATTTATATCCCCAATTAAGATACTCTTCCAAATCATTCATGGAGGAATGTTTAGACAACTTTATCTTTACTGATTGTAGCATTGGTATGTCATTCCTTATTCGTAGTATATCAATATATAGTACTAGGAATGTCACGATGCTCCCACTGACCCTTTTGTACACACTAGGTTCATTCTTATTTTTGATAAAATCAAACTCTTTTGATTGCCTCATCAAAACGAATGTTCCATATTTGAGAAACTTGTTTCAATCCATTTCTCCGAGTGTCTACAACACTTACCTCATCGTATGTAACTCTACGGATCATCATCTTCTATGATCGTACCTCATCATCATCATCATCCATGATGAATCCATACCTCCTAGGTATCTTTGGTACTATTCGGATTTATGATTGAGTTTGTGGTATAATAGTTACATCTGTGTTCCTCTTATTTGACTTATAGTGTTTTGTGGTTCTTGAACTCTTCAAGATCTATTATCCTCCCACTAGCCCTTCAATGATAAACACCTTTATCTTAGAAGGCGTGTTTTTGCAACAAACACCTTTTGCTAAGTAGGATTATAGAACATATACCCTAAACTTACTTTAGGATGTACCACAAATTGTACTTGTCAAATCTTGTCCCAAGCTTATCCTTTGAAACCTTTTTCACATAAGTTGGACAACCCCTTATGTTAACATACTTAAGATTAGGAATCCTCCCTGTCCATAACTTTTATGGAGTCTTGGGGTAGGATTTTGAGGTTACCTTTTCAGAGATATGCGACCATTTCTAGGACATGACCCTGAAGGATCTTTGGAATGTCGGTAAAATCATTATGGACCGCACTATGTCCAACAAGGTACGAATTTTCCATTCAAATACATCAATCAATTATTGCGTATCAGGAGGCGTCCATTATGAGAAAACCATTTAAGATGATCTAGAAACTTATTGCACAAGTATTTATTCCTTGATCCGATCAAAGAATTCTAATACTTTATCAATTTATTTCACTTCTGAATTCTTTGAACCTTTCAAATAATTCATACTTGTATTCGGAAAATATACACATTCAACTCTTTGAATGATCATCTTATTTTCTTATACTAGTTTGTTCAATTTGCAAAATATATTTTTCATGTAAGTCAAGTATACAAAATTTATTAAGTAATATTCGATTCTATACAAAACATTATTATTATAAATAGAACAACAATTGTTCTTAATTATAATACCAAAGATTTTATTGTCCAACAATAAAATGGAAATAATGTTTCCAACAACTCTTCGGAATACAATAACAACTTATTGACTTAATAGATTTGCTCGTAGCATTGCTAAACTATAAGTTTCTATGGCTAATATGACAACCTTTGCTACATTTCCCATACATAGGATTACTTATATTTGTTTAGCTTTACTATACGCTTGGGTCCTTCATAAATCTATATTTATGATAACCAAAGTCGGTATCCAATACCCAAGTAGAACCTTGACTTAAAGAAAATTTTATTTTAAATCATGAACAAATTTGTATTTATAACCGAAACTTCACTAAGCTTCTTTGGTTAGCCTCTGCAAGATACTTCTCGCAGTTTCTTTCCAGTGTCCATGCTTATTGCAGTGGAAGCAAACTCCTTTGCTATCCGTATTAGTTTTGTTCTTATTATCCTTTGTTTTTGCCTTTCTATATACCTTCTTTGAATTGTTCTTCTTTTCAGAAGATCCTTTGGCCCCTACCAGTAAGACATGGTTTTTCTTGGTTGGAAAGTGACTCTCAACATTTTTCAACATTTTAAGCAAATCAGCGAGGCTGATATCTAGCTTGTTCATATGAAAAATTCACAACAATTGTGAAAGGAGTCCGGGAGTGAGTGCAAGATCAAATCTTGGCTCAACTCTCCATCCATGACAAAACTTGTTTTCCTAATTGATCAATCAAATTGAAAATGTTAAGGACTTTTTATGCATACTTATAGTGCCATTGGCCATTCTAGATCGGAAGAGCTCCTTAGATATCTCGATATCTATCGGTCCTACTTTCCTCACCATCAACTACTTGATGTGCAAGAATATAGTAGGAGCATCCATAGTTTCATCTCGTATTTGAAGCTCGTTACTCAAAGATGCGAGCATGATGCATTGAGCTAATGTGCATCATCTTGCCACTTTCTAAAAGTAGCAATCTCTTCCTCGAGGCATTATTCGCAACCATTGCGAGGATAAAGCGTATTAAGGACATAAGATAACTTTTCACCATGAGAACTATTCTCAAATTCCTTAACCAATCCATTTAATCAAATTCGGTTAATTTAGCATCTAATATGCTTCGCAAAGATGATAGTAATTTTAGACATTGTAAAATTTCGTAAATGAATTTGTAATTAACAACATTTTAACATACATTCTTTTATTAATTACCAAAATAAATTAGGTCTTGTTTTAAATTGGTATCTCCCACTATTTTCTTCAAACTATATTACCCTCACTTATATAGTTCGGCAAAATCTAATTAAAGATTTGCTAGTGAGAATAAGGATCCCATTTCAAATGTATATAGCCTTGTGGTGACACAACAAACTATATATAAATAAATAGGTAGACAACTTTTGTCAATTACATCAACTATGCAACTCCTTTTATTTTGCCTCTTAGATTATTTTTGATCAGTGGTGGCACATCCGAATCAAAATTATCCAAGTTAAGTCCGACCTATCACTCCATATATTCAAAAAAGAAAAATATCATCCTTGTGGTGACACAACAAAACAATATTGTTCAATTTTCTTTATAAGCATCAAATGTGATAAATTAACATCTTAAATACTTAATACTTGCCTTGTGGTGACACAACAAACTCATATTAAATATTTAATACTCTATTAATTTTATCATGCTAGAAGGCGACGTTCGATATTTCAAATATCTTTGAACGCTTAGGACTTAATATAAAAATTGAGGGGTTTGTTATTAATTTGTCTCATCTTGTTTAGCGTGCATGCACATATATATATAAAATACGCGTCATATTAATAAACATGCGAAGCATGTTTGCATAATATAAAATATATATATATATAGTATAGGATGCACATATAGAATACTATATTCTACCCGGATTGATTATGGACTTTTATTCTAGTTTGGTTCACTAGAGCCACCAAGTGAACCAAAAGGTCAAACCCTAGGGGTGCAAGAAATAATATTTAAATATAACTATTACATTTAAACCCGGGCTCCATTACAAACGGGTCTTCAAGCGCTCCTTGCTCCTTAATCTCCAATTAATTCTAACTATTCCTATTACAAAACTATTTAAAATAAAAAGAAACCTTGATCAACAGTCAAGGGGAAGTACATAGGAGGGGAATAGAATTTACATTCAGAAAAATTAGAGAAGACGAGGTACGCAGACCCCATTTAATAAAACCCATACATTCATGCATCCAACTAAAATAAAATTCAATCGCATTGGTCAATAATCCATAATCAATCCCATTTATTATCATACACATCATCATATGCATCAATAAATAACATTCATCTTATGAATAATAAACATTTAATATATATATTGATATCATTTAATGGGCAAATTTAGTTAGTATAAAATCTATTTTTGAATCAAAATAAACTCCTTTATTTTAATCCAAATTTAAATCAAAATAAAACTATTTTATTTTAATTTATCCAATTTTGAATAAAATAAACTATTTTATTTTAATCAAAATCTTTAATCAAAATAAACTCCTTTATTTTAATTAATTATGGAATCCAATTCCATGTAAAAAAATCTTTAATTAAAATAAACTCTTTTATTTTAATTAATTATGGAATCCAATTCCATGTAAAAAAAAAAAATTATTAAAGGAAACACAAATTCTTTTCCTATTCACAAATAAACTCCTTTATTTTGAATAATATGAAATCTTATTTCATATTTAAATAAACTCCTTTATTTAAGGAAACATGGATTCTCTTTCCTATTCACAAATAAACTCTTTTATTTTGAATAATATAAAATCTTATTTCATATTTAAATAAACTCCTTTATTTAAGGAAATACGGATTCTCTTTCCTATTCACAAATAAACTCCTTTATTTTGAATAATATGAAATCTTATTTCATATCTAAATAAACTCCTTTATTTAAGGAAATTATAATCCAATTTCAACTCCAATTAGTTATCATGGAATCCAATTCCAACTCTAATTAGTTAGCATGAAATTCTAATTTTAAAATTAAAATAAATCTTTTTATTTTAAGATTAAAATAAACTTTTTATTTTAAAATTAAAATAAACTTTTTATTTTAATTATAAAATAATTAAGAATAATATATATATATATAAACCTCGTGATACGTGTTATACCTTTAATCAAAGAAATTCTACTGCAAACCTATTATGGCCACGTGATGATCTAAAGTAACTATATTGATAATTACTAATAAGAATCTTGGATAACTTTTAAACTTCAAGGCTTGCTGGCAACAATATATATATAAAATAACAACAATCATCTTTTTGTTGTACCCAGGATATATCAAACATATAACCCTTGCCAGCTAGCGAATCACCACGAAATATTAGTCCGCCGATTTCAACAGGTTTTCGGAATTTTTTTTTTTTATTTAAATTTTATACAATAAAATTATGCCCAATTAAATTGTTCTAAACACATATCAATATATAAATTAAGACAATTAATAATTCGCATAAAGGTTTGGCTCTGATGCCACTGATAGGTTTGTAATATTCAAGAACGCAATCAAATTGCATAAAAGTGCGGAAACGTGTAAAAATCAGAGTTTAAAAATTTTACAAACCATATACCCGGATCACCCTTTATGCACAATTATTAATTAAACGAAAAGATAAAGAATAAAATCATACCCTTGAAGATCGAGCTTCCTCAGGTACAAGTTCACCTCCAATCCTTTTCGCGTTCAACTTGAATCTACCGGGTTTGGTTCCTTCCTTTGATCAACATTAGCCACCCATGTGTTTGGCCTCTAGAGGTGATCCACCAAGGAAGAAGAATTTTCAAGAAGAAGGGGTATTGGCTCAAACCCTAGTTTTTCCTATCTATATAGAAAAAGGGGGCGTACTCTCCAACTATTGGAATTACGTATTAGTAAAAGTCAACAACCACCCACCCATAATAAGACTCCTCTTATTTATAGATGTGGGCAACCCACCTTAACAATTAAGGAATTGAGTTTTATTTAATTAATTAAATTCTTTTAATTAATTAAGCTCCCTAATCTTATTAGGGATAATTAATTAAACTCCTTTAACTAATTTTCCTTCCTAATCCAATTAGGAATAAATGAGAGTACATATATTAAATTAATTTCTAAACTCTTTTAGAAATTAAAATAATAATAATAATTGTAATAATATTAATAAGACTCCTCTTATTAATTTATATTTAATATTTCTAAAATATTAAATAATAATATTAAGCTATTTAATTTATTCTATCACCATAGATTAAATTAAATATACATAATATATTATTACGATTATGCCATTAACTTCTTAAATAATTATTCTTCCTTTTATGGTGTGACCCTTTAGGTTCTCCATATTAAAAGGTTGTGAATAAATCAATTAGAACAATTCTAATCTTATTTAAATAAATAAATTAAACAATTAATTTATTTAAATAAATAATATTTATTCTACAATAGGATAAGCCTCCCTAGCGATCAATGACTTTCCAGATAATATAAATTTCAACATTAATCATAAAAGAACCTTTGAGTAAATAGTTACCGTGATAATTCAATCCTTCCACTATACAATGTCCCAATTAAATATAAGACATGGAATTATTGTCAAGTCTTATTTTATTTAATTATATGTATTTCGATCCTTAAACGCACAACTCAAATAATGCAAATTAGAAACTCCTTTCTAATTTCATTCTTTCTTCGCCAAGGACTCTTTGGGTTGTCATTTATCGAATCACATAGGACATTCTCTTCTTTTATTAGAAGTGGTAGATTCTTTATTGATCATACATTATCTCCATGTACAACTTATTATACCCAAGCATACCCTTTGATATACCCTAAGGGTCTTAAAGAATAAGTCAAAGTATAACTCATCATACACAAGATACTATGATGATCTCAAGTCCAAGGATCACTTGTACTACTATCACTACAGGAATTCCTATTGACAGGCAAATAAAACTCCATTAGGTATTCCTTAGCGAGCCAATTCTCAAATGAACTTATTCTCTAATAAGCACCTACATACTTGCTTTAGTGTCTCCACACAAATGATCATGAGATCAATCATCCTCATCCAATGAGCAAGCAACGTATGTACCAATCTATCCGGATTCACTAATCCCCAATTTAGTAATCCAATGATTGGGAACTATTTTAGTTTTAAGCTTTCTAAGAATTTAGATCTCATTAGAATGATCATCATCATTATTCTAAAAGCATTGCTTAAAACTATGGGTTTATCACATATTATAAAAACAAAGATCATGTAGATAATTAAAAGCCTTTAATAAATTAATACTTTTTATTAATAAATGAATAAGATTGTTACAAAGTATATGCTTTATCATCAAACATGATTGGCTTGTGTGCATACTACTTTCAATCTTTTACTTGAATTAGTTGCTTATATTTATGTGTCTTAGTTACTTTTCATGCATTTTGTGATCATTTTGTAGGTTATACGTTTGGGAGCGGTGTGAGCGATTATTGGTAAGGAAAAGCAAAGAAAATGCAAAGAAAAGGCTATCCGGACATCATTTGGGCTTTCATGTTACTTCATGTTCCTGGCTTGGAACTTGGACTACATTGTAGAGCGTCCTTGTAGCTTTCCGGAACATCTTGAATCGCTCTAATTGGAGTTCGGATGCAAGAGTTATGATCGTTGTACCAACGGACGTCAAACTTCGCTCTTTTGGTTAGCCATTCTCATAGCAGTCCCTTCCAGCTCGATTTAAACCTTCATCCGGCTAGAATTTCTCAATCATCAAAGATTAAAAGTTGTGGAGCTCGTCGATATCTTCGATTTGTTAGGTGGAAGACCCCGTAACTCTTTCGGGATCAAAAGTTATGGCCATTTTACCAGAAAGCGATCATGCAATGAAGAAAAAAATCACCCATGAGAATTCGCATGCAACAGCGTGATTTCTGAGCAAAAAAGATGCGATTTTCAGCTTTTTTGCACGCAAGCGCCCACTTCACGCCAATCCTGCTGCGGCACAAGAACCAGTCTTGATTAAAGTTGACTTTTCATTAAACAGTGGAATTGAAGCGTAATTGAGAAGGGGGGGGGGTTCAATTAGGGCTTATATATTAGATATATTTTCATTATGTAAGACATATTACATCCCTTGGGGGCTGAAGCTATTGTCTTCTTCTCTCTTTAATTTCAATAATAGAATAGAGTAGATTAGTGTAGGTATTTTCTAGAGTTGATTGGATTGGAGACTTGAAGCAATTGGAAATCATTAAAGATTCAACCTTGGCTCAAAAGAACAGATTTGCACTACAATTCTCTATCCTTATTCTCTCTTTGATTTCTTCTTGTATATCATGATGTGTCTTCAATATATGGATAATAGCATTAATTCAATTGTGACTTAACTTCTATTCTGAGATTGCAATGGATTCTATGGATTAGTTATTTCTGATATGTTTCATTGTGAGCCTTATTGATTTCTATGGATTTGTCTATTAAGATTCATGCTTAATTGCTTAGTTGATTGGCCATCAATTACTATGATAACCCATATGAACTTGAAAGATGAAGTATGGGTTTAGATCTGATCTTAATAGCTTGTGATTGTATATTCTACGTTGTGATTGTATATGCTAGGTGGCTTCAATTCACAGACTCTCATGATGGGGAACCTACTACACACATAGCGGTTCTAATGGATGGAGGGTTCTTATCTTATCGTAGAGGAATCGGATAGCGGTGTCAAGAAAAGAGTCCCAGCTAACGGACTATAAATCGAGCGCTAGATGGGAGGCACCCCATCCAACCTTTATCCCTCATTGTTTAATTCTAATTTACATTTCCATATTTAGTAGATGTTATATAATGGGAAGTATTAATAATGGTTTGATTGTTTCTCCTCTCAGGTTTAATCCAATTGCTGCAAGCATTCAGGATCAAACAGAAGTCAAAAACCAAAATCGCCAGAGTATTGTGGTCGCTGCCTCGCCTAACTACTAAGCCAAACACTGCATGACCACGCGATATCTCATCATAGAAAAAATTATTCTTGAATTTTTAGAATTTCTAACTAAAGCGTTCGGACAGTTAGAAGCCCACACTCAGTTTCCAACCATAGAATATCTCAAACTTAGCCATCGCCTGATATACCATCGGATCATGAGGAAGCGAACGGAGATGACATTTGTAAGACCCCAAATTATTAATAAATAAAATTTATTTTTCTCTATTTATTATTTTGAAATAGTAAGGGTTGATTTGATTAATGTGGATAGTTATGGGTAAAATACGCAAATATTTCGAATAAGAAAGTGGTTATAAAATATTCATTATTGTAGGAGAATATTCATTTGGTCGTGGAATATTCGATCTGCTTGGGAATATTCATACTGACATACAGATCTTTTGTGGGCCCCATAATGGAAAGCGATTGGATGAAGAAAATGACAAATATAAGTTGTTTATAAATAACTTGGCGTAGTTGTTACTGCTATTATCTTTTGTTGGAATACCGGTGGTTAAAACACACTAATCGGCGTTGTTGAACGGTATCTGCGGTATTGCACCAATTATTGATTCTTACGTAAGAAGGCACTACTCAATAATTGTTACGAAGAATTCTATGCTCGATATTTTATTTTATTGATTCAATAATTCTTTGATTGATATTTTATATTACTATTGTTTTAATAAATTGTCATTACACAGTATTTTCCATTATCGGAGAAATAATTCATATTATCTGAATAATATTATTGGATAACATTATTGGCAATGTCTAGAAAGTTACATTCTAAGGAGAGGTTTGGTCACCTAATTGCAAGTACAAGTGGCGAGAGATCCTTATTGGAAAGCCCTCTTTTCACAAGGCGGCTGGTTGCAAGATCTTTGTGATTCGTAATATTATTTGTGAATAATTAATTATTGATTTATATGATGAGAAAATATTGATTTTATGAGGATATAGATGGAGAAAATTTTTAAAGTGACAATTGTTGAAAATTGAAATTTTATCTTTTTTTGATAAAATAATTCATTTAAATATATTATTATATTTTAATAATATAATAATGGTGATATTTTTACAATGAATGTGGGATATATGAGTATACGAGGAAAAAGAGTATTTTTGTTGTAATAAATATTAAAAACAGATTTTGTGTGTCGGTAGACCCATTTCTTGACTGAAATTTGATTATAGCTTGTAAAATCGCCCGTTTGTGGATTTCGATCAATTTTTGTTTGGAATTTGGAAAAACTTCCTTCTATAAAGTTGTAGATAATGGAATTTCCTATGGAAAGTATCAAGTTTCGAATTTTTCTGATAAAAGAGCTAATTATTATGAATTATTGAAGTTCCGAAGCTCCGAAATAATTGATTTTTGGAAGTTTAAAATAATTTAAATAAGAAAAACGTTTTTTTTTGTTTGGTGGGCATCTTTAACACATGTCAAGTTGCTGAATTCAGATGCTTGATGCGTAGGAAGATGTTGAAAAAAATAAATAATATTAATTTATTAAATTTTCTACTTTGGTGTTCTAAAGCATTTTCCTATAAATAGGGTGCTTAGGTTAGAATTGAAAATCACACCGTAAATCAAGTTTTTCTCTCTATATTATCGAGCGTATTCTTGTGAGTATTTTGAGTATACTTTGAGTGTTGCTATATCTGATGCAAGTTCAAGTCATAGCCTATATCCTGTGTTCAACTAGAAGTCTTGTCTTTCGAGGTAAGGATTGTTATTTTATTGAAAATGATATTATTTCTTCAATATCATTATCCGAAATATTGGTTGGAAATTTTTATCAAATTTGGAACTTTTTCATGATGGGGTTACTATTCATGAGTCACTATTCATGAGTTACTATTCACGAGTTACTATTTATGAGTTACTATTCACGAGTACTATTCATGAAGCATGATGATGTTTTTTGTGAAATTTCTATCTTTTGGTGTCTGAGTTACTATTCACGTATACGGCACTATTCACGAATACGACACTATTCACAGAAAAATTAAATTTTCATTTTTCGCCCAAAATATCTATTATGGATACTAGCTTTGATTGTATCCATGTTTTGATCATTCTTGAATTTTACTCCACTCTGATTACTTATGAAGTATTTTTGAACTTGGATTGTTTAAAATACGAATCCTTAATCTTTGTTCTTTTATTTCACTGGATTCATTTCCTTTAAAAAAAATTTATCATCCTCAATCCTAAATGATGATATTTCTGAATATCTTTAGCCTGTAGTGCAAAGATAAACCGGTGTTGAGATGAATATGACCGACTGATTAATATCTTTGGCCCGTAGTGCAAAGATGAACAGGTGTTTAGATGAACATGATCAATTGATGAATATCTTTGGCTTGTAGTGCAAAGATGAATATTTGATTCTAGATATATATTGATTGATGTTACAGGGATAAAATATCGACAATGAACTTTTAAATTCATATATAGAAGATAGTAGTTTGTATTCTCTACTTAACTCTTCTAATGAACTGTTGTTTCGCCGCTTCTGGGTTGTTGATTTAAAACTGGTTGTCTATTGTATTCTATTAGATTTTTCCATGTTGAAGACTAACGATAATTTGTTGTATATTATCTTAGTCATAATATTCTTTCTTGGGCTAGTTGAGCTCACCCTTTTACTTTTTATTCATTTTTTTTCTTCTCAAGCGCGAGAATGTAGCAGTACTAGTCTGGGTATGGAATGAAGGTTCTAGAGAGAGTTGTTTAGTAGTCCTCACCATTTTTTGTAAAATAATGTATCAATAATTATGATGGGGATTTATTTGCGTGTGGATATTGTCTACAGATGGCAATATCTCGTATTTAAACTCACGATTTATATGTTGTAATAATAAAGTTGTAGTTATTTACGTACCATGTATTTGGCGACTCGAATGGGTTGGATGGAATGGACCTATTTTGGGGGCGTCATAGTTGGTATCGAACTGGGATATGATCTTGGCGGAGATCGGGGAATAGAACTAGGAGGGGAGAGACGAGTAAATCCTTCGCTAGTGTGTGTCTACCTAAGATTATTTGTTAGTTGGTTAGTATATAGGGATATTATGTGATATATTGATTTCCTTAATTAACCCTTGTTTTATGACAAGATTTGAGAATGTCGATCGATAATATTAATGATGGAGTAAATGAGACCGTGGAGATGCCTGTACTTTACCAACGAGGAGAAGCGTGTAACAGTGGCAATGTACCTCTCCTGTGAACAACACCAATCGAAAGCGAGATGATGAACGAGGGATGTTTAGAAGCTTTTGCAGTTGATGCAAAATCAGACGAGGAGACTCGTGTTCAAAATCTGAGGAGGAAATGATAGCAATTCACGGGTGGTCACAACCCAAGCAGTTCAAAGAGTTGGGACCACTGCAATGGGAGGAAGCGGATCCGATTAAGGCGAGACGTGGGTCAAACAAATTACCAAGATATTCGATGTCTTGGGATGCACGGAGGAACAGAAAGTTCCATTCGCTACTTTTTTATGTTCAGTAATGAGGCGACATGGTGGAAATCGTGGAAGCGTACCCATCCAATTTGCACTTAGCATGTCATGGGAGACGTTAGAAAGATTCAATGACAAGTACTTCCACGAAAGTATTCGCTATATGAAGGAAGTGGAGTTTATTAGGTGAGCGTAATAATATGACAAGCGGTGTCAAAGACGAGGCGAAGTTTCGCGGAGTTATCCAGTTTGCACCTCATTTGGTGGAGAATGAGGAATGTATGACGCGGATGTTTCGAGAGGTTTGAAACCCCCGGCATCGTCGATATCTCATTTCTCATAAATTTTCTCTATTCGAGATGTTGTCAGCGGGGCTCGGTTGTTATATAAAGCGAGATAACAAGTACGTTCAACCGAGGGACCATAACCGAGGATTATACCAAAGATAGCGTCATCCAGAATAACGATAACCGGACGGAGAAAGAAGAATACGGACAAAGGCGGTAACCACTCTGGTGGTAATCGTGGCCATGAAAATAGAAGAAGCGAGTCGGGAGGAGATTTTAAAAGAGGAGATTCAACAACGACCATGTGAAGACATCAACACCAAAGAAGAACTTGTTTCAAGGAGGAGAAAGACCAATAGGTCGTATGTTACAAATCTTGGGAAAGAGGGACATATCATTCAAACCGCCCACAACAGTTTAAGGTATGCTATAATTATGGAAAACAAGGAAATATCGCCGAGATTAGACGATATCGAAACCCAGTCCAGCGAGAATGGTGACTCAAAAGGATATCCCAGAAAAGTCAAAGTCAACGATTCCTGGAAGAGCGTTTGTCGTGACCGGTGAAAATGCGAGGAACCCGAACGAAGTTAGCACGCAGGTTAGTTAATTATAAATTCTTGCGAAGTTTATACCTTACTAGATCTGGGTTCTACCCATTCTTTATCTCTCTTGCTTTGCGCTCAACGTTTGAACTCGATCATGAGAAATTAGATTTTACCTATTTATGGAGACTCGTTAGAGAAACTTTCATTACATCCGTTGTTTAGAAATCTTGCTTGATTCAGTTGGCACTATCACATTACTCGCTAACCTTATTTCTATAGAGATATTTGCTTTTGATGTGATTTTAAGGTTAACTACTCATCATGCCGAAATTGATTTACTTTCGTAAGGTTGTTAGTTTTCATATTCTTAAGCAACCGTTATTCAATTCAAGAAATCAAACCATTGTAGTCAAACATTTTCATATCAAGCCATGAAGTCATTCGTTTATTACGGATGTCAAGTTTTCTTAGTCCATGTTATGGATTTGAATAAAGACACGCCGATTTGAATAATATTCTGTTGTTATTAATTTTTCCGACGTATTTCTGAAGAATTTCGCTTACTCCCAAAGTTCGATATTAAATTTTGTATCGACTTTGAACCCCAGACAAAACTCATTTCTAAAATCTCATATCGAATGGCTCTATTGAACTTCGAGGAGTTAAAATTCAACTATAGAATTTGGTACCGAGCCTTTATCTGGTGACTTCCTTTGTTGAATGCACCAAAGCCAGGACTCTCTCGTAGGGGACACCATATTCGATGCGATAGTAAATGATAGGTGTCATTGTAACGTGCTATCCAAGGTTGGGATATGAGTCACATTGAGAGCAACCTAAGTCAGAATCGAAATACGTAGCTTTCAGGCTTAGTTGGTTATTATCGAGATTCGTTGAAGGATATTCTCGAATCATTATTCCATTAACGCAATTTCGTAGAGATACAAAATTCGAATGGAGCAAGGAATGTGGGAAGAGCTTCAAGAACTCAAGAGGAGACTCATTTCAAAGACATGTTTTGACCATGCCATCCTCGAAAAGCTTAACGTGGTAGGTGGCGTGTTGAGTAGAAGATCGTATACAAGTACGAGTACGATATTGTCAAAGACTCATTTCGTATAATTTATAAATAATAGAGATGGAGATGAAAACTCTAGGTACCCACGTGATGATATACGAGTATAATCAACTTTAATCGATAAAGTTAAAGCTGTTCAAGCTACACACCGGAGCTGATGAATTTGAAGGAGGTGCAAGAAGTTGTTATTTCAAAAGCGAGAATCGGTGAGGTGAGGAAAGCTCAAACCTTCGATTTATTAATCTATTTAAAATTCTCGATCGAATAGGAACTGTGACCTATAGACTCGTTTTACCGCCAAGTATGACGCGTGTTCATAACGTTTTTCACGTATCGATGTTACGTAAATATGTGGATGACCGAACCACGTCATTGAAGTTAGAACCGGATGAGATAAAGAAGACTTAACATACGAGGAGGTACTGTCAAGATCTTGGATAGGAAAGAACATATCCTATGTACCGAGGTTATACCACAAGTTAAAGTTTTGTGGAGAAACCATGCTATTGAGGAAATTACCTGGGAGTTAGAAATGGAAACAAAAGCGAGGTATTCTCATCTTTTCAAACACCAGTATGCGTGACGTCAATTTCGAGGACGAAATTTCATAAGGAGGGAGGTTGTAAGACCCCAAATTATTAATAAATGAAATTTATTTTCCTCTATTTATTATTTTGAAATATTAAGGGTTGATTTGATTAATGTGGATAGTTATGGGTAAAAATACGCAAATATTTGAATAAGCAAGTGGTTTTAAAATATTCATTATTGTCGGAGAATATTCGTTTGGTCGTGGAATATTCGTGATCGTCGGGAATATTAAACGACGGCAGTGCGATCTTTTGTGGGCCCCATGCTTGAAAAAGATTGGATGAAGAAAATGACAAATATAAGTTCTTTATAAATAATGGCGTAGTTATTTACCATTAATCTTTGTTGGAATACCCTTATGGTTAAAACACACTAATACGGCGTTGTTGAACAAGAAGATGGCTGCAGTATTGCACCAATTATTGATTCTTACGTAAGAAGGCACTACTCAATAATTGTTACGAGAATTACTATTCAAGATTTTATTTTATTGATTCAATAATTGCTACATTGATATTTTATATTACTGTTGTTTTAATAAATTGTCATTACATAGTATTTTCCATTATCGGAGCAATAATTCATAATATCTGAACAATATTATTGGATAACATTATTGGCAATGTCTAGAAAGTTCTATCTAAGGAGAGGTTTGGTCACCTAATTGCGCGCCAGTAAGGAGAGATCCTTATTGGAAAGCCCCCTCTTTCTCGGTAGACCCATTTCTTGACTGAAATTTGATTATAGCTTGTAAAATCTCCAGTTTGTGGATTTCGGTCAATTTTTGTTTGGAATTTGGAAAAACTTCCCCCTGTAAAGTTGTAGATAATGGAATTTCCTATGGAAAGTAGCAAGTTTCAATTTTTTTGATAAAAGAGCTAATTATTATGAATTATTGAAGTTCCGAAGCTCCAAAATAATTGATTTTTGAAAGTTTAAAATAATTTAAATAAGAAAAACGTTTTTTGTGTTTGGTGGGCATCTTTAATACATGTCAATTTTTGAATTCAGATGCTTGATGCGTAGGAAGACGTGAAAAAATAAATAATATTAATTTATTAAATTTTCTACTTTGGTGTTCTAAGCATTTTCATATAAATAGGTGCTTTAGGTTAGAATTAAAATCACACAAAAGCTGAAGTTTTCTCTCTATATTATAGGCGTATTCTTGTGAGTATTTTGAGTATACTTTGAGTGTTGCTATATGGTGCAAGTTCAAGTCATAGCCTATATCCGTTGTTTCAACTAGAAGTACTGTCTTTCGAGGTAAGGGATGTTATTTTATTCGAAAATGATATTATTTCTTCAATATCATTATTAGAAATATTGGTTGGAATTTTTATCAAATTTGGAACTTTTTTCGGTTATTATTCATGAGTTACTATTCACTAGTTACTATTCACTAGTTACTATTCATGAGTTACTATTCACGCAGTACTATTCACGAAGCATGATGATGTTTTTGTAAAATTTCTATCTTTTGGTGTCTGAGTTACTATTCACGTATACGACACTATTCACGAATCGACACTATTCACGGAAAAATTAAATTTTCATTTTTAGCCTAAAAAATATCTATTATGGATACTAGCTTTGATTGTATCCATGTTTTGATCACTCTTGAATTTTACTCCACTACGATTACTTATGAAGTATTTTTGAACATGGATTGTTTAAAATACGAATCCTTAATATTGTTCTTTTGTTTTCTTTGGATTCGTTTCCTTTAAAATATTTTTTATCATCCTCGGTCCTAAATGATGATATTATTGAATATCTTTAGCTTTCAGTGCAAAGATGAAGCAGTGTTGAGATGAATATAATGATCGATTAATATCTTTTGCCCATAGTGCAAAGATGAGCAGTGTTTAGATGAACATGATCAATCGATGAATATCTTTGGCTTTGAGTGCAAAGATGAATATTTGATTCGAGATATATATTGATTGATGTTACAGGATAAAATATCGACGATGAACTTTTAAATTCATATATAGAAGATAGTAGTTTGCATTCTCTACTTAACTCTTCTAATGAATTGTTGTTTCCGCTGCAGTTGTTGATTTAAAACTGGTTGTCTATTGTATTCTATTAGATTTTTCCATGTTGAAGACTAACGATAATTTGTTGTATATTATCTTAGTTATAATATTCTTTACTGGGCTAGTTGAGCTCACCCTTTTACTTTTTATTCCATTTTTTTTCTCAGGAGGCGAGAATGTAGCGAGTACTAGTCGGGGTATGGAATGAAGGTTCTAGAGAGAGTTGTTTAGTAGTCCTCACCATTTTTTTGTAAAATAATGTATCAATAATTATGATGGGATTTATTTGCGTGTGGATATTATCTAGATGGCAATATCTGTATTTAAACTCACATTTTATATGTTGTAATAATAAAGTTGTAGTTATTTCTGTACCATGTATTTGGCGACTCAGAATGGGTTGGATGGAATGGACCTATTTTGGGTGCGTCACAACATTGCCACTTAGGGGAGTATTCTTTCACATTTAATTACAATGAGGGCATTGTTTATTTTAAGTTTGGGGGTATTGAGTTGTAGTGAGTAGTTGTTGCATATAGTTAGTTGCATATAGTACTCTACATGAATTTTTTTTCTTAGTTTACTTTTGTCTTTTTTACTTAGTATGTGTTTAGTTGCATAACATTGCATAATCCCAGGTTTTTAGTTAGTTGAATTCTAATTTGGCCTATGATGAAATAGAAGTTTGATAGATTTTTGAACTTGGTTGATATCTTGAGCTTAGTTATAATTTTATACATGATATAATTCATGTTTGTTGTTTAGATGTTACCAGGTAGCACAACATTGTTCCTATTTGCTTGTTGGTTAAGATTAGCATACTTGTCTGCTGAGAGGAAAATGTTGTTTTTAATGATAGAATTGTGTAGGAAGTGAGTAATGACTATGAAGACACTTAAACTCAAGTTTTGGGAACGTATGGGTATGCTTGCTTTATATAAAAAAAAGAAAAGAAAAGAAAAGAAAAGAAAAAATTTGAATAATTACCGTGGCTAGTCTTGTTTCGGGGCCTTTGTTACTTGAATAAGTACGCCCGAGGGGATTGTCTCTACACCTAGCGCCCTAAGGTCTTAATGGTCTGGGAGTCATTGGTTAAAAGCTCGCTAAGGGGTAGCACTGTTAGCCTAATGGAATGAGACATTGCATAGTCATGAGAAATATATATATAAAAAAAATAAAAAAAAATCAATAAACACCACGGGAAAATGTGAAAATCGCTCCGTGAGTAAAAATAAAGCAGAATAAACCATTTGCTGAACCTTAGCTTGTACTGATGTGTTGGAGTAGTTGTTGGTTCATTTATATGCATAGTTCTTGGTTTGAACCTCAATTTTCTTCATTAAGCAGTATAGCATGTGAAATCCTCACCTTTTTCAAGTTTATATGTGAACACATCACACACACACAACATTTTATAGCAGGTTAGGATTATCTGATTGTATGTCATTATGCTTGTCGCTTAGTTTGATGATGTGTTCTTGATATTTCTATCAGGCATATCGTATTAGAATTCTTAACATGGCTGGAAATCTGGGGATTCATTGTCATAGTAGTGTAGCTTGCATAGCATGTAGATTGCATTATATTGTGTTACTTGCGGACAAGCAACGGTTTAAGTTTGGGGGTATTTGATAAGTGGATTTTATATACACTTATCCGGTATCTTATACTTGAATTAGTTGCTTATATTTATGTGTCTTAGTTACTTTTCATGCATTTTGTGTTCATTTTGTAGGTTATACGTTTGGGAGCAGTGTGAGTGATTATTGGTAAGGAAAAGCAAAGAAAATGCAAAAAAAATGCAATCCGGACATCATTTGGGCTTTCATGTTACTTCATGTTCTTGGCTTGGAACTTGGACTACATTGTAGAGTGTCTTCGTAGCTTTCCGGAACATCTTGAATCGCTTTAATCGGAGTTCGGATGCAAGAGTTATGATCGTTGTACCAACGGACGTCAAACTTCGTTTTTTTGGTTAGCCATTTTCATAGCAGTCCCTTCCAGCTCGATCTAAACATTCATCCGGCTAGAATTTCTCAATCATCAAAGAATGCAAGTTGTAGAGCTCGTCGATATCTTCAATTCGATTGGTGGCAGGCCCCGTAACTCTTCCCGTATCAAAAGTTATGGCCATTTTATCGAGCAAATCGCAGTTAGAAAATCACCATGGTAGTAGGAATTCAGCGGCACTGCGACTTCTGAGAGCAAAAAGATGCGATTTTCGACTTTGGTGGTAGCGCTACCACTTCAAAGTTAATCCTCGTGGTACAAGCGACTTCATTCTTGACAAAGTTGACTTTTCATTTTATAGCGCAATTGAAGCATAATTGAGAGGGGGGGTTCAATTAGGGCTTATATATTAGATATATTTTCATTATGTAAGACATATTCCACCCCTTGGGGGCTGAAGCTATTGTCTTCTTCTCTCTTTAATTTCAATAATAGAATAGAGTAGATTAGTGTAGGTATTTTCTAGAGTTGATTGGATTGGAGACTTGAAGCAATTGGAAATCATTAGAGATTCAACCTTGGCACAAGAGAACAGATTTGCACTACAATTCTCTATCCTTATTCTCTCTTTGATTGCTTCTTGTATCTCATAATGTGTCTTCAATATGTGGATAATAGCATTAATTCAATTATGACTTAACTTCTATTCTGAGATTGCAATGGATTCTATGGATTAATTATTTCTGATATTTTTCATTGTTAGCCTTATTGATTTCTATGGATTTGTCTATTAAGATTCATGCTTAATTGCTTAGTTGATTCGCCATCATTTACTATGATAACCTATATGAACTTGAAAGACGAAGTATGGGTTTAGATCTGATCTTAATAGCTTGTGATTGTATATTCTACGTTGTGATGGGATGTATGATTTGTGCTTAGGATAGACATATACCGAAGCATCACTCGTAGTCAATTGAGAACTTGGAATTAAACCCTAATTATTTGTAAAGCACATAGACATATAGTGATTTAGGTAATGTGGTTGTTCATATGTATTCTATCAATTGTGGATTATATGTGATATGGGTATGGTGCTTTGAAAGACGGCTATACTTTACTTTAGTGTTCTTGACTAACAAATCGGTACAATTAGTTTGGCTTAACATGAAATGTATGGATTTGAATGAGTCAATAGATGAAATTGTAATCTCAGGTCTTTATTATCTAGTCTCACTCTAGGAATAGTTAGGTTTACTTAATTTCGTAGTTAAATACAAAATATAATATCATTCGTTTAAATAAGACTAAGATGGTTATGGATTAATGCTTGGTGAACTTTGTTAGTTAATTCTCCATGGGAACGATACTTTACTTACTCTTTATTACTTGTTGACCACGTATACTTGCGTGTTGTGCGTAACTAGAAATTACCCAACAATATCTACATTACAATTCCTATGAATGTGTTCAATGGAAATTACCTCCTCGTTTGCTACCTTAAAGTCTAAAGGTATTTCTAACTTTTTAGGATTTAATCCCAATTGCTGAGCAAATCCACATGCTATAAAAGAACAAGTAGCACCCGAGTCAAATAGCATGTAAGCATTTATTTTGTTGATTGATTGATACCTGCTACTACATCCGTTGATGCAACTGTATCTTGGACGTCATATTAAATGTTCGAGTTGAGGGTCTACCCAATGATGGTGTGTGTCTAGTAATGACTAAATTACCACTACCAGAACCCTTACTACCCTCCACCCCTTTCTTTGGGCAATTTCTTGCCATGTGGTCCACTGACCAACAAACAAAACATCCCCGGCTTTTCTTAGGATTAGGACAGTTGGGAGATATATGACCCTCCTACCCACAATTATAACAACCGGTCTTCCCCTTTAGATAGACTCCCAGATGAGTCTTACCGCACGTCTTACATGCCTCCATCCTCCGTTTAGGATCCCCTTGTTTTGCCCCAATATTCCCAGGGTTAAAATTCTTCAGTTTAGGCATATTGCCACTACCACTGGCCACATCTGCCTTATTTCCTCCCTCTCCCTTATTCTTATTCTTTATATCTTTGTGGTATTGGGTCAACGCCTCACTACCACCCTCTGCTATTATCGCCTTCTCCAGAATGGTCCCGTAGGAAGCACTTTGAAAAACCGATATCCTACTATAGAGCCAGGGCTTTAGGCCCTACTCAAACCTACGAGCCTTCCTCTCCTCCTTGTCCACTTGGTGTGGAGCAAACTTGCCAATTCATTGAATTTGGCCGCATATTGGGGAATAGTCATGTCCCCCTTCTTAATTTCTAAAAACTTGATCTCCATTCTCCCTTGCATGCTAGTAGGGAAATAGTTCTCGAAGAATACCTTCTTAAACTGTTCCCACGTAACTGCTTCCGCTCCAGCCCCACCCTGGTGAGCCTCCCACCAGTAGTTGGCTTCCCCCTTCATCATATAGGTCGCAAAAGAAGTCTTTTAAGCCTCAGATACGTTTGTAATAACAAACGCCTTCTCTATTTCCTTGAGCCATGTCTGGGCCTCCATTGGGTCCGTTGTTCCCTTAAATTCGGGTGGACCTACACTCTTAAATTCCTTAAAAGTATTCGTTTGGGCTACCCTAGGTCCTGCGGGTGCTCTACTTCCAGCTTGGTTAAATGCAGCCGTTAATAAATTAATGAACTCTTGCATTGGGTTATTAGGACCCCCCTCATTCTCATTATGCAATTTTGCCTCTTAGTTACGTTGCCTTCTTCTTGGCGGCATTTCTGATTAAATAAATAAAGTTTTGTTATTACTTATTTACTCACTTCTTTATTAGTCGTCAAACAACTTAACAATAACTCATACACAACACAATAATTTAAAAATAAAACTTCTTTATATTAAAATGCTTCTTTATAGTTCAAAACTATTTATAAGTTGCTTTCCATAGCCCAAAAGCTAGTATATATACATCCCACGATTGACTTCTATAAAAATTTGGAGTTACAAAAAGACTACCCTTTAATTATACAAAAGAGGGTTTTACGTCACTACACAAAAGTATTTACCATACTACTCCTAGTACTGCCTAACAACATTCTCATGCTTCTGGTTCGCCAGAATCGACATAATATCTCGACTTATAGTATGTCGAGTATGTCCTGACTCAATAGAATAACAAGCTATCTTAAGCTTGAAATCCTCGTGCGCATTGTCATTTATATATGACATTCGTGCTATCTTCTAGTCTTTTTCAACCAGTTTCTTGCGAAGTTCTATGACCTCGTTCTTATAGTCCTGGGCATTGTCAGTCATGAGCACTTTCTCATCATGATCTATCTCATAGTCTGACTCTGCAGACTCTTTTGCCCCATAGAGATCACTGATCTCTTCTTTATAGTGTTGCACCATATTATGCAGTTTCACGTTACGGTCAAGCACTGAGAGGTACATTGCCCTCATAGTCTCCGTAGGTGTCGACTCTAGGGCAGGCATCACCGTATTAATCGATGTCACCTCCATGTCATCCTCCATATCAATCATCATACTCAAATATGATGTTATTCCCATGGTCTCCTCAGAATAGTCCTCCTCCGAGTAATATTCCTCGGGCTCTGACTCCTTTAGAATCACTACAGGTATGTCTGCTATAGGCACAGTTACTATCTCAACTTAGTTCACGGACTCCTCGCTGATCACATGTATATCCCTATAAATCAAGCTATCAACAGACATCTACAATAACACATAACAAATTGATTAGTACATAATACACAATAATATAAGCACAAATAACATTTAATACATTTAGGGTTATTTTCCATCTTTTAAATCTTTTGGTACTGAGTTTCCTCAATACCTTTTTAACTCATTTGACTCGAGTTAATATTCTTCGGACTCTTCCTTTCCTAACGAGGTTATTAGCCTAAGGTTCTTCCCACCTTAAGTTTTATAACCTAATGCTTTGATACCAACCTGTGACGCCCCAAAATCCGGGTATCTTCCAACCCAACAGATGGTGCTCCATGATACTACATTTCATATAATCATTCCATTGAAATAACAACAAAATGAGTGTAATTACTATCTTTGTATTACATCTGTAATAAATCCTTTCCTAGGTTCATAACCGAATACATTCGTTGTTCGTCATAAGTATATTACATACAAATACACTAGTCTATTACAAGACAATTATTGTATAACTGAATCATGCTTTGAAAAGATAATCAATCTTTAATATAACATTTGAACTTGAATAATAGTAATGATAATTTACTCGAGGTAAATAATAAACTTGAACAATAATGACAAGTGGGGTTAGGAAACTTGCCTCGTGCGTAGATTACACTTTAACTAAGCACGTTCTTTGAATTTAAATCCTACATACCATTCACATTCACAATACCAGTTAATTATAACTTAACTAATCATCAAAACTCATTCTCTTTGTCTACTTTGATTATTAACTATACTTAGTTAATTTACCACTTTGTCACATAATTTATACTTCATGAATAACAAGCTAATTATGTATTTAATAATTCGATCCACATGAAATTATGTTATTTACATGTTAAACATCTATTTTTACATCACATTATACTTCTAACATGTTTACATGTTCATTACATTAAGTTACTAACACATTGCTAGACTTAATTAATTAAAAATTACATTCTTGAACTTTTTGGAGTTGCATTATAAGGCCATCATCGTTACACTTGGTCTTCACACGCTATGACCGGACACTTAGCGTTATGGCGCTGTGGCAGCACGCATGACTTGAGACTTGGCGGCATTTGGCGCGTGGTGGCTGTGTGGTGTTGGACTTCCGATTCGGAGTTGGCGTCGCATGATGCATAAACTCCGGACTTTGATTCCCGATTCATGAAGAAGAACGAGTTCAAATGAAAAGGACATTAAATACTCATCAATTTCACTAAATTAACATACCCACATGCTACGATTTATACATCATCATTACCCAACAATTGTAGAATGATTTTACTCCATTAAATCACATAATTACAGAATTAAAATATGTGAATTTCATTGACTTTGATGTTCTTGAAGGTTTTGAAAAATAAAACATGAAAATTGACACTATGGATTCGTTATAACACCGAATCCGTTCCTTTAAACTTTGATCTCTTCGCATCAACATGCATAATAATATACGAGTGTAAATTTTATGAAAACATTTATATTTGACATACTAAAATCACGTATAGGGCCATATGGCCATAACCCAAACTCTGTAATTTTGTAGCAATCATACACGACGTAATTTCATGAAACTGATGTTATGGTTTACAAAATATACATAATTAAATACGATGTGATATGTCATAGAACATACACAACCCATAATCATTACTCATATCCCAATTACATAGGTTCACAGAAGGAATGAAAGCCATTTTCATAAAAAAAAACTAAATGACGTGAAATAAAAATTGGGTTTGAGAATTTACCCAGAGTATAAAGTGTATATTTGTAGGGGATGAATTCTTTCTCAACTCTTCTTCAAACACACACTCACAATCTCTTAAACATATATAAATTTCTCTCTGAATTCCTCAAATACTCTCTGACTATATTTTAGACTTAGAAAAATGCAATAAAGAAGACGTATGATATAATAAGAGAGCTAACGCACTGAGTGGTCAGTTAACCCAATAATGGGTAACTGCTCCAACTCCCCATAGGGCCTTGTTTGGCTAGAAAAATAGATTTAAAAACTATTTACTTTAATAAAGCTTTATTATATAGTTTAATTAATGTCACACTCCTCATAAAATAAATCAATATCTTATTTAATATAAATAAAATATAATAACTTCTCATAAATTCACAGTCATATATTTAATGTTCTCATTAATTAATAATGTCAAATTATTAATTCTCTAATTAATAATTAAATTAATTAAATAACATCATGCTTAATTAAATATTTCATTTATTACAGTAAGCTCACATAATGACATACTTCGATAATAAAAATTCTCCACATTAATTTAATAAATGTAACACATATAATTAAATTAATCTACCACAACTACATCAATTAATTATTTAATCTAATAATTAAATCATCGAAAATATTTATTTACTTCAATAAATATTAAAATTAAATTACAAAAATCTCGTTCGTCACATCTTTCCCCCCTTAAAAGGATTCTATCCCCAGAATCACGCTCAATAAATTCGACCCGTTACATTCTCCCCCCTTACAAAGATTCGGTCCCCAGAATCGCTTACACATAATTAACTAAATAAATGAGGGTAATTCTTCATCATATTTTCTTCGAGTTCCCACGTAGCTTCTTCAGTGTTGTGGTTCCTCCAAATTACCTTAACAGAAGGTATAACTTTATTTCTGAGAACTTGTTCTTTTCTGTCGACAATTTGAACAGGAATTTCTTCGTAAGATAAGTCTTTTTCAAAATGCAGGGGTTCGTATTCAATTACATGCTTGTAATCGGCATTGTAGGGTCGTAAAACAGAAACATCGAAGACGTTATGGACATTCTCGAGTGCTGGAGGTAAGGCTACCTCGTATGCAACTTCTCCGATTCTTCTCAGTACTTCAAATGGTCCAATGAATCTTGGGCTCAATTTCCCTTTCTTTTTGAACCTGATCTTCCCCTTCCAGGGAGAGACCTTCAAGAAAACATAACTACCTGATTCAAACTCGATATTTTTATGATGTGGATCAGCGTATTTCTTCTGTCGATCTTGAGCCGCTACCAGTCGTGCTCGGATAACTTTGACTATTTTTGATGTCTGTTGTACCAATTCTGTCCCTAACAAGTGTCTTTCGCCAACTTCATCCCAATAAAGTGGAGTTTTACACTTTCTGCCGTATAACGCTTGGTAAGGCGGCATGCCTATACTAGCGTGGTAACTGTTGTAGCCGAACTCTACTAATGGTAGGTGATCATCCCAATTTCCTTTAAAGTCCATCACACAGGCTCTTAGCATATCTTCTAATGTCTGAATTGTTCGTTCGCTCTGTCCGTCTGTTTGAGGGTGATAAGTTGTACTCATTTGCAATTATGTACCCATGCAATCCTGAAGACGTTTCCAGAAATTTGATGTGAAGCGCGGATCCCTATCTGAAACAATTGATACCGGAACTCCATGCCTCGAAACAATCTATTTTACGTATAGCCTCGCCAATTGATCTAAGTTGAATCTTATTTTGATCGGAAGGAATTGTGCATATTTCGTCAGTCGGTCAACGATAACCCATACTGCGTCGTAGCCTTTCTGAGTCGTCGGAAGGCCAACCACGAAGTCCATTGTAATATGTTCCCATTTCCATTCTGGGATTTCTAATAGTTGTAGCAATCCACTTGGTCTTTGATGTTCTGCTTTCACTTTCTGACAGGTAAGACACTTGGCAACACATTCTGCAACATCTCGTTTTAAATTTGGCCACCAGAAATGTTTTCGAAGATCTTGGTACATTTTGTTACTACAAGGGTGAATCGAATATCGTGAACTATGAGCCTCTCTCAAAATTTCTTCCTTAATCTCTTGTACCGGTGGTACCCAAATTCTACTCTCAAATCTCAGTATTCCTTCCTTATCCATCTTAAATCTCGGTTCAGATCCTTCAGATATCTTCTTTGTCACCTTTTTACATTCTTCGTCCTGAAGCTGAGCCTCCTTAACTTTATCCAGTAGGGTTGTACCAGATTGCATCTGAAATAGCTTCTCATTAATTTCCATACGATACTTCACCTCTAACTCCAGTTTCTCCATTTCTTAAATTAGCTACTCCTGAGCAGTTAACATCATCAATTTCTCACGACCCTTTCTACTTAAAGCGTCGGTAACCACATTTGCTTTACCCGGATGGTATAAAATCTCACAGTCGTAATCCTTAATTAATTCCAACCATCTTCTTTGACGCATATTCAAATCCTTCTGTGTAAAGATATATTTCAGACTATTGTGGTCCGTATATATTTCACACTTCTCCCCGTAGAGATAGTGTCTCAAAATTTTCAAAGCAAAAACAACTGCAGCTAACTCCAAGTTATTGGTCGGATATCCCTTCTCGTAATCCTTCAATTGTCGTGATGCATACGCAATGACTTTATCGTTTTGCATCAGCACACAGCCAAGTCCTTTATGCGATGCATCACTATAAACAATAAAATTTCCTGTATCGTCCGGAAGAGATAATGTAACGCCCCGAAATCCGGTCTATCTTCACACCTGGATTTCGTACGTCACGAGTACATCCTTCATCCAACATACATCATTATATACCGAAATATAACAACATACACTCTCAAATCCGATGTTCTGGAAACTTTATAACCTTTTTCATTACAAATAATAATAAACACATTATTCATTTCATCTTACATGAGTGACTTTTATCCGCCACCAAGGATACCTAACAGTTCATTAAACTAGTCTATAATTCAGTTTCATCTTTCTACATTACAAGTCTTCACTTGATCTTCTCGCTTCATTCACCTTCTCAATGGTACTTTATCTGAGAACCATCAGCTTGATCTTTACGGGATCTTTAAGTTCTTCTAACCTTGTTCGCTGAAAATTGTTTTTCATTTAAAGCAAGTGTGAGCATTCAATTGCCCAGCAAGTCAAAACAATTGAATAAATAACTTCAGAATTAAAACATTTCTTTAGAACTTCTGTAACCGAACAAAGGTTATAAAGTAGCTTGAATAATAGGAATAGTCTTGATTCCTATCATCTTAAACCATCAGTCATTTTCACTTTGAAATACTTTCATTCTTCTACCTTTTTCATACACATCCTATCTGGCTAGAATCAATAGCATAGACTTAACAATAACGGTTCATGAATAAACAGAACATACCTGTATTGAACAGCTCAATCACAGAACAATGCATATCATAGAAACACTGAAGTGTTCAAATTTTGGCTCAAGGCCACATACTTTCTACCACATTGTACAAATATCGCACATTCAAGACATAGACAGAACTTCTCAAGTAAAACATCCGAGAAGTTTAAGAAACTAGCATTCATGTAATATGAATGAAGTTAGAAACTTGCCTTTATGCCCAAATTTACATACTTATTTGAATCGCTCATTTCAATTCCTATATAACACATAAGGAGAAAACATAAACACCAATTAGTCATATATTCAACTTACATATTGGTTTACTCAACTTTACTTCTTAGGGTTCGCGTTCTTGCAATTATAAGTTTACGCGACTAACTTCCTTTACCAATTTACGGCTTTATGACATACGGAGATGTCTTACTCAAAACGTTCATCATCTTGGATGATTTATATTCTCATCTTCTTCTTATAACTTCTCTAAGACTCAGCACACATCGCGTCTCTGCTAGTAGTCCATATGGTACTCTGAGTGGTTTCCCACAAATAACCAACAAACAAGTTCTCGTCTCATCTACACTGCCATCACAGTGATTTAGATCGGTTGCCAATTTCGTATATACCTTCGCTCTCTGAAGGAATTATTTAGCCCATCCCCCATATGTCAACCATCAAAGTTATGATTGTACCACAACCTAACTTCTCTTAACTTATACGAACTATTAAACTATAATGTTTGATTAAGTCAATTTCTTATTCCTTACGATTTTCTGGAAACTAAATGTCATACCTTAGGATTCATTCCTTATTCGACTCACATTCGACTTTCATTAATCTTATTACCATTTCTTACAGCTTTCTTGATAATTCATATACTATTTAATACTTTCGTTATCCATTACATGAACCTCAGGTTCATTAACCTCAGGCTCAACCTCTAAGGAATCACAACCATAGCAATCCATCACGTTTGTTCATCGCGACTACGGTCCCCGGATATCGGTTACGTAACTCGCATTTATATTCTTTGTCATTTAATCTTGTTTAATCTCTACGCTCAACCTTTAATAAAGGTTTACATCACTTGATTAAGTGTTACATTAGTTGAATATTATATTCTTTATCTTCCCTTACATTTCCTCAAAAGTGAAAGCGCTTAAAATCTCATCTCTTGCTTTTTTCCTAACACCAGTTGCGCCACTCTCCTTCTTTATCTCTCGCATCAAGGCCGCTAGTTTGATATCGGCCCCGATGCCCCGCATTGTCGCACCACTCTACAAGGCATGACTGGCACCGCGGCGCCAAGCCCTAACCATAGAAAATTTCTCTAAGTGTTAAATAAATTTTGAGACGCTCACTTCCTAATCTTATAACTCCTTCGTTATAACTCGGAACGAGGTCGTTCCAAAGCCATTCTCTTCCTTATCTTACGTACTTCAATACCCCTCAGACAGAACATCATTCTGAATCTGTTAATGTGCCATTCGATTGGCTTGATCTTCACCCTTTGTTCATTTTTTTACGCTTTTAACGCTCTTCGTTTGTTCGTCCGTAATTCGATCATCCGAACTCGGAACTTGTTTGTTCTTGAGTCTATGAATCATGTTTTCTATGTTCTCTTACTTTCTTATGAAACCCTACACCTTCAGGTTCATTTATTAACTTTCTATTTCTCGTTCGTCTTTTACGAATATTTTGCCATAACTTCGTTTAGCTAAGTTTTAATCCGTTCTTTATGAACTTTTCTACCGATCCTAGCCAAGCAAGAAGCAACTAACTTATACACGATGGTTTTAAACTTGTCCATCAACAACAATTATCCTACGATAGTTTTAAATTTGTCCATCAACAACGTTCTTCGTGTTCTTCGCGTGTTCTTCATTTGTTCTTCGTTTTAATCGATATTTTGGATTATGATTTCACTTGTTATTGGAATTTGATGTTATAGAACACCATTCCTTACTTATTTCATTTACTCATTCATAATATCCATTCGGATCGTTCTAATTCATTACGAATCTTATACTTCTTTAAGAAATTTAGTTACAAAAATTTAAATTCTTATTTTCTTTATTTCTCATGATTTCAACCATATGAAATCAACCCTAACATCATCTACTTCTTATTCTCATTAAGTTATGTTTTTAAACATAAAAACTTAAAGAAAATTTATATAAGACTAGGTTTCGGATTACCGTTCTTCTTTATTTTTTTTCCGCTAGACAAACCCGGCGATTTGCTAGCTTTTCTATTTCACGAACACTTTCGATCCGATCATTCATGTTCATGTTCCTTCTCCCTCTTCATCCGAACCCTATCTCTCTTTCTCTAGATGTAGGATTTTCAAAATCCCATAAAAATTATTTAAGCTTCCTATTTATAGAATTTTCATGTTAAGGATATTTTAGTCATTTCGCCCCCTAAGGACTAAGTTAAATTACTCCTTAAGTTTACTTAACACTTAAGTCTACTTAGCCTTTAAGTTTGCTTAACTCTTAAGTTTACTTAACACTTAAGTCTACTTAACACTTAAGTTTACTACTTCCACCTCCTTAGTTAACCTCCATACTATTCACGAAACTTAGCCTGTAAGTTTCGTGGTTCCGTCTTTTGGGTTTTCATCCACGGTTTAAAAACTTTGATTCTGGAACTCACTTTACCTAACTCTTGGGTTTTGAGTCGCAGAGTTAAAACTTCATTTTGCCATAATCGAAATATTATTGAATATTCCATCACGTCTCAACATTTTACGTAATCAATAACTTCTCGGAATTTCAAAATAAATCTCCGAGCAGAAACGGATGAATAGTGCCTATTTCGTCTTTTTCCCCAAAAAAATTTTTGTTCCCGGAAAACTTTTATTTTCATCTTGAAAATTCTTATTCGCTCAGACTAGCTATTAGCCAGAATACTCTCGGTTAATAATCATCCTAGGTTATAGAACGATTAATAAACACATAACACATAATAGTATTAATAAGAATTCATTTTATTAATAACTAATTCTTTAAACCTAAATTCTGGATAATCCAAAATTTCGGGTTGTTATATTCTTCCCCCCTTATAAAAATTTCGTCCTCAGAATTTCTTAAAACCACACCCTTACCAAGGTTATCACATTCACCCATTCTTCACAGAATTTCATCCTCGAAATTTTAGCCTACCTTTCTTCTCAACTTCACTTCAACGGAGTTCTTATCTTTCCCTCATTCCTAACCCCCATAACCTATCAAGAATCATGAAGTAGAAGGAATAACGAGGAATATAAAATTTCCTTTAAAAACGTTTCATACTTTTGCTGAGGGGTCAAATCGACCATGAACTCTTACTAGGTTAAACAGCATTTCGATGTAAGCCCTTCTTTAACGGTCAGTTTACAATCACAAAGAAAGTAACTACCTCTTCCATGTTCTCCTCAGACTAAATCATTAGATTCCATACTATTTGTCTAGCTGAATCAAGTAGCTTAGACCATACCAATAAATTGGATATCAACGTGAAACATTCGTCTAGTTAACTCAATTGACATCGACTAGTTCTTTAAATTATTTTCACAATACATCAAATGGTTTATGACGTCATGATACCGTACTTTGCACAGTACGTTGAGGACTTCATCAGTTTGTGACTTCGTCATTATACATCATACCATAGCGGGTTGTTGATCCAATGATCACATCCAACACCAGGTTCAATTGCATTAACAACTCCATCGTTTTACCACCCTTGCATCGAATGCTTAGATGATATAAAATTCATTTTGAATATTTTAAATGAATTTCTATCTAGCCGAAGCAATTAGCATAGACATACCAAGAATAACTCTTTTAAAATCTGTTGGTTCCAAAAGTTGAACCAATTCTTTCCTTTTTTTAAAAATGTACATATCAACATGATTTCAATAAAGTTCGAAATCTAGCATAACTAGATGACTTGGAATATCCTATTTCTCCCTTCATTGTCTTACTGCTATAATACTTAATCTTCTCCAGCACCTTCAATACTAAGCCTACTGAAAACAACTCATTTTCAGTCTAAATATTACTATACCTTAGTACAGTCCATCAACTTACCACACATTATGAGTTCAGGAACTTTCCACAATAATATGAGTTTAAGAAGCGTCTGCATGCACCATAGGCGTCCATTCGCTGAGACGTTCGAAAACATACCATATTATTATGAGTCACGAACTTACCATAAGTATGAGTTTCAAGAACTCTCACCTACCTTATCGTTCTCTACCTATCAAGTATATACATGAGAAAAGATTCACCTTCTCGTCATATACATCTTGATAGCGCGACCAATCCCAATGATTATCACTACCAGAAGCTAAGTGATTGTAGAACCAAACACAATTCCCTGCCCATACAGAAAATTGGTCAACTCAGTTGTTACACCAAGAACAATTCTCCGCCCATACAAAGAATTGTTCAACTTAACAACTATATCGCATAAGAAGCTAAGTGGTTCTAAAACCACGTACAATTTCCCCATCCATACAAGGAATCATACAACTCAGCTGCTGATATGAGTCCTCAATTAAAATTTTACAACTTCTAAATCTCTCTCTACTTAATACAAATTTTCTTTAATTCATATACTATCCTTCATAACTCAATCTAAGTTCTTCTTCCGTGATTTACATCATAAGTACCTTTCATTCATAAGCACTCGCTATAAATCATTCATTGTTTAACAACCCATCCGTTACATTACGAGTCACTATAATCACGTGGTGATCTTCTTAACCTTCTTTCTACGATTATAGTCTTAGGTACTCCTACTTAAGGTTTATAACCTATCGATCCGATACTAACTTATAACGCCAGAAATCCAGGCCTATCTTCACACCGAATTCGTCATCGTTAGGTTTGTAATATTCATGAACGCAATCAAATTGCAAAAATAAGCTAAGCGAGATAAAATCGAGTTTAAAAATTTTACAAACCATATACCCGGATCACCCTTTATGCACAATTATTAATTAAACGAAAAGATAAAGAATAAAATCATACCCTTGAAGATCGAGCTTCCGTACAAGTTCACCTCCAATCCTTTTCGCTCAACTTGAATCCACCGGGTTTGATTCCTTCCTTTGATCAACGTTAGCCACCCAAGTGTTTGGCCTCTAGAGGTGATCCACCAAGGAAGAAGAAGGATTTAAGAAGAAGGGTATTGGCTGAAACCCTAGTTTTTCCTATCTCTATAGAAAAAGGGTACTCTCCAACAAATTGGAATTATGTCGTATGTTGTAAAAGTCAACAACCCCCTCACCCATAATAAGACTCCTCTTATTAATAGATGTGGGCAACCCACCTTAACAATTAAGGAATTGGGTTTTATTTAATTAATTAAATTCTTTTAATTAATTAAGCTCCCTAATCTTATTAGGGATAATTAATTAAACTCCTTTAATTAATTTTCCTTCCTAATCCAATTAGAAATAAATGAGAGTACTTATATTAAATTAATTCCTAAACACTTTTAGAAATTAAAATAATAATAATTGTAATAATATTAATAAGACTCCTCTTATTAATTTATATTTAATATTTCTAAAATATTAAATAATAATATTAAGCTATTTAATTTATTCTATCACCATAGATTAAATTAAATATACTTAACATATTATTACGATTATGCCATTAACTTCTTAAATAATTATTCTTCCTTTTACGGTGTGACCCTTTAGGTTCTCCATATTAAACCGGTTGTGAATAAATCATTTAGAACAATTCTAATCTTATTTAAATAAATAAATTAAACAATTAATTTATTTAAATAATATTTATTCTACAATAGGATAAGTCTCCTAGCGATTAAACGACTTTCCGGATAATATAGATTTCAACATTAATCATTAAAGAACCTTTGAGTAAATAGTTACCTGACAATTCAATCCTTCCACCATACAATGTCCCAATTAAATATAAGACATGGAATTCTTGTCAAGTCTTATTTTATTTAATTATATGTATTTTGATCCTTAAATGCACAACTCAAATAATGCAAATTAGAAACTCCTTTCTAATTTCATTCGCCGCCAAGGACTACTTTGGGTTGTCATTTATCGAATCACATAGGACATTTCTCTTCTTTTATTAGAAGTGGTAGATTCTTTATTGATCATACATTATCTCCATGTACAACTTATTATACCCAAGCATACCCTTTGATATACCCTAAGGGTCTTAAGGAATAAGTCAAAGTATAACTCATCATACACAAGATACTATGATGATCTCAAGTCCAAGGATTACTTGTACTACTATCACTACAGGAATTCCTATTGACAGGCAAATAAAACTCCATTAGGTATTCCTTAGCGAGCCACGTTCAGTGAACTTATTCTCTAATAAGCACCTACATACTTGCTTTAGTGTCTCCACACAAAAGATCATGAGATCAATCATCCTCATCCAATGAGCAAGCAACGTATGTACCAATCTATCCGGATTTACTAATCCCCAATTTAGTAATCCAATGATTGGGAACTATTTTAGTTTTAAGCTTTCTAAGAATTTAGATCTCATTAGAATGATCATCATCATTATTCTAAAAGCATTGCTTAAAACTATGGGTTTATCACATATTATAAAACAGCATCATGTAGATAATTAAAAGCCTTTAATAAATTAATATTTTTATTAATAAATGAATAAGATTGTTACAAAGTATATGCTTTATCATCAAACATGATTGGCTTGTGTGCATACTACTTTCAATCTCCCACTTGCACTAAAGCCAATCGTCATGGTATCTTATACTCTTCTTCTCTAAGTGGCGATTATCCCCGCTATTGGATAAGCTTTAGTTAATGGATATGTAATGTTGTTCATGAGAGTCCACTATCTCTATAGTGATTTCCCATCTTTCAATGATTCTAATAATCAAATGAAAGTGCCACAACACATGTTTAGATTCAAGATGAGACTTAGGAACTATTCCTAGTTACGTAATGAACTTTTAATCCAACAATCAACTTCAACTTGCGACTTCATTTATAGCTATTTACTTTGTCTTTATCACTAAACCAAAGAACTCTTTTTTGCTTTGGAACCTTTCCAATTCATCGCACCCTTTGTTCAAGGTAACCCTTTACCTTAAAATGGATTTTTCGTCGTCTTAGTGCGTCTGAAAAACTTGAGTCTGTTAAGCCCTCTAGTTTTAATTAAGACCCACCATGAATATGATCACATCCTTAGTGCAGGTTAAGCACTTTAAGATGTTTTTTCACTGACTCATAGTGAACTTCTCCATAATATGACTGATCAACATCAGGTCTCGTACATTTCATTGCATACATGATTATCACTCACGCGACCTCTCTTCGAGGAGTCTGTGGGGACTATTAAAGAGATACACTCCATAGCTCATCGACATGAGACATCTCTTGAGTTTTCCATGCTAAACGACTTTAGCATCAAATGAATATCGTTCCTTGGGTTAAGTCGAGCATCCTCTTAAATCTATCTGTATAGATTTTATCCCCAATTAAGATACTCTTCCCAAACCATTCATGGAGGAATGTTTAGACAACTTTATCTTTCTTGATTGTAGCATTGGTATGTCATTCCTTATCCGTAGTATATCAACATATAGTCTTCGGGAATGTCACGATGCTCCCTAATGACCCTTTTGTACACACTAGGTTCATTCTTATTTTGATAAAATCAAACTCTTTTGATTGCCTCATCAAAACGAATGTTCCATATTTGAGAAACTTGCTTCAATCCATTTCTCTGAAAGTGTTCACAACACTTACCTCATCGTATGTAGCTGGATCATCATCTTCTATGATGTGTACCTCATCATCATCATCTATGATGAATCCATACCTCCCGTGTATCTTTGGTATTATTCGTAATTACGATTAGGTTGTGGTATAATAGAATATCTATCTACGTGTTCCTCTTATTTGATTTATAGTGTTTTGTGGTTCTTGAACTCTTCAAGATCTATTATTCTCCCACTAGCCCCTTCAATGATAAACACCTTTATCTTAGAATGCAAGTGTGTTTCGTAACAAACACCTTTTGCTAAGTAGAATTATAGAACATATACCCTAAACTTACTTTAGGATGTCCCACAAATCATACATGTCAAATCTTGTCCCAAGCTTATCCTTTGAAACTTTTTCACATAAGTTGGACAACCCCTTATCTTAACATACTTAAGATTAGGAATCCTCCTTGTCCATAACTTTTATGGAGTCTTGAAATGGATTTTGAGGTTACCCTTTTCGTAGATATGCGACCATTTCTAAGACATGATCCTGAAGGATCTTTGGAATGTTGGTAAAATCATTATGGACCGCACCATGTCCAACAAGGTACGATTTTTCATTCAGATACATCAATCAATTATTGTGTATCAGGATGTGTCCATTATGAGAAAACCATTTGAGATGATCTAGAAACTTATTGCACAAGTATTTATTCCTTGATCTAATCAAAGAATCTTAATACATTGTCAATTTGTTTAACTTCTGTATTCTTTGAACCTTTCAAATAATTCATACTTGTATTTCAAAAAAATACACACATTCAACTCTTTGAATGATCATCTCCTTTTCTTATACTAGTTTGTTCAATTTGCAAAATATATTTTTCACGTAAGTCAAGTATACAAAATTTATTAAGTAATATTCCAGTTCTATACAAGACATTATTATTATAAATAGAACAACAATTGTTCTTAATTATAATACCAAAGATTTCATTGTCCAACAATAAAATGGAAATAATGTTTTCAACGAGAACTGGAATACAATAACAACTTATTGACTTAATAGATTTGCCCGTAGGCAGTGCTAAACTATAAGTTTCTATGGCTAATATTGCAACCTTTGCTTCATTTCCCACACATAGGATTACTTATATTTGTTTAGCTTTCTACTTCTATTTGGTCCTTTCATAAATCTATATTTATGATAACCAAAGTTGGTATCCAATACCCAAGTAGAACCTTGACTTAAAGAAAAATTTATTTCAATCATGAACAAAAGCGTATTATGTAAGAAACTTCACTAAGCTTCTTTGGTTAGCCTCTGCAAGATGCTTCTCGCAGCTTTTTCTTTCCGGTGTCCAAAGCTTATTGCGGTGGAAGCAAACTCCTTTGCTATCTCAGATCGATTTTGTTCTTATTATCCTTTGTTTATGCCTTTTATTTACCTTCTTTGAATCGTTCTTCTTTTCGGAAGATCCTTTGGCCCCTACCAATAAGACTTGTTCTTTCTTGGATGGAAAGTGACTCTCAATATTTTTCAACATGTTAAGCAAATCAGCGAGGCTGATATCTAGCTTATTCATATGAAAATTCACAACAATTGTGAAATGAGTCCGGAGTGAGTGCAAGATCAAATCTTGGCTCAACTCTCTATCCATGACAAAAACCAGTTGTCTAATTGATCAATCAAATTGATTATGTTAAGAACTTTTATCTGCATTTATAGTGCCATTGGCCATTCTAGATCGGAAGAGCTCCTTAGATATCCGATATCTATCGGTCCTATTTTCCTCACCATCAACTACTTGATGTGCGGGAATATAGTAAGAGCATCCATAGTTTCATGCCGACATTTGAAGCTCGTTACTCATAGATGCGAGCATGATGCATTGAGCTAATGTGCATCATCTCTGCCACTTTCTAAAAGTAGCAATCTCTTCCTCGAGAGACATTATGCGCAACCATTGTAGGGATAGGCGATTAAGGACATAAGATAGCTTTTCACCGAGAACTATTCTCAAATTCCTTAACCAATCCATTTAATTGGATTCAGTTAATTTAGCATCTAATATGCTTCGCAGTTGATAGTAATTTTAGACATTGTAAAATTTCGTAAATGAATTTATAATTAACAATATTTTAACATACATTCTTTTATTAATTACCAAAATAATTTAGGTCTTGTTTTAAATTGGTATCTCCACTATTTTCTTCAAACTATATTACCCTCACTTATATAGTTCGCAAAAATCTAATTAAAGATTTGCTAGTGAGAATAAGGATCCCATTTCAAATGTATATAGCCTTGTGGTGACACAACAAACTATATATAAATAAATAGGTAGACAACTTTTGTCAATTACATCAACTATGCAACTCCTTGTCTTTTTGCCTCTTAGATTATTTTGATCAAGTGGTGGCACATCCGAATCAAAATTATCCAAGTTAAGTCCGACCTAGCACTCCATATATTCAAAAAGAAAAATATCATCCTTGTGGTGACACAACAAAACAATATTGTTCAATTTTTTTATAAGCATCAAATGTGATAAATTAACATCTTAAATACTTAATACTTGCCTTGTGGTGACACAACAAACTCATATTAAATATTTAATACTCTATTAATTTTATCATGCTAGAAGACGACGTTCGATATTTCAAATATCTTTGAACGCTTAGGACTTAATATAAAAATTGAGGGGTTTGTTATTAATTTGTCTCATCTTGTTTAGCGCGCATTTATTATATATATATAAAATATGCGTCATATTAATGAACATGCGAAGCATGTTTGCATAATATATAATATATATAGTATAAGCATGCACATATAGAATACTATATTCTACCCAGATTGATTATGGACTTTTATTCTAGTTTGGTTCACTAGAGCCACCAAGTGAACCAAAAGGTCAAACCCTAGGGGTGCAAGAAATAATATTTAAATATAACTATTACATTTAAATCCGGGCTCCATTACAAACGGGTCTTCATGCGCTTCTTGTCCCTTGATCTCCAATTTTTAAAATTAATTCTAACTATTCCTATTACAAGACTATTTAAAATAAATAGAAATCTTGATCAGCAGTCAAGGGGAAGTACATAAGAGGGAGATAGAATTCACATTAAGAAAAATTAGAGAAGACGAGGTACGCAGACCCCATTTAATAAAACCCATACATTCATGCATCCAACTAAAATAAAATCCAATCATATTAGTCAATAGTCCATAATCAATCCCATTTATTATCATACACATCACCATATGCATCAATAAATAATATTCATCTTATGAACAATATTGATATCATTTAATGGGCAAATTTACTTAGTATAAAATCTAATTTTGAATCAAAATAAACTCCTTTATTTTAATCCAAATTTAAATCAAAATAAAACTATTTTATTTTAATTTATCCAATTTTGAATAAAACAAACTATTTTATTTTAATCAAAATCTTTAATCAAAATAAACTCCTTTATTTTAATTAATTATGGAATCCAATTCCATGTAAAAAAAAATTATTAAAGGAAACACGGATTTTCTTTCCTATTCACAAATAAATTCCTTTATTTTGAATAATATGAAATCTTATTTCATATTTAAATAAACTCCTTTATTTAAGGAAATTAGGATTCTCTTTCCTATTCACAAATAAACTCTTTTATTTTAAATAATATGAAATCTTATTTCATATCTAAACAAACTCCTTTATTTAAGAAAAGATGGATTTACTTCCCTATTCACAAATAAACTTTTTTATTTTAGGAAAAATAAAATCCAATTTCAACTCCAATTAGTTATCATGGAATCCAATTCCAACTCTAATTAGTTAGCATGAAATTCTAATTTTAAAATTAAAATAAACCTTTTTATTTTAAGATTAAAATAAACCTTTTATTTTAAAATTAAAATAAACTTTTATTTTAAGATTAAAATAATTATATATATATATAATATTCAATTTTAAAATTAAAATAAACTCCTTTTTATTTTAATATTAAAATAAACTTTTATTTTAAAATTAAAATAAACATTTTATTTTAATTATAAAATAAAATTTTATTTTAATTATAAAATAATTAAGAAATATATATATATATATATATATATATATATATATATATATATATATATATATATAATATAATAAATGCATCCTTTATTTATTTATATATATCTTATATCTATTTATAACACAAAAAAAAAAAACTAACTCTCGACTACTCCTTTAACATAAGTCACGTGAATCTCTTGTAAGGTAATCATATTACCATTCTTATCAATAAAGTAGCAGCCCTTATTTGTTGCTTTTAGATGCCCACGGAAGAGATTTCCACGTTATATATATATATATATATATATATATATATATATATATATATATATATATATATTAATAACGTAATTCGGTTTTTTTTTTTTTTAAATAAATTTTATACAATAAAATTATGCTCAATTAAATTGTTCTAAACACATATCAATATACATATCAAATAAAACAATTAATAATTCGCATAAAGGTTTGGCTCTGATACAACTGTTAGGTTTGTAATATTCATGAACGCAATCAAATTGCAAAAATAAGCGGAAGCGAGATAAAATCAGAGTTTAAAAATTTTACAAACCATATACCCGGATCACCCTTTATGCACAATTATTAATTAAACGAAAAGATAAAGAATAAAATCATACCCTTGAAGATCGAGATTCCTCAGGTACAAGTTCACCTCCAATCCTTTTCGCTCAACTTGAATCCACCGGGTTTGGTTCCTTCCTTTGATCAACGTTAGCCACCCAAGTGTTTGGCCTCAGAGGTGATCCACCAAGGAAGAAGAAGGATTTAAGAAGAAGGGTATTGGCTCAAACCCTAGTTTTTCCTATCTCTATAGAAAAAGTGTACTCTCCAACAAATTGGAATTATGTCGTATGTTGTAAAAGTCAACAACCTCCTCACCCATAATAAGACTCCTCTTATTAATAGATGTGGGCAACCCACCTTAACAATTAAGGAATTGGGTTTTATTTAATTAATTAAATTCTTTTAATTAATTAAGCTCCCTAATCTTATTAGGGATAATTAATTAAACTCCTTTAATTAATTTTCCTTCCTAATCCAATTAGAAATAAATGAGAGTACTTATATTAAATTAATTCCTAAACTCTTTTAGAAATTAAAATAATAATAATTGTAATAATATTAATAAGACTCCTCTTATTAATTTATATTTAATATTTCTAAAATATTAAATAATAATATTAAGATATTTAATTTATTCTATCACCATAGATTAAATTAAATATACTTAACATATTATTACGATTATGCCATTAACTTCTTAAATAATTATTCTTCCTTTTATGGTGTGACCCTTTAGGTTCTCCATATTAAACCTAGGTTGTGAATAAATCAATTAGAACAATTCTAATCTTATTTAAATAAATAAATTAAACAATTAATTTATTTAAATAATATTTATTCTACAATATAGGATAAGCTCCCTAGCGATTAACGACTTTCTAGATAATATAGATTTCAACATTAATCATTAAAGAACCTTTGAGTAAATAGTTACCGCATAATTCAATCCTTCCACCATACAATGTCCCAATTAAATATAAGACATGGAATTCTTTGTCAAGTCTTATTTTATTTAATTATATGTATTTCGATCCTTAAATGCACAACTCAAATAATGCAAATTAGAAACTCCTTTCTAATTTCATTCGCTTTTGCCAAGGACTCTTTGGGTTGTCATTTATCGAATCACATAGGACATTTCTCTTCTTTTATTAGAAGTGGTAGATTCTTTATTGATCATACATTATCTCCATGTACAACTTATTATACCCAAGCATACCGCTTTGATATACCCTAAGGGTCTTAAGGAATAAGTCAAAGTATAACTCATCATACACAAGATCTTATGATGATCTCAAGTCCAAGGATTACTTCAGATTACTATCACTACAGAATTCCTATCGACAGCAAATAAAACTCCATTAGGTATTCCTTAGCTAGCCATGTATTCGATTGAACTTATTCTCTAATAAGCATCTACATACTTGTTTTAGTGTCTCCACACAAAAGATCATGAGATCAATCATCCTCATCCAATGAGCAAGCAACGATGTACCAATCTATCCGGATTTACTAATCCCCAATTTAGTAATCTAATGATTGGGAACTATTTTAGTTTTAAGCTTTCTAAGAATTTAGATCTCATTAGAATGATCATCATCATTATTCTAAAAGCATTGCTTAAAACTATGGGTTTATCACATATTATAAAACAAAGATCATGTAGATAATTAAAAGCCTTTAATAAATTAATACTTTTTATTAATAAATGAATAAGATTATTACAAAGTATATGCTTTATCATCAAACATGATTGGCTTGTGTGCATACTACTTTCACGTACGTCACGAGTACATCCTTAATCGAACATACATCGTTATATACCAAAATATAATAACATACACTCTCAAATCCCAGGTTTTGGAAACCTTATAACCTTTTTCATTACAAATAATAATAAATACATTATTCATTTCATCTTACAAGAGTGACTTTTATCCGCCACCAAGGATACATAACAGTTCATTAAACTAGTCTATAATTCAGTTTCATCTTTCTACATTACAAGTCTTCACTTGATCTTCTCGCTCATTCACCTTCTCAATGGTACTTTATTTGAGAACCGTCAGCTTGATCTTTACGGGATCTTTAAGTTCTTCTAACCTTGTTCGCTGTGAATTGTTTTTCATTTAAAGCAAGTGTGAGCATTCAATTGCCCAACAAGTCATAACAGTTAAACAAATAACTTCAGAATTAAAACATTTCTTTAGAACTTCTATAACCGAACAAAGGTTATAAAGCAGCTTGAATAATAGGAATAGTCTTGAATCCTATCATCTTAAAACATCAGTCATTTTCACTTTGAAATACTTTCATTCTTCTACCTTTTTCATACACATCCTATCTGGCTAGAATCATAAACATAGACTTAACAATAACAGTTCATGAATGAACAGAACATACCTGTATTGAACAGCTCAATCACAGAACAATGCATATCTTAAAAACACTGAAGTGTTCAAATTTTGGCTCAAGGCCTCATTCGTTCTACCACATTGTACAAATATCGCACATTCAAGATGATGACGTAACTTCTCAAGTACAACATCCGAGAAGTTTAAGAAACTAGCATTCATGTAATATGAATGAAGTTAGAAACTTGCCTTTATGCCCATTCGACTTTTACCGAATCGCTTCATTTCAATTTCTATATAACACATAAGGAGAAAACATAAACACCAATTAGTCATATATTGAACTTACGTATTGGTTTACTCAACTTTACTTCTTAGGGTTCGCGTTCTTGCAATTATAAGCTTACGCGACTAACTTCCTTTACCAGTTTATGGCTTTATGACATACGAAGATGTCTTACTCAAAACGTTCATCATCTTGGATGATTTATATTCTCATCTTCTTCTTATAACTTCTCTAAGACTCAGCACACATCGCGTCTCTGCTAGTAGTCCATATGGTATTCTGAGTGGTTTCCCACAAATAACCAACAAACAAGTTCCCGTCTCATCTACACTACCATCACAGTGATTTAGATCGGTTGCAAGTTTCGTATATACCTTCGCTCTCTGAAGGAATTATTTAGCCCATCCCCCATATGTCAACCATCAAAGTTACGATTGTACCACAACCTAACTTCTCTTAACTTATATGAACTATTAAACTATAATGTTTGATTAAGTCAATTTCTTATTCCTTACGGTTTTCTGGAAACTAAATGCCATACCTTAGGATTCATTCCTTATTCGACTCACATTCGACTTTCATTAATCTTATTACCATTTGTTACGACTTTCTTGATAATTCGTATACTATTTAATACTTTCGTTATCCATTACGTGAACCTCAGGTTCATTACCCTCGTCGCTCAACCTCTAAGGAATCACAACCATAGCAATCCATCACGTTTGTTCATCGCGACTATGATCCCCGGATATCGGTTACGTAACCCGCGTTTATATTCTTTGTCATTTAATCTAGTTTAATCTCTATGCTAAACCTTTAATAAAGGTTTACATCACTTGATTAAGTGTTACATTAGTTGAATATTATATTCTTTATCTTCCCTTACATTTCCCCCAAGAGCTGAGCAGTTAAAATCTCATCGCTGGCTTTTTCCCAACACTGGCGATGCGGCGCCACTCCCTTCTTTATCTCTCGCATGCATGGCGTGAGTTTGCGATACCTTACCCCGATGCAGGCGTTTCGCGTCACTCTACAAGGCATGACTGGCACCGCGGCGCCAAGCCCTAACCCTAAAAAATTTCTCTAAGTGTTAAATAAATTTTGAGACGCTCACTTTCCGATCTCATAACTCCTTCGTTATAACTCGGAACGAGGTTGTTCCAAAGCCATTCTCTTCCTTATCTTATGCACTTCAATACTCCTCACACAGAACTTCATTCTGAATCTGTTAATGTGCCATTCGATTGCCTTGATCTTCACCCTTTGTTCATTTTTTTACGCTTTTAACGCTCTTCGTTTGTTCGTCCGTAATTCGATCATTCGAACTCGGAACTTGTTTGTTCTTGAGTGTATGACTTTCGTTTTAATCGATATTTTGGATTATGATTTCACTTGTTATTGGAATTTGATGTTATAGAACACCATTCCTTACTTATTTCATTTACTCATTCATAATATCCATTCGGATCGTTCTAATTCATTACGAATCTTATACTTCCTTAAGAAATTTAGTTACTAAAATTTAAATTCTTATTTTCTTTATTTCTCATGATTTCAACCATATGAAATCAACCCTAACATCATCTACTTCTAATTCTCATTAAGTTATGTTTTTAAACATAAAAACTTAAAGAAAATTTATAAAAGACTAGGTTCCGGATTACCGTTCTTTTTTATTTTTCTTCCGCTAGACAAAGCCTGCGATTTTCTAGCTTTTCTATTTCACGAACACTTTCGATCCGATCATTCATGTTCATGTTCATGTTCCTTCTCCCTCTTCATCCGAACCCTCTCTCTCTCTTTCTCTAGATGTAGGATTTTCAAAATTCCATAAAAATGATTTAAGCTTCCTATTTATAGAATTTCCAAGTTAAGGGTATTTTAGTCATTTCGCCCCCTAACCTCCTTACTATTCATGGCTTAAGGACTAAGTTAAATTACTCCTTAAGTTTACTTAACACTTAAGTCTACTTAGCCTTTAAGTTTTCTTAACTCTTCAGTTTACTTAACACATATGTTTACTTAACACTTAAGTCTACTTAACACTTAAGTTTACTACTTCCACCTCCTTAGTTAACCTCCATACTATTCACGAAACTTAGCCTGTATGTTTCGTGGTTCTGTCTTTTGGGTTTCGTCCGACAGTTTTAAAAATTGTGATTCTCGGAACTCACTTTACCTAACCCTTAGGTTTTGAGTCCGCAGGCGAAAACTTCGTTTTTGCCATAACTGAAATATTATTGAATATTCCATCACGTCTCAACATTTTACGTAATCAATAACTTCTCGGAATTTCAAAATAAATCTCCGAGGAAAACGGATGAATAGTGCCTATTTTGTCTTTTTCCCCGAAAAATATTTTGTTCCCAGAAAACTTTTATTTTCGTCTTGAAAATTCTTATTCGCTCAGACTAGCTCTTATCCAGAATACTCCCGGTTTATAATCATCCTTGGTTATAGAACGATTAATAAACACATAACACATAATAGTATTAATAAGAATTCATTTTATTAATAACTAATTCTTTAAGCCTAAATTCTAGATAATCCAAAATTCCGGGTTGTTATAGATAACACCGGGGCCGTACTAAACCTCTTCTTCAATTCTTGAAAACTTTCCTCACACTTATCCGTCCAAACAAATTTCACAGCTTTTCAAGTTAAATTCGTTAACGGAGTTGCGATCTTAGAAAAGTCTTGTATGAACCTTCTATAATATCCCGCCAATCAAAGAAAACTTCTTACTTCCGACGGCGTTCTCGGCTGATCCCAGTTAATCACGGCTTTGACTTTAGATAGATCTACGGAAATACCATTTTTATCGATCATGTGACCAAGAAATTGCATTTGTTTAATCCAAAATTTGCATTTTGAAAACTTGGCATACAATTTTTTCCTTCGCAATACTTCCAATGTTAATCTCAAATGCTCTTCATGTTCTTCCTTGGTCTTCGAATAAACCAAAATATCATCTATAAATACCACTACTATGAACTTGTCCAAAAATGGCTTGAACACACCATTCATTAGTCCCATAAATGCAGCAGGAGCATTCGTTAGACCAAACGACATTACTAAAAATTCATAGTGACCATATCGCGTTCTGAACGATGTCTTTGGTACATCCTCTGGTCTCACCTTCAGTTGATGATAACCGCTTCTCAAGTCTATCTTGGAAAAGTATCTCGCTCCCTTTAATTGATCAAACAGGTCGTCGATCCTCGGTAATGGATATCTGTTTTTAATCGTGACCTTATTCAGTTCTCTGTAATCTATACAGAGACGCATCGTTCCATCCTTCTTCTTCATAAATAACACCGGCGCTCCCCATGGCGATACGCTCGGTTGAATGTACTTTTTGTCCAATAATTCTTGTAGTTGTACCATTAGTTCTTTCATCTCTACTGGTTCCATTCGGTATGGTGCCTTCGATATTGGAGTAGTTCCGGGCGCCAAATCGATGATGAAATCTACCTCTCTATCCGGTGGAAGTCCTGGTAAATCTTCTGGAAATACGTCGATGAAGTCCCTCAAAATCGGTATTTCTTCTACCTTCGGGTTCTCTTTTCGACTATCGATTATGTAAGCTAAGTATCCTACACAGCCTTGTCTTAACAACTTTTTGGCCTGCATCATCGTGATGAACTCGCTTGTGCAAGCGACTTTTGCTACCATAAAACACAACCTTTGACGGGGTCATAAGGTTAATACGCTTCTTTTGGCAATCAATTACAGCCCCGTAATTGAATAACCAGTCCATTCTCAAAATAACATCAAATTCCCCAAGTCGAATAGGGATAAGATCTACGTTCATGATATTACCCTTAATATCCACTCTACAGTTCTTATGTACGTACTTAACAGGGATTATTTCTCTATTCGCAATTTCTATGTTCATGGGGTAATCCAATTCATTCTTAGGCAAATCTAAATTCTTGGCAAAATCATCGGATATAAAGGAACAAGTAGCACCCGAATCAAATAAGACATAAGCATTAATTTTCTTGATCGGAATGATACCTGACACCACATCACGGGATTGAACTGCATCTTGCATCGTCATGCTAAAAGTCCGGGCGGTCGGTCGGTTTGTTGCGGTTGGTCCGGTGATGGTTAAGGCATTTCCACTGTTATTTCCCCGGTTTCCTCGTGATCCTGACCCTCCCGGTCCCATCTTGGGATAGTCTCTTGCTAGATGGTCCTTCGAACCACAAGTAAAACAAGCACCCTTCTTTGGGTTTGGACAGTTTGGTGCTATGTGGCCTTCCTGGCCATAGTTGTAGCACACTCTTTTTACTTTCATACAAACTCCTAGACGGGCTTTCCTGCAAGTCGGGCATGCTTCGATTCTTTTCTTCTGATTACCTTGTTGATTTCCCGATGATGAGCTGTCGTTCCACCTTTTCTTCTGAAATTTCCACCTCCTGTGCCACTTCCACTGGCCTTGTTATTAATTTCACCTTCACTCTTCTTCTTCTTCTGATCTTGATTGTACTTGGTCACCACATCGCTTCCACCTTCAGCGAGGATGGCCTTTTCCAATACTCCGACAAATGTGTTTATATGAAACATTGAAACTTTACTGTATACCCAAGGCTTTAGTCCTTGTTCGAATCTTCTGGCTTTTCTATCGTCAGTGTGTACTTGGAATGGGGCGAACCTTGCCAACTCATTGAATTTAGCCGCGTAGTCAGGTACACTCATGTTTCCCTGCTTCAGTTCCAGAAATTGAACCTCCATCTGATTATGCAAACTAGTTAGGAAATACATTTCGAAAAACATCTCTTTAAATCTCTCCCACGTAATTACACCTTCACATCCTCGTACTTTGTTTGCTTGCCACCAGTAGCTAGCCTCAGACTTCAGCATAAACGTTGCAAAAGCGGTCTTCTAGTCTTCTCTAACCCTAGCAACATCGAAAACCTTTTCCATCTCCATAACCCACGTTTGAGCCTCGATTGGGTTCATGGAACCTTTGAACTCTGGCGGTCCCACCACCTTGAAGTCTTTAAACGTTGTGTTTGGTGGAGCTTGAGGTTGATTGTTCATTGCTCCAGTCAGTAAGTTAACTAAGTGTTGAACGGGATTTGCGTTGGCATTATTGTTATTATTTGTAGACTCTTCCTGAGCCAGTTGACGTTGTTGTCTTCTCCTTGGCGGCATTTTTATGTTAAATAAACGTTTATTAGAACTTTATTTATTTCTCTAAATAGTTAAGGCATTACTCAACAATTTAACATATCACTTAACACATCATCTTAAACAACTTGATATATTTGCATTCAAATCAAAGTTTTAACATTAAACGATAGCATAACTGCTATTTACATCAACTATCCTGGAATAAAGAATCCACAGATTTAAAGCATTCAAATATTCTTTTCGTTCATAAACACGTCGAATTTACATCTAAAACTAATTAAGTTCTTCACATAATTAAATAAATCATATCACCGCTTGGCCAAGGTAATCTTGATTAGCCTTTCTTTCAAGCGCTCCTCTTCTAAGATGCGATACATCGATCTTTGCGATCCATCATGTACAATGGTAGTCCTTCGAACTGGATTGGGTACCTCAATACTTGATCTTGGGTCTCATTCATTGCCTTGTTAAGTGTAGAATATGTCTCCCCAATCTTCGCCTTCTTTGTACGACCATCATCTTCTGCACGATCAGCTCGACGTGATTCTCTTACCCAGCCTTCCTCTGCTATTTTTAGTCTATCAGAGTTTTCCTTCAGTTCCTTCTTCAGTTTCTCTATTTCCTAGGTCTTATCTTCGGTTTGACCCTTCTCATGGACCAAATCCCATTCTACATTTCCCAGTCATGAGTGAAGAGTCAAAATCTCCCTCTCCTTCTCCTCCAGAGTAATTTGCTGAATAATAGCTCGCTCAGTCAGATCCTGCACCTCATCTCGTAACTCTACGTTACGGTCGTATAATGTGTCATACATCTCAACATCAACAGTGTGCCGTGGTAACTCCTCTTCTTCCTCTTCCTCTTCCTCTTCCTCAACAAATTCCTCCTCAAGATCCTCCTCAGGATCAGTCTCGGGCTCATGCTCCTGACCAACAACGGTGATCAATGCAGATGACTCCCTCTGTACCAGCTGTTACCTAACGACATGAATGTCTCGGGGTTCCTCCTCTGTCAGTACTATAGGTACTCGGGGTTCTTCCTCCCCAGCTTGACTAGCTTCTCCAACATTCGACATCCTGACAACAAAATTTTAAGTTTTAGTTACTAAGTCGTATCATCTAACGCATATTTTAACACATAAACACATAAAGTCTTTATTATCTTTAATGAATTACAAAAATTCGTTTCCTAGAACTTGATAAGAGTTTTCCATTACTATCTTTTTCTATAAGGCTACTACCTAAGGTTGTGCCCCCACCTAAGGTTCATAACCTACAGCTTTGATACCAACTTGTGACACCCCCAAATCCGTGTACTTCAATTCCACGGGATTTGGTGTTCACTGTACAAATATCATCTATCTATCTACCCATAATAAATGCAAATCATGCAATAGATAGAAATAAAATGTTCCCCTTAAGGGTTATAACATCCGAATAATAATACAATCCCAGGTTAAGCTAACCTTAAACATCTGTGCGAAAACATAAACAATAAGTCTTAAACAACATCAAGTCTTAACACATAAATTCAACATCTCATAAATACAAGTCTTCCACATTTGCTAATCTTGCCCTTGCCTTTACTAGTAGAAGGCGCGTCGGTTCTTTCGTTCTTAACTGCAATGTTATTATTAAGCAAGAGTGAGCATGATTGCCCACAAATAAAATAATGAAATAACAATGTATAATAACATGTGAGGGAATCAAAGACTTCTGAAATAAAAGCTCAACTTTTGAATCAAGAATGAATAACAAGAATCAAAAGATTTCTGAGGGTCATAAGACCTTGAACTATGTCCTAGGTTATCAAGGGTTATACTTGAAACCATTAATGATCATATAAGACTATGGACCTTTCTACTCGTGACTTAGGGAAATTCACCCTTAGTACCATCATGTGCACAATATCTTAACGCTAACGCATAAGTAAATCCCTTTGCAGGGTTGTTCATCTTAGTTTGACATTCGAGTCCGCACCAAAGGAAGTTTGGTTTGGATAATTCAATAAGGGTTCTGAAATTTTGAACGTTCATCAACTAAGGACTAGTTGAATCAATAAAGTTCACTAGTCTAATAAGGTTCAACAATAATGATATTCGATTTGAATAATAATCTCAAAAAGTATACAATAGGACAATTATTGTATAACTGAATCATGCTTTGAAAAGATAATCAATCTTTAATATAACATTTGAACTTGAATAATAGTAATGATAATTTACTCGAGGTAAATAATAAACTTGAACAATAATGACAAGTGGGGTTAAGAAACTTGCCTCGTGCATAGATTACACTTTAACTAAGCACATTCTTTGAATTTAAATCCTACATACCATTCACATTCACAATACCAGTAAATTATAACTTAAATAATCATCAAAACTCATTCTCTTTGTCTACTTTGATTATTAACTATACTTAGTTAATTTACCACTTTGTCACATAATTTATACTTCATGAATAACAAGCTAATTATGTATTCAATAATTCGATCCACATGAAATTATGTTATTTACATGTTAAACATCTATTTTTACATCACATTATACTTCAAACATGTTTACATGTTCATTACATTAAGTTACTAACACATTGCTAGACTTAATTAATTAAAAATTACATTCTTGAACTTTTCGAGAGAGTGGCGTTATACGCCATGTTACACTTGGTCTTCAGATCTTGCAGCGAGACGATGCGTATATGCCGCTGGACACATGGGTGATGTGGCGTCGTGGTATGTCATTATTTCGAGACTTAGTCATTTGCTGGTACGTTGTTAAGTTGCTGTACGGGACTTCGATTTTGGAGTTAGCCATATTTGAAATTCAGACTTTGATTCCCAGTTCGCGAAAAACACAGAGTTCAGCGAAAAGGACATTAAATACTCATCAATTTCACAAAATTAAATACCCACATGCTACGATTTATACATCATCATTACCCAACAATTATAGAACGATTTTAATCCATTAAAACACATAATTACGGAATTAAAATATGTGAATTTCACTGACTTTGATGTTCTTGAAGGTTTTGAAAATAAAACATGAAAATTGACACTACGGATTCGTTATAACACTGAATCCATTCTTTAAACTTTGGTCTCTTTGCATTAACATGCATAATAATATACGAGTGTAAATTTTATGAAAACATTTATATTTGACATACTAAAATCACGTATAGGGCCATATGGCCATAACCCAAACTCTGTAATTTTGTAGCAATCATACACGACGTAATTTCATGAAACTGATGTTATGGTTTACAAAATATATATAATTAAATACGACATGATATGTCATAGAACATACACAACCCATAATCATTACTCATATCCCAATTATAGAGGTTCACAGAAGGAATGAAAGCCATTTTCATAAAAAAAAAAACTAAATGACGTGAAATAAAAATTGGGTTTGAGAATTTACCTAGAGTATAATTGTAAGGGATGAATTCTTTCTCAACTCTTCTTCAAACACACACTCACAATCTCTTAAACAGATATAAATTTCTCTCTGAATTCCTCAAATACTCTCTGACTATATTTTAGACTTAGAAAAATGCAATAAAGAAGACGTATGATATAATAAGAGAACTGACGCACTGAGTGGTCAGTTAACCTAATAATGGGTAACTGCTCCAACTCCCCATAGGGCCTTTTTTGGCTAGCAAAATAGATTTAAAAACCATTTACTTTAATAAAGCTTTATCATATCGTTTAATTAATGTCACACTCCTTCATAAAATAAATCAATATCTTACTTAATATAAATAAAATATAGTAACTTCTCATAAATTCACATAGTCATATATTTAATGTTCTCATTAATTAATAATGTCAAATTATTAATTCTCTAATTAATAATTAAATTAATTAAATAACATCATGCTTAATTAAATATTTCATTTAATACAATAAGCTCACATAATGACATACTTCGATAATAAAAATTCTCCACATTAATTTATTAAATGTAACACATAATTAAATTAATCTACCACAACTGCACCAATTAATTATTTAATCTAATAATTAAATCATCGAAAATATTTATTTACTTCAATAAATATTAAAATTAAATTACAAAAATCTCGTTCTTCATAGATATCCGGCACTAAGGCCATCCACCCATCTTTACTTACGAGCACTTCTAGGTGACCAGCCTATTGTACTCTATATTGATCAACACTCTTACGTTAAACGTATTTACGTTCAACATTTGGCAACCTCGCGTGCCCATCGAATAATCGATGAAAAATACTTTTGTTTGTACATAGACAAACTTACCTTTACATCCGTACCAAATACTTGGCATAGGATAACGTTAACAGTTCTATATCAATAGACTTGTAAACAATTCAATATATTCTTCAATACTTGTCTAGCCAGGATAAAACTGGCATCGACTCTTTCCTTAATATCATTCATGCATTGCTTATCATGCATCACGTAAAAACTTGGCTAACACGAAGGTTAGGCAAGCGTTAAGAAAGACATGCCTTCAAGCGTCTTCAATTTTTCTTATAATTACTATTCAGTAAATGGTTAAATTGATAAAAGTTAAAGTTAAAGGTGATATATGAAATTTTTTTAAATAAGCAAGTGGTTATAAAATACTCATTGTTGTCGGGGAATATTCGTTTGGTCGTGGAATATTCTTTCTATCGGAGAATATTCGTACGACGGGGCAGCCATTTATGGGCCCCATAACAGAATAACTGTCGGATGAAGAAAACGACAAAAGAAAGTTTTTATAAATAACGGCGTAGTTGTTATCGTTAATACTGTTGGAATACCTGGTGGTTAAAATACATGAATACGCGTTGTTGCACAGTAGCACACGGTATTGCACCAATTAATTATTCTTACGTAAGAAGGCACTACTACTCAATAATTGTTACAGTAATTACTGTTCAGTATTTTATTAATTCAATAATTGTTGCGTTGATATTTTATATTACTGTTGTTTTAATAATTATCACTGTACAGTATTTCCCATTATTAGATCAATAATTCATATTATTTGAATAATATTATTAGATAGCATTATTGGAAATGTCTAGAAAGTTACATCAAGGAGAGGTTTGGTCACCTAATTGCGGCATGATGAGGAGAAATTCTTATTAGAAAGCCCCTCTTTCAGAAGGCGCTTGGTTGTCATTATTGTGATTACGTAATATTATTTGTGAATAATTAATTATTGATTTATATGATGAGGAAAATATTCATTTTATGTGGATATAGATGGAGAAAATTTTTAAAGTGACAATTGTTGAAAATTGATATTTTATCTTTTCTAATAAAATAATATTTTATTATATTATTATAATATATTAATGATGATATTTTTACAATGAATGTGGGATATATGAGTGTTTGAGGAGAAAGAGTATGTTTGCTGCATTAAATGATTAACACATATTTTGTGTGTCGGTGGACCTCATTTCTTGACTGAAATTTGATTATAGCCTGTAAAATCGCCCGTTTGTGGATTTCGGTCAATTTCTGTTTGGAATTTGGGAAAACTTTCTTCTGGAACATTGTAGATAATGGAATTTCCTATAAAAAACGCGAGATTAGAATTTTCTGAAAAAGGGCTATTTATTATGAATTATTGAAGTTCCGAAGTTCCGAAATAATTGATTTTTGGAAGTTTAAAATATTTTAATTATGAAAAATATTTTTGTTATTGTTTTGGGTGAATGGCTGATGAGTTTAGTCTGGTGTGGTGTGCGTAGGATTATAATTTAATTATAATAATATTTTATTAAATTTTCTGCTTTGGTGTTCTAAGCATTTTTCTATAAATAGGGTGCTTAGGTTAGAATTAAAAATCATACCAGAAAGTAAAGATTTCTCTCTCTTTCTCTCTCTATAATATTGAGTGTATTTTGTGAGTATTTTAGTACTTTGAGTATTGCTATACGGTGCAAGTTCTTTCAGCACTATATTCAGTATTCCAGTCAAAAGTACTATTTTTTCTGAGGTAAGGGAGATTATTTTCTTCATGAATGATATTATTTCTTCAATATCATTATGCCGAAATATTGGTTTGAACTTTTTATCAAATTTGGAACTTTTTCATGTCGGGGTTACTATTCATGAGTTACTATTCATGAGTTACTATCCACGAGTTACTATTCACGAGTACTATTCACGAAGCATGATGATGTTTTTTGTGAAATTTCTATCTTTTGGTGTCGGAGTTACTATTCACGTATACGACACTATTCACGTATACGGCATTATTCACAAATACGACATTATTCACAGAAAAATTAAGCTTTCTTCTCTGTGTCCAAAATTGTCTGTTTATGATTCCTATATTTGATTGGATCTATGTTTTGGTCTTCATTCTTGAATTTTACTCCACTCTGGTTATTTATAAAGTATTTTGGAACTTGGGTTGTTTAAAGTACGAATCCTTAATATTTGTTCTTTTGTTTCACTAGATTCGTTTTCTTTAAAATATTTTGCATCATCCTCAGTCCTAAATGATGATATAATTGAATATCTTTGGCCTGTAGTGCAAAGATGAATGATTTCTGATGAATATCTATGGCTCGTAATGCAAAGATGACCAGTTGTTGAATATCTTTGGCCTGTAGTGCAAAGATGACTTGTTGATGAATATCTTTGGCCTGTAGTGAAAAGATGACATGTTGTTGAATATCTTTGGCCAGTAGTGCAAAGATGAACTGTTGATGAATATCTTTGGCCCGTAGTGCAAAGATGAATTTATTAGTATGATTATGAACAAGAACTGTGATTTGGTATAACCATGATCTTTGATGTTTCAGGTAAAGGCAGGTGAAGAAAATTATCTTCGTCCTGGATGCGAAGAGAAATTTAGAATCACAATTATGAATATGAGTTATTCATATGATTGTGACCGAATCATTGATTGATATTACGAGGATAAAACATTGTTGGTGGATTTTTAACATGGAGAAGAAAATAGACTTTTATGGTCTATTTGACTCTTCTAATGGATCGCTTCGTTCACCGCAACTATGGTTGAAAAGTTTTATCATCTACCATATGTTCTAAATCGATTTATTCGATGAAGACTATTGATAATTTATTTATCTTTAGTCATAATATTCTTTACAAAGCTAGTTGTGTTCACCCTTTTCCTTCACAATTCCTTTCAGGTAATAAAAGTGTAAATTTGGGACAAGCGGGAATAACAGGGGAATAGAACTATTGGTCTATAGATGTTGAGGGTGAGGTGAATTTAACTTGGAAGGGTGTTTTGCCACTATCATACAAGATGTCTAATGACATACAACCTCGTGTCATCATACGACAGGGTTGTGCTCATCCACTTGCTGAGTATATATACGAGCACTACCTATATAATCTTGGAGTTTTGTTGAAGTATAATTCCCAATTAGAGATAGTGGAGATAATGATATGTCAAGAGAAGACTCACCATTGGGAAGAATATGATAGTAATCTTCTCGTTTTTCTTTGGGGTCTATTGGGTCAACCAAGGATATTTCTGTGGCCATATGATATCTATCATAACCTAGACGCATGGCCTCCCATGTACGAAGGATTCCTTGAACACTTCCCAAAGATTCTAATTTCTAAAACAGTTTTTGACTATACCTTTATGTAAGGTGTCATTGTGACGTGCTATCTAAGGGTGGGATGAGAGTCACAATTGGTATATATTTGTATCCAAACTCATAGCATATGTGTTGTTGTATTTTGCATGATAATTGTTGTAATAAAGTTGTAGTTGTATTCTGTACCATGTATTTGGCGACTCAGAATGGGTTGGATGGAATGGACCTATTTTGGGGTTGTCACAACTATCTCTATGGGGAGAAGTGTTAAATATATACGAACCAAAGAGTCTGAAATATATTTTCACACAGAAGGACTTAAATATGCGTCAAAGAAGATGGTTGGAATTAATTAAGGATTACGACTTTGAGATTTTATACCATCCGGGTAAAGCAAATGTGGTTACCGACGCCTTAAGTAGAAAGGGTTTGGAGAAATTGAGGATGTTGACTGCTTAGGAGGAGTTAATTGCAGAAATGGAGAAACTGGAGTTGGAAGTGAAGTATCCTATGGTGATCGATGAGAAGCTATTTCAGATGCAATCTGGTACAACTCTACTAGATAAAGTTAAAGAGGCTCAACTTTAGGATGATGAATGGAAAAAGGTGACAAAGAAGATATCTGAAGGAACCAAATCAAGATTTAAGATGGATAAGGAAGGAATACTGAGATTTGAGAGTAGAATCTGGGTATCGCCAGTACAAGAGATTAAGGAAGATATTTTGAGCGAGACTCATAGTTCACAATATTCGATTCACCCTGGTAGTGCCAAGATGTACCAAGATCTTAGAAAACATTTCTGGTGGTCGAATTTGAAACGTGATGTTGCAGAATGTGTTGCCAAGTGTCTGACCTATCAGAAAGTGAAAGCGGAACATCAGAGACCGAGTGGATTGCTACAACCGTTAGAGATCCCAGAATGGAAATGGGAACATATTACAATGGACTTCGTGGTTGGCCTTCCAACGCCTCAGAAAGGCTACGACGTAGTATGGGTTATCGTTAACCGACTGACAAAATCCGTACAGTTCCTTCCGATCAAAATTAGATTAAACTTAGATTAGTTGGCGAGGTTATACGTAAAAGAAATCGTTTCGAGACACGGAGTGCCGGTGTCAATTTTTTTGATAGAGATCCGCGTTTTAAATCGAACTTCTAGAAACGTCTACAGGAATGAATGGGTACGCAATTACGAATGAGTACAGCTTACAACCCTTAAATGACGGGCAGAGTGAGAAAACGATTCAAACATTAGAAGATATGCTAAGAGCCTATGTGATGGATTTTAAAGGAAATTGGGATGATCACCTACCGTTAGTAGAGTTCGGCTACAACAACAGTTACCACGCTAGTATTGGTATGCCGCCTTACGAAGCGTTATACGGCAGAAAGTGCAGAACTCCGCTTTACTGGGATGAAGTTGGTGAGAGAGAATTGCTAGGGCCAAAATTGGTACATCAGACAGTAGAAATAGTCAAAGTGATCCGAGCACGACTGGTAGTAGCTCAAGATCGACAGAAGAAATAAGTTGACCCACATGGTAAGAATATCGAGTTTGAATCAGGTAGTTACGTTTTCTTGAAGGTCTCTCCCTTGAAGGGAAAGATCAGGTTCGGAAAGAAAGAGAAATTGAGCCCAAGATTCATTGGACCCTTTGAAGTACTGAGAAGAATCGGTGAAGTCGCGTACGAGGTAGCCTTACCTCCAGCACTCGAGAATGTTCACAACATTTTCCATGTCTCAGTCCTACGACCCTACAAACCCGATTACAAGCATGTGATTGAATATGAACCCCTACATTTCGACAAAGACTTATCATACGAAGAAATCACTGTTCAAATTGTTGACAGAAAAGAACAAATTCTCAGAAATAAAGTAATACCTTCTATTAAGGTAATTCGGAGGAACCACAACGCTGAAGAAGCTACGTGGGAACTCGAAGAGAATATGATGAAGATTTACCCTCATTTATTTATTTAATTTATAGGTAAAAGCGATTACGGGGAACGAGAATCTTTGTGTGGGGGGAGAATGTAACGGGTTGAATTATTGAGTCGTGATTTCGGGGATGAATCCTTTTAAGGGGAAAGATGTGATGAAACGAGATTTTTGTAATTTAATTTAATATTTATTGAATTGAATAAATATTTTCGATGAATTAATTATTAGATTAAATATTAATTGATGAAATTGTGGTGGATTAATTTAATTATATGTGTTACATTTATTAAATTAATGTGGAGAATTTTTATTATTCAAGTATGTAATTATGTGAGCTTATTATGTAATTATGTGATTTTATTGAATTAAATGAAATATTTAATAAGCCTAATGTTATTTAATTAATGTAATAATTAATTGGAGATTTAGTAATTGGATATAATTAATTAATGAGAAAATTAATTATGTGACTATGTGAATTTATGAGAAATTATTATAATTAGTTTATATTAAATTAAATAATATAATTGAGCTATTGTATAATTGGGTATGACATGAATTAAACTATATTGTAGATGTTTTATTAAATTAAGTGATTTTGTAATATATTCTTGCTAAGCCAAACAAGGCCCTATGGGGAGTTGGAAGCAGTTGCCCATTATTGGGTTAACTGACCACTCAGTGCGTCAGTTCCTTTCTTATAAGCGTCTTCTCATTATTTCTTATTTTACCAAGTCTGATAAAACATCACAGAGAGAAATTCAGAGAGAGAGTTTGAGAACTGTCAGAGAGAATTAAGATATTGTGAAAGAGATTGAAAGAGGAGAATTTAAGAAAACATCTGAGTCTTCTAATCTATACCTTACACTCAGGGTAATCTCCTCCTTCCCAAATTTTTAAAGTTACGTTGTTTAAGTTTTATGAAAATGGCTTTCAAGTTTTCTGTAAAGTCTCTGTATTTATAAAGGGTATGGATTATGTGTTGTATATGTGTTAAATGTTACCATATTGTATTTAATTATATATATTTCACAAACCATATCATCTGTTTCATAATACGATGAATTGTTATTTCAAAAATTTACGGAGTTTGGGTTTTGGCCATATGGCCTTATACGTGATATTTCATGTGTTGATCATATATTATCCCTAAAATTTATACTCGTATATTATTATGCATGTTAATATGAAGAGACCAAACTTTAATTGAACGGATTCGGTGTTATAACGAATCCGTAGTGTTGAAATTATGTTTTATGTTTAAAACCTTCAAGAACATCAAGAACAGTAAAGTAAATGTGTTAATTTTGCAAATTATGTGTTGTAACTTGTTAAAAATCATGATAGATGGGTTAAGTAATGATTATATATGTATTACAATGATTTGGTAAGTCTAAATTCGTGTAAAAATAACTAATTGGAAGTTATGGCCATATTCATGTATAATTTTACCTGTGATTCATTTTTGGCCTGATTTGGCCTTGTTATGTTCATGGAATCGCAGAGAATGAGAAATCGCAGAAAATGAGCACTGGTAACCCGCCCGTGAAAGCGTTACCAAACTAAATTACCCCGCCCCGATGGTCAAAAATAAATAAATAAATAAATAAATAAATAAATAATAATAATAATAATAATAATAATAAAAAAAAATATTTGATAAAAATTATTATTAAAATATTTATAAAATAAATTAAATATTTTAATTGAGATATTTATGGAATAAAATAAATATTTGATGAAAATTATTATTAAAATATTTATAAAATAAATTAAATATTTTAATTGAGATATTTAAGGAATAAAATAAATATTCGATGAAAATTATTATTAAAATATTTCTAAAATAAATTAAATATTTTAATTGAGATATTTATGGAATAAAATAAATATTCGATGAAAATTATTATTAAAATATTTATAAAATAAAGTAAATATTTTAATTAAGATATTTATGGAATAAAATAAATATTCGATCGAAATTATTATGAAATAATTTATTAAAGTGTAATAATAGTAAGAGAATGAAAATAATCTAATTTAATTAAGTAATTAAATTAGAAGGGTAATAATTTGTTAAATAAAGTGGAGTTTATATTAAATAATTAAGTAAAAATGTAACTAATGAATGTCGTGAATACATATGGTATGTGTGTAGGATTTGTGGTGAATGGAAGTAGTAATCGTTTAGCCTACTTGCGAGGCAAGTTTCTAACCCTACTTGTCATTATTGTTCAAGTTATTAGTTTCTCGAGTAAATTATCGTTACTATTATTCAAGTTCAATTGTTATATTAAAGATTTATTATCTTTTCAAAGCATGATTCAGTTATACAATAATATAACATACTTCTTGAGATTATTATTCAAATCGAATATCATTATTGTTGAACCTTATTAGACTAGTGAACTTTATTGATTCAACTAGTCCTTAGTTAATGAACGTTCTAAATTTCAGAACCCTTATTGAATTATCCAAACCAAACTTCCTTTAGTGCGGACTCGAATGTCGGCCCGAGATGAACAACCTCGCAAAGGATTTACTTATCGTTAAGCGTTAAGATATTGTGCGCGATGATGGTACTAAGAGTTGATCCCCAAGTACTGAGTAGAAAGGTCCATAATCTTATGACTGTTAAAGGTTTCAAGTATAACCTTTGATAACCTAGGACATAGTTTAAGGTCTTATGACCCTCAGAATTCTTTTGATTCTTGTTATTCATTCTTGATTCAAAAGTTGAGCTTTATTCAAATGTCTTTGATTTACTCGCATGTTATTATACTGTTATTTCATTATTATACTTGTGGGCAATAGTGCTCACTCTTGCTTAATAATAACATTGCAGTTAAGAACGAAAGAACTAATGAACCTTCTACTAGTAAAGGCAAGGGCAAAGTTAACAAGTGATGAAGACTTGTTATTTTTATTAAATGATGTATTTATGCTTAAGACATGAGTTAATAATGTTTTTTAAGACTTATTTGTTTATGATTCCGCACAGATGTTTAAGGTTAGTTTAACCTGCGATTGTATTATTATTATTCGGATGTTGTAACCCTTAAGGGGAAGATTTTTATTCTATCTATTGCATGGCTTGCATTTATTATGGGTAGATAAATAGATGATATTTGTACAGTGAACACCAAATTCGTGGAATCGAAGTACCCAGATTTGGGGGTGTCACAGTGAATTTGATATGAATGCGTCTCGTAGCTGCTCAAGACAGACAAAAGAAGTACGCAGACATACATCGAGAGAATAGGGAGTTTGAAGAAGGCTCGTACGTATTTTTAAAGGTATCTCCTTGGAAAGGAAAGATACGCTTTGGAAAGAAGGGGAAATTAAGTCCAAGGTTTATAGGACCTTTTGAGGTATTAAAACGGGTAGGCGAGGTAGCTTATATGATAGCATTACCTCCAGACTTAGAACGAATACATAATGTATTTCACGTATCGGTGTTACGCCCTTACAAACTGGATTATAAACATGTAATAGAATTTGAGCCTATTCAAATTGAGAAGGACCTAACGTATGAAGAGATGTCGATTTAAATCAATGATAGAAAAGAACAAGTTCTGCGAAACAAGGTCATATCATCGGTAAAGGTGTTATGGAAGAACCACGATGCCGAGGAAGCAACGTAGGAGTTGGAAGAAAAGATAAAGAAAGATTACCCTCTTTTGTTTGCGTAATGTAAGGTTAGATTCTGGGGACATAATCTTTATAAGGGGGGAAGAATGTAACGACCGAGAAATTCGGATGCTTTGTAAAATACTTGAAAGAATTAAATAGTGAATTAAATAATATTATTTGTTTAATTATGTGTTAATAAGATGTGTGTTGTTCTATAACCTAGAAACGTCGGAACATCATAGTATTTGAACCACGTGAGAGAATTAAAGTGTTTGAATTTCCAAGACGAAAATAAAATCTTTTTGAGAAATTTTCCGAAAAACACTATTCATCATTTATCGCTCGGGAATTAATTTTGAACTTCCGAGAAATACGTAACATTATAATATCAAGGCGAGATGGATTATGTAATAATAATCTAGGTATGGAAAAAGCAATATTTCTCATGCGGACTTAATTGAGAACGTTAAGGATTTAATATTCAAATGAATTAAACTTGTGGATTGTGTATGAAGTGCAAATCCATAAGCTTTAAGGGGCAAGCCCAAGTTGTAGCAAGGTTTAGCCCAAGTAATTAATAATATGAAGCCCAAGCTAGATTAATGCAAGCCCACAATAAATAATCTAATTAATTTAAGCCTAAGCCAAAAGGATGATCTAATGGGTAAAGTAGGATCCATGGGGCAACCCATTGGTGAAGTAGTGGGCAAGAACTTTGTGTGATGGGCAAGAATTAAGAGTGATGAACAAGATTACTTAGACTTTAAGACATGAATAGTAAGGAGGTTAACTAATGAGGTTGGATGTCTTAATGACCTTAATACCCTAACCTTAGCCCCTCTATAAATAACAAGCTTGGAATTGTCATTTACTTATTCAAATTTCATCCAACAAACTCTCCTTACAAATAACTTATTTGTTAAAGCTAATAAGCACTTTGAAGCTTAAACCTTCCATTGTTAGATTTCCAAGGAAAGAGAAGTTAGTCTTCAAAGGTAATTGATCTTGTCTCTTCTATCACTATCGTAGTAGGGTGATAAAATAAGTGTAACCTAATGAACTTATATGCTAAGAACATATGAGAAGTGGTTAAGCAATGAACTTGAACCGAATAAGTTATGAATAAGTAACTTGAACCTAAACAATTTATCAACTTATAGAATACACATATGAACTCGTCATATGATTAACTTAAGAAATTTGTATGAATAATAAGATGTAAGTGTTGGGTTTCGGCATAGAAACGCAGCGGAAATAAACCAATTAAAGGCAATTCTAAAACCCTAAAACAGGATCCATGCGAAAAATTCAATTAATTCAGAGGTTAGAAATTATACAGATTGTTAAAGCTAGAATCAATGCAGTCGAATCTCCAACGCAATTCAAATGGACTACGTCTCTACGATATCCACACGAACGCTCCACACGAATCGTCCTACGATCAATAGAAGAAGGAAACGTGGTACTAGCCACCAAAGATGAGGATTTTTTGAAACTATTTTCTCTCTAGTCTCTCTCTAAGAGCGGCTAGGGTTTTGGTTAACGAATAATCCCTAAAATGGCTGTTATATATCATATATATATCGATTAAAAGGAATTATTCAAAACCTAATTTAATAAAATTCGAATATATATATATATATATATCTTAATTAAGTCTTAATTAATTAATATACCTATATATAAATTATCCTATTAATTTAAATTAGTAATTTAAATGCTATCAATCATACTGACATATTTAAATCTTTATAATTTAAATTAATTCCCTTTTAATTACGTTCTATGTGTGTGACCCTATAGGTTATTATTACGTTGGCAAGAATTTTAAAATCATATTATAAAATTATAAACAGTGAGCGGCATCTAGTAATTCATCACTTCTACCCAAGTAAAAATAAGATCGATGATTCAATGCAACCTTTTAGTGACCAATGTTTCAATGTAATTTAATCCTTTTAACGTTAATATCCTAGATTAAACTCGAGTCATGGAATGTGTCATACTCTTCATAATTTAATCTGAGTTTTTCTTGATCAATGAGTAGACTATATGAAACAAATCACTATTTGAGCATGGCCATGCATTTCATAGTCCTACTCAATCAAGAGGCCTATGGATATCACCCCTAATACATAGGAGGGTTAAATTACATCTAGATCACTCATATTACTCACACGATTCATGATGTACACAATAATCACCTTTATAGTCCACCCTATTAAAGGTGACATTTGATGAGATCAAAGTACATAAATTCCCGTGTAGAAATATAGTGATTTCAGGTCGGAGGACCATTACATCATTATCACTATGAGACTTGCTAATGACACTTCACATAATGCTCCATATAAAATTCTCATGGTGGGTATGTCCAGTACATCGTTCTCTAACATGTACCTATGCATTAACTAAATATCTCGTATATTTATGAACAATGAGATTTGGTCATCAGTCAATCCACATACTAGTCTTAATGCATCATTGTTGTCCCATCAACAATTATACTCGACTAGGGACATTTAAGAACAATGATACTAATTGTAAATATATAATCTCATGTTCAAGTCACATACTTGAAACTATATAATTTGTATCAATATTCTAAGGATTTTTATTATGTTAACATTTATATAACACAGTAAATAAAACCATAATAAAATCATTCATTTATTAAATCAAATATAATATCAAAACGTTAAGCAATTATATCAAATAATTGGCCTCTAGGGCATAAATTCTAACAGTAAGCATGTAGCTTAAATGACTTAATTAAGAGTAAGTCATAAGAAAATGAAAGTCTTGTATGATGGAAATTATTAATTTATGAACTCATAAGAAATAAGCCATAACCTATTTTGAATGTAAGTTGTTGTATAATGTAAGTTGAGATGTCTAGATATTGAAATGAATCCATTTGGAATGATGAACAAATAGTTAATAATATTGTTTTGCCGAAATTTACACGATTGGACGATAATCGTCGAATTCGTGAAATTCTCGGAATGGAAGTCGTATTTTGTGTTTGAACTCAGAGACGTTGGTTTTCGATGGAGACAAGTCGTATTTTGCATTATAGAGTTGTGAACTAAAAAATGGCCGGATTCCAACTTAGAACAAAGAAACGAGCGTTGAACGTTCACGAACGTTTATCGTTTTCATTAAAAATGGACTAAATGGTGAATTTTTAGAAAACGAAGTCGAATAGATAAAATTCTCACATGAACACGTAAAGTATGTGATTTGTGAACCGTAGGCTCTTGAATGAACTAATTTGGACATATAACGAAGAAGTTACGAGTCCGGGAATATCACAATTTAAAAAGTCTGTCAAACATTTCTGTGGCACAGAGTCCGTGCCGCGGCGCGACTCCAAGCTTAATGATCGGCGTTGCAGCGCCAAAGCGAGCCTCAGCCCCTGGAGTCTCACGCCGCACCGCGACCCATAGCAAAGGGACTCGCGCCGCAGCGCCGAGTCCAGTTTCTAGGCCTTAACATGTGATGTCATAACGACGACACGTAGAGTTATAACTTAGGCCATGATGCGGCACTTAAAACCTAGACAATAAATAATTTTTACATGTTGAGCATGGACAGTATATGATTACCAATTAACTAAGGGTCTTAATGTAGCATTGTTAAGACATAATTAAGCCTTAAGTATGAACACTTAGGGTTAAGATAAGTCAATTGCATATGAAAGTAAGAACGACGTAACAGAAAGTCCGAACCATTAATAACAAATCTAATGCGTAATTAGATTGAGAAGAAGGGTAAGATTCTTTAGGAACCATGTATAATTATTCATGACCTAATGTGCTATGTGATATTATCATCTACTGTAGAGACCTTAAAGACCTAAAGTGCACGTGTTGTATCTGTAAGAAGACTCTAAAGGCAAGTACTCTAACCCTTGTTCCAGTTCATTCTGGACAAGTCTTTGTGATTCATGTATTCTTCACATGAGTTAATGTCTGATGAAGTCAACGCCAATTCCTTCGGCTAGACTTATGATATGTTGGATTCTTTTAATCTTTTAAGTAGGTATAATGATTTACCAAACTAATATTGTTATGGTTTTCAAAAGGAGACTGAATATGCTAAATTGTTTTGTTGTCAAACGACAGGCACGTGAGGTTGCCACAACTTAAACGTATACACGTTTAATGAATGTAGTGTTGATCAACATAGAGTACTATAGGCTGATCACCTAGACGTGCTCGTAAGTAATGTGGGACTTACGGACTTCGTGCCGGGATGTCCTTTTCAAAGTTCTTATGAAATGCTCACGGTCTTAAAACCGGAATTGATGTATTACTGAATATTATTGTTGTAAAACGTTTTGAAGGAAAAGAAGTGCTATTTTGAATTATCAATAATACTTCATAACTATTGTTCAGTTATTTAAGATATATGATTCCTATGTCTCAAGCATGTTATTTTCCTAGAATTATTGTACTTGCTGAGCTAGTTAGGCTCACTCTTGCTTGAACCATATGAATGCAGCTAAGACCGAATGAACTGAAGGATCTGGCAAGGATAAAGGGAAGGCTAAGGCGAACCCGTAGATTAACTATGTAATAGTATAGGTTTTGCAATGATAATATTTAATATTATGACAAGGACAAATGTACGGTTATATAAAACCTGGGAAATGTTAATATTATTTTGAATATATAGAAGACATATTCGTTCTTTTAAGGCATTTTAATTGAATGATTGTGTGAACTGTAGCACCGTGTAGCACCATCTGACAGTTAGAAGATACCCAAATTTGGGGGCGTCACAGGTTGTTATCAAAGCCTTAGGTTATAAAACTTAAGGGGGGGGGGATTTAAACCTTAAGTCATAACCTTAAGAAAAGTCAAAAAAATAAAAGATGGAAATTAACTGTATAAAAATGCATTTTATATGTTATGTGTTTTTATTATCTACTGACGTGTACTAATAAAACTTTTTGTGTTGTTGTAGATGCCAGGAGAAAATAGAGACGTACAGGTAGTCAGCGAAGGGTCGGTTAATCAGATAGAAATTATACCGAACCCCATAGCAGCAAATCCCGAAGTGGTAGTGGTAGAGTCTGGAGACTCAGAGAGTTTAGATCTCATGTCCGTGTTTGACGGCGTGTTGGAAGAAGAGGTGGAGGTAGTGTCCTTCAATCCCATAGCAATAGCAGCAGAGATGGCTCCAAGGGAGTCAATGATGTCACTATTTATGTCAGTATTGGATAGAAACATCCACTACTGTCAGGAGGTTAAGGAGCTGAAGGCAGAGCTCTAAGTTGTTATAGAGGATAAGACGGATGTGGAGTCCATGTGGGAACAAGAGCACGATAAGAGGATTTTGGCTAAGGATAAGGTTCACAAGCTGAAACAGGATGTCTTTGAGCTCAGGGGTGAGCTAAAGACCAAGAAACAAAAGATAGGGAGAATGTCCTATATTCATAGGAGTTCTCATGCAGATTTCTAGCTGCATGTAATTGGTTATCCCGTAGAGACAGGGCTGACACGGCATACTATCAGTCGTGATATTATCATCGGTCTTGTCAAGGGGGATTTTGAGAATGCCTTAAGGCAGACGTGATCTAGTAAAAGCTAGAGTAGTTTAGATATGTAAATATTTTGTATCTAGTAGTGACGTAAGGGTAGTCTTTTGTAAATCCCAATTTTTGGAAAGTAATTGCGGAAAAGTAATGTAATTAGCTTAGGATGTGTAATGTAATCGGTGTAGTGTTATACTACAAGGAATCAATAAAAGTTTTCTTTTTCGGAAAATATTGAGCAATGAATGTTTAAGTTATTGTTTAAAAAATTGAATAATAACTAACTAACAAGAAATGAATAATAACGAAATGTGTTGTTTATTGTAATAACAAAATGCCGCCAAGAAGAGTACCACGTAATCAAGGTGCGAACCCCAATCAACCGGAGGGAGGTTCGGTTAACCCCGTGCAGGAGTTTGTAAACCTTTTAAACGCATCATTTAATAGAACTGGGGCTAACATCCCCGTAAATCCTGGTGTAGTACGAGCTACTACGTTTAAAGACTTTAAGAGTGTGGGTCTGCCGGAGTTCAAAGGAACTACGGACCCTGTTGAAGCCCAAACGTGGGTGAAGGAGATCGAGATGGCATTTCTGATATCAAATGTTGACGAGGCCCAGAAGGTTGTTTTTGCAACCTACATGATGAAGGGAGAGGCCAACTTTTGGTGGGAAGCCAATCAGGCTATGGCCGGGATAGATGTTCTAACGTGGGTGAGGTTCAAGGAAATATTCTACGAGAACTACTTTCCCACGAGCTTGTAGGGAAGGATGGAGATGCGGTTTCTAGAGTTAAAGCAAGGGGACATGAAGGTTCCCCAATACACCGCCAAGTTTAATTAACTGGCAAGGTTCGCTCCATACCAAGTGGACACCGAGGTTAGGAAGGCACGACGGTTCGAGAAGGGCTTGAAAACCTGGCTCTATAATTGTATTTCTGTGTTCCAAAGTACTTCCTTTGGAATCGTTTTAGAAAAGGCGATAATTGCTGAAGGTGTTAGTGAGGCGTTGTGCCAGTACCACAAGGATAAGAAGAATAATGGGAAAGTGGATGGGAGAGTAAAGATCGAGGGAGCCAACGGGAGTGGCGAAGGGTATAAGAGGAAGGTGAGTAGCTCTGGGAATATCGTGGTGAAACAAGGGGACTTGAAGAGGCGGATGGAGACCTGCAAAACCTGTGGGAAGACTTACTTAGGAGTCTGTCTCAAAGGTAAGGTCGTGTGTTACAACTATGGACAGGAGGGGCATATTGCGCCTAACTATCCGGGTCGAAAGAAAAACCATGGATGCTTTATGTGTGGGTCAACTGAGCACATGGCAAAGAACTGCCCAAAGAAGGGGACAAACGAGAATAAGGGCACCAATAGTGGTAAGTTAACTATTGGGGGTCCAGTGCAGTCAGGTAGGCCGATGGCTCGTACCTTTAACATGATCGTCCAAGATATGATGGCCTCAGGGGACGTATTCGCAGGTATTATCCCGATCAATGATCTAAATGCATACGTGTTGTTTGACTCGGGTGCTACTTGTTCGTTTATCTCATGTGATTTTGCTAGACGATTAGGATTACTTCCCGAAAAGTTGCCTATACCTTTAAATATTAAGGTAGCAAACGAAGACATAATTCATGTTGAAGATATTCATAGGAGTTGTTGCGTAGATATACGGGGTTATAAATTATCGATAGACCTGATACCGATAAAGTTATGAGAATTTGATGTAATCCTCGGAATGGATTGGTTAGTTAACCATGGGGCAATAATAGATTGTCAAAAGAAAAGCGTGAATATTAAAACATTAAGATAACCTCATGTAATATTTTACGATAATAAATCGTCGGGACGTTCGTGTTTTCTTACCATGACCCAAACTAGAAAATTATTGAGGAAGGGTGTATAGGCTATTTTTGTCATGTGGTTGATACCCAGAGAGTGGGAGCGACCATAGAACAAATACCTATAGTGAGTGAATTCATGGATGTATTTCCACGTGAATTTTTGGGTCTTCCACCGGATAGAGAGACCGAGTTCGTGATAGACATTGTGCCAGGAGCGACACTAGTTTGTGGCACCGTATCGTATGGCGCCAGTGGAGATGAAGGAGTTGGTGGCGCAGTTGCAAGAACTGTTAGATAGGAAGTACATACAACCGAGTGTTTCGTCGTGGGGAGTGCCGGTATTGTTTGTCAAGAAGAAGGACGGATCGTTAAGACTTTGTATCGACTACCGAGAGTTGAACAAGTTGACGATAAAGAATAAGTATCCATTGCCCAGGATCGATGATCTTTTTGATCAGTTGAAAGGGGCAAAGTACTTTTCTAAAATAGATTTAAGGATGGGGTACCATCAGCTGAAGGTTAGAAATGAAGACGTACCAAAAATGGCATTCAGGACTCGTTATGGGCATTACGAGTTTTTGGTAATGTCATTTGGGTTGACTAATGCACCTGTTGCATTTATGGATATGATGAACAGGGTGTTCAAACAATATTTGGACAAGTTTGTCATGGTGTTTATCGTTGATATTCTAGTCTATTCTAAGATGACAGAAGATTATGCTGAACACCTAAGGATAGTATTGGAGACATTAAGGGAGGAGAAGTTATATGCGAAGTTCACTAAGTGTGAATTTTGGCTAGAGAGGGTACAATTTTTAGGACATATCATTGACCACGAAGGGATTTCGGTAGATCCAGTGAAGGTGGAAGCCGTAATGAATTGGGAACAACCGAGAACGCCGACTGAGGTGCGGAGTTTCCTAGGGTTAGCGGGGTACTATCGGAGATTCATTCAGGATTTTTCAAAGATAGCTACTCCATTGACCAATTTGACAAGGGAGACAGTGAAGTACGCGTGGACGGAGAGGTATGGAGATAGTTTTCAAGAACTGAAGAAGAGGTTAAGTTAAGCGCCTATTTTGTCATTACCCGATGACACATGAAATTTTGTAGTATATAGCGATGCTTCGCATAGAGGACTTGGTTGCGTGCTTATGCAATATGGCAAGGTCATTGTGTATGCGTCTAGGCAGTTGAAGAATTATGAGAAAGTTTACCCTACTCATGATCTGGAACTGGCCCTGCGGTAGTGTTTACCTTAAAGATATGGCGACATTATCTTTACGGGGAAAAGTGTGAGATATACATGGACCACAAGAGTCTAAAATATATCTTCACATAAAAGGAGTTGAATATGAGACAGAGGGGATGGCTGGAGTTGATAAAGGATTATGACTGTGAAATCCCTGTATCATCCTGGAAAAGCCAATGTAGTGGTCGATGCCTTAAGTAGAAAGCGTCGGGAGAAGTTGTCTATGTTCACGGCTCAAACTGAGTTAATAACAAAGATGGCTAGGATGAAGTTAGAGGTGAAGTTGCCAAGTGAAGCGGGACAAAGACTATTTGCGATAAAGATATAATCTACCATCGTAGAGAGAGTCAAGGAGGTGCAGCTCAAAACTGATGAGTGTGACTAGATGAAGAAGCGGTTGACCAATGAAAAAGATATTAAGTTTAGTCTTGATAATGAGGGATTATTATGATTTGAAGGAAGAATTTGGGTTCCGAATGAGACAGAATTAAAGGAGAAAGTTTTACAATAGGCTCACAGTTCGAGGTACTCAATTCATCTTGGTAGCACTAAGATGTATTAAGACCTTCGACAGAATTTTTGGTGGCCGAACATGAAGAGAGAAATAGCCGAGTATGTGAGTAGGTGCTTGACTTGTCAAAAAGTTAAAGCCGAACATCAACGACCAAGTGGCTTGTTACAGTCAGTGGAGATACCGGAATGGAAGTGGGAGCATATCACGATGGACTTTGTGGTGGGACTTCCGACTACTCAGAAGGGGTATGATGTGATTTGGGTAATAGTGGACCGGTTGACAAAGTCGGCTCACTTTTTGACAATTCGGGTCAAGTATAACTTAGATCAATTAGCAAAACTTTATGTTAAGGAAGTTATTTCCAGACATGGAGTACCAGTTTCGATTGTGTCAGATCGTGACCCACGATTCACGTCAAACTTTTGGAGAAGTCTACAAGGGCAGTTAGGGACGCAGTTGAAGTTGAGTACGACATATCATCCACAAACCGATGGACAGAGCAAGAGGATAATTCAGACGTTAGAAGATATGTTATGATCTTGCGTCATGGATTTCAAGGGTAGTTGGGATGATCATCTACCATTAGTAGAGTTTGCGTATAACAACAGTTATCATTCAAGTATAGGTATGCCGCCTTACGAAGCTTTATATGGGAGGAAGTACCGAACACCGTTGTGTTGGGATGAAGTGGGAGAACGCCGAATGCTAGGACCAGAATTGGTGCAGCAAACAGCGGAAGTGGTGAATTTGATACGAATGTGTCTCGTAGCAGCTCAAGACAGATAGAAGAAGTAAGTAGACTTACATCGAGAAAATAGGGAGTTTGAAGTAGGCTCGTACGTATTTCTAAAGGTATCTCCTTGGAAAGGAAAGATACGCTTTGGAAAGAAGGGGAAATTAAGTCCAAGGTTTATAGGACCTTTTGAGGTATTAAAACGGGTAGGCGAGGTAGCTTATATGGTAGCATTACATCCAGACTTAGAACGAATACATAATGTATTTCACATATCGGTGTTACGCCTTTAGAAATCGGATTATAAACATGTAATAGAATTTGAGCCTATTCAAATAGAGAAGGACCTAATGTATGAAGAGATCTGCGAAACAAAGGTCGATTCAAATCAACGATGGAAGAAAAGAAAAGAAAGATTACCTTTTGTTCTGCTGGGGACAAAATAATAGGGGGAAGAATGTAACGATTGAGAAATTCGAATCCTTTGTAAAATACTTGAAAGAATTAAATAATGAATAAAATAATATTATTTGTTTTATTACGTGTTAATAAGACGTGTGTCGTTCTATAACCTACAAACGTCGGAACATCGTAGTATTTGAACCACGTGAGAGAATTAAAGTGTTTGAATTTCCAAGACAAAAATAAAAGCTTTCCGAGAAATTTTCTAAAAAACATTATTCATCATTTATCGCTCGGGAATTAATTTTGAACTTCCGAGAAATACGTAACATTATAATATCAAGGCGAGATGGATTATGTAATAATAATCTAGGTATGGAAAACGCAATATTTCGCATGCGAACTTAAATTGAGAAGGCTAAGGATTTAATATTCAAATGAATTAAACTTGTGGATTGTGTATGAAGTGCAAATCCATAAGCTTTAAGGGGCAAGCCCAAGTTGTAGCAAGGTTTAGCCCAAGTAATTAATAATATGAAGCCCAAACTAGATTAATGCAAGCCCACAATAAATAATCTAATTAATTTAAGCCTAAGCCCAAAGGATGATCTAATAGGTAAAGTAGGATCCATGGGGCAACCCATGGGTGAAGTAGTGGGCAAGAACTTTGTGTGATGGGCAAGAATTAAGAGTGATGAGCAAGATTACTTAGGCTTTAAGACATGAATAGTAAGGAGGTTAACTAAGGAGGTGGGATGTCTTAATGGCCTTAATACCCTAACCTTAGCCCCTCTATAAATAACAAGCTTGGATTTTTCATTTACTTGTTCAAATTTCATCCAACAAACTCTCCTTATAAATAACTTATTTGTTAAAGCTAATAACCACTTTGAAGCTTAAACCTTCCATTGTTAGATTTCCAAGGAAAGAGAAGTTAGTCTTCAAAGGTAATTGATCTTGTCTCTTCTGTGTCTATCATAGTAGGGTCATAAGAGAAGTGTAACCTAATGAACTTATATGCTAAGAACATATGAGAAGTGGTTAAGCAATGAACTTGAACCGAATAAGTTATGAATAAGTAACTTGAACCTAAACAAGTTATGAACTTATAGAATACACATATGAACTCGTTATATGATTAACTTAAGAAGTTTGTATGAATAATAAGATGTAAGCATGTAGCTTAAATGACTTAATTAAGAGTAAGTCATAAGGAAATGAAAGTCTTGTATGATGGAAATTATTAAGTTATGAACTCATAGGAAATAAACTATAACCTAATTTGAATGTAAGTTGTTGTATCATGTAAGTTGAGATATCTAGATATTGAAATGAATCCATTTGGAATGATGAACAAATAGTTAATAATATAGTTTTTCCGGAATTCACACGATTAGACGATAATCGTCGAATTCGTGAAATTCTCGGAATGGAAGTCGTATTTTGTGTTTGAACTCGGAGATGTTGGTTTTCGATGGAGACAATCGTATTTGGCATTATAGAGTTGCGAACTCAAAAATGGTCATATTCCGACTTAGAACGAAGAAACGAGCGTTAAACATTCACAAACGTTTATCGTTTTCGTTAAAAATGGACTAATAGGTGAATTATTAGCAAACGAAGTCGAATAGATAAAATTCTCGCATGAACACGTAGAGTATATGATTTGTGAACCGTATGCTGTAACACCCGAGAAAATTGAATGTGTAGAAGAATTAAAATTTTATTTAATTATAAGGATTAAATGAATTTAATTGATTATTTATGGGAGCAAGCTAATTGAAGGTCGTTCTATGACCTAAACATATCAGAACATCGTAGGATTTTGGCTACGTGATAGAATTAAAGTGTTTGAATTTTTAAAACGAAAATAAAAGCTTTCCGAGAAATTTTCCGAAAAACACTATTCACGCATTTCTGCTCAGGAAATATGTAACGATAAAATATCGATGTGAGATGGAATATCCAATAATATTTCTGTTATGGAAAATGCAGTTTTTTGCCTGTGAACTTAAAACCTAACGTTTAGGGAAAGTGACTTCCGAGAAGGAATTTAAAGCGCGTAAAATGAATTTAGCAATGATCGTATAATATATAGGTATTGTACGAAGTAATGAATACGAGTATGATACGAGGTATTATACGAGTATGTATGAATTATGGTATGTCGTATATGATGAATAGGTATACGAGTTAGAATACGAGATTAATACGTAAAGTATACGTTATAAGGCTTTAAGCCAAATGTATTGCACTTGTAGGATTTATTAAGGATTATGTTAACCCAATTATGGAAATGGTTAAGTCCAATGTGAATTAATAAGCAAGCCCAATGTACAAGCTAAGTTTGTTAAGTTAATTAAATGCAAAGCCCTATATATAAGTTAAGCAAATTATGCTAGAAGCCCAAATGATTAAGTTAAGCTAATTAAGATAAAGCCCAAAGTAAGAACCAATGGGTTAAGGGTTAGTTTAAACCCAAGGGGCAAACCATGGATAACCCAAAGTGGTGAGCAAGTAAAGAAACTTAAGGGCTAAGTGTAGTAATGACCAAGTATACTTAATGGCCAAGTGTTGTGGGGAGGAAGTAACTTAGTGATTAAGCAAATGGAATAAGGAGCAAGCAATGGATAAGTGTTGTGGTGAGCAAGTTTACTTGATGGCTAAGATAGGAATAGTAAGGAGGTGGATGGCTTTATGAACATTGTGCCCTCATCTAGGATTTCCTATAAATAGAAAACTTAGGAGTTCATTTGTTGTTTTGTTTCATTTCATCCAACTTAAAGTTAAGAGCTTCTTTGCTTGAGAGAATAAGCACATATAAAGTTAGACTTCCTTTGTTAGATTTTCAAGAAGCAATAAGAAGATTAAGGTGTAGCAAGTGAACATCAAAGGGTAAGATCTTGAACCATGATTCTCTTTCTTTTTCATTGATAGAGAAGTGGGTATTGGTAGAACTAGTATGCTAAGGAATGATAAATCAAAGGGCTTAAGTCTTAATAAGCCGTATAAGTCATGAATAAGCTATTCGTAATCATATAAGTTAAGAACTTGTGAAGATCAATAATGAACATATAAGAACTTGTGAGAACTTGTAACATGTTTACATTAATAAAGTTAGTATGATAATAAGAAGTAAGAATAATGGTTAAAAGTCATTAACCTTAATAAGTCATATGAAAAGAAGACATAAGTCATGAGAAATAGAAATATAAGTATTTTTATACTTTAATAAGTTACAAACTCATCAATAATAAGTAATAACTTATCATTATTATAAGTTAATGAAGTATGTATGTCAAGATATTAGTATGATGGATTGCATTCGATTAAAATTGTTTAAAAATCTTAAGTAACGAAGTTTTATCGGAATTCACACGATTGGACGATAATTGTCGAATTCGTGAAATTCTCGGAATGGAAGTCAAATTTTGATATTAAGTTTAGAAACGTTGGTTTATATTGGAGACAAGTCTTATTTGGAATTATAGAGTTGCGGACTCGAAAATGGCCGGATTCTAACTTAGAACGAAGAAACGAGCGTTGAACATTCATGAACGTTTATCGTTTTCTTTAAAAATGGACTAATAGGTGAAATTTTAGCAAACAAATTTGAATAAATAAAATTCTTGCATGACCATGTAGAGTATGTGATTTATGAACCGTAGGCTCTTGAACGAGCCAATTCGGACTCATAACGAAGAAGTTACGAGTCTGGGAATCTCGCAAAGTTGAAAAAAAGTGTCAAAAATTTCTGTGGCTCAAAGTCCGCGTCGCGACGCGACTCGAAGCCAAAAGTCCAGCGCCGCTGCGCCAAAGTGGCCATAGTTCACTGCAAACTCGGCCCGCAGCGTGACAAGTAACAAAGGGACTCGCATGCCATGACATACGAGTCCGATTTTTGGGAACTAATGTGTGTATTGCGGTATGACACCAAAAGTAATAAGCGTGTCTTGTGGTACCAACCTTATAACTTAGACAATAAGGAATGTTTACAGGTTGAACATGAATGGTAATTGATGAACACTTAATCAAGGATCTTAATGAAACGTTGTTAAGACATAATCAAACCTTAAGTAATACACTAAAGGTTGATGATAAGTCGAATGTGAACATGAATGGTATGCAATAAATGTACTTAACCTATGACGATCGTGTTTTGAATAATAACGTAAGAACATTAATAAGCCGTGTGGAAGGATGTTTAACTCGAAACGAGTTGTATTAATGAAATAATTTCAATTAAAATATATAAGAGAAAGAAGTTGGTAAGAATGATGTAAAAGAATGACGGTAAACCGGAACCAATAATAACAAATCTAATACGTAATTAGATTGAGAAGAAGGGCAAGATTCTTTAGGAACCAAGTATGTTCATTCATGACCTAATGTGGTATGTTATGTGATTATGTGTTGTAGAGACCGTAAAGACTCGAAGGAAACGTAATTATACTGTAGCAGACATTGAAGGCAAGTTTTTCTTAAACGCTTGTCTAACCTTCGTGTTAGCCAGGTTTTCAAATGATTCAATTTATGAGATGCGTGAATGGTTTTACGAAAGAGTTGATTAATTTCTTTAAAAGTTTTCCATATAGAATTGATAACGCTCTCCTACACCAATTGTTTGGTACGGATTCAAGGTAAGCCTTAATATGAATAAACAAATGTATTTTCATCGATTATTCGATGGGCACGTGAGGTTGCCACAACTTAAATGTACACACGATTAATGGATGTAATTTTGATAAACATAGAGTACTAAAGGATGATTGTAGGGTTTCGACACAAAAACGCAGCGAAAATAAACTAATTTAAAAGCAATTCCGAAAAACAAGATCCCTGCGAAAAATAATTAATTTAGTGGTAAGAAATTATACCGATTAAGAAACTGAAATTGAAGCAATCGAATCTCCAACGCAATCCGAGATTAAGAAACTGGAATTGATGAGATCGAATCTCCAACGCATAATCCAAGCGAAGCTGCGTCTCTATGGTATCCCCACGAGCGCTCGCATGAATCGTCCCTACGATCTGCGAAGAAGAAGAACCGCATGGATTAGCCACCAAAGATGAGGATTTTTGAAACTATTTTCTCTAGTCTCTCTCTAAGAGCGGCTGGGGTTTTGTATTTTTTTTACGTAATTCCTAAAGTGACTGATATATATCATATATATAGCAGTTAGGAGGAATTAATCAAAACCTAATATTATTAAAATCCAAATTTATATATATCTTAATTAAGTCTTACTTAATTAATATACATATATATAAATTATCCTATTAATTTAAATTCGTAATTTAAATACTATCAATCATATCGATATACTTAAATCTTTACAATTTAATTAATTCCCTTTTTTTAATTACGTTCTATGTGTGTGACCATATAGGTTATTATTACGTTGGAAATAATTTTAAAATCATATTATAAAATTATAACCAGTTAGCGGCATCTAGTAATGCATCACTGCTACCCAAGTAATAATAAGATCGATGATTCGATGCAACCTTTTCGTGACCAATGTTTCAATGTAATTTAATCCTTTTAACCTTAATATCCTAGATTAAACTCGAGTCATGGAATGTGTCATACTCTTCATAATTTAATCTGAGTGTTTCTTGATCAATGAGTAGACTATACGAAACAAATCACTATTTGAGCTTGGCCACACATTTCATAGTCCTACTCAATCAAGAGGCCTATGGATATCACCCCTAATATATAGGATGGTTAAATTCCATCTAGATCACTCATATTCCTCACACGATTCATGATGTACCCAATAATCACCTTTATAGTCCACCCTATTAAAGGTGACATTTGATGATATCAAAGTACATAAATTCCAGTGTAGAAATATAGTGATTTCAGGTTGGAGGACCATTACATCATTATCACTATGAGAATTGCTAATGACACTTCGCATAATGCTCAACATAGAATTCTCATAGTGGGTCTGTCCAGTATATCGTTCTCTAACATGTACCTATGCATTGACTTAATATCTCATATATTTATGACCAATGAGATTTGGTCATCAGTCAATCCACATACTAGTTTTAATGCATCATTGTTGTCCCATCAACAATGATACTCGGCTAGGGACATTTAAGAACAATGATACTAATTGTAAATATATAATCTCGTGTTCAAGTCACATACTTGAATCTATATAATTTGTATCAATATTCTAAGGGTTTTTATTATGTTAACATTTATATAACGCAGTAAATAAAACCATAATAAAATCATTAATTTATTCAATCAAATATAATATCAAAACGTTAAGCAATTATATCAAATAATTGACCTCTAGGGCATAAACTCTAACAGTCTCCCACTTGCACTAGAGCCAATCACTCATGTATCTAATACCCATGGAACTAGTGTGACCATCGTGCTTCTGCTGCGACAAAGCCTTGGTTAGTGGATCTGCGACATTATCATCTGTTGACACTCTTCCTATATGTACATCTCCTCTATCAACGATTTCACGGATGAGATGGTACCGCCTAAGTATATGCTTGGATCGTTGGTGAGATCTGGGTTCTTTAGCCTGGGCAATGGCTCCATTATTATCACAGTATAGAGTAGCCGGATCAACAATGGTTGGAATAACACCAAGTTCAGTGATGAACATTTTAATCCATCTGACCTCCTTGCATTTTGCACTAGAAAAGCGACAATATACTCGACCTCTGTTGTAGAATCGACTCTTTGTCTCTTGCTTTGAACTTTCCATAACAAACACCACCATTAAGTCAAAACATAAAACTGACAAAGTGACACTGTGTAACCCTTTCTTTGCCGATTCGTCTTCACCTCTATATATCAAAAAGGAATCCTTAGTCCTTTTCAGGTACTTGAGGATATTCTTGACTGCTGTCTAGTGACCTTCACCTAGATTCGACTGGTATCTGCTCGTCATGCTCAAACCATACGAGACATCTAGACGAGTACATATCATTACATACATGATAGATCCAATTGCCGAAGCATAAGGGATCTTTCTCATACGCTCCTCATCATCTTGTGATTTAAGACATTGGGCCTTAGAGATCTTTAAACCTTGAGTCACGGGTAAGTTTCCTCTTTTCGCCTCTTGCATGCTGAACTGTTTCAACACTTTATCAATATATGTACTTTAACTTAGGCCGAGCATTTTTCTCGATCTATCTCTATAGATCATGATACCTAAAATGTAGGCAGCATCACCCAAATCCTTCATGGAAAACATTTTCCTAACCATGTTTTTACAACCTGTAAGGAAGGAATGTCATTCCCAATAATTAATATGTCATCAACATATAATAATAGGAATTTAATGTGACTCCTACTAACCTTCTTATATACACAAGGTTCATCTTCATTTTTAATAAAGCCAAACTCTTTAACTGCTTCATCAAAAAAAGATTCCAACTCCGAGAGGCTTACTTCAATCCATAAATGGATCGATGCAGCTTACATACCTTTCAAGCATCCTTTATAGTGACAAAACCCTCAGGTTGTGTCATATACACATCCTCAAGGAGATTTCCGTTAAGGAAAGCAGTTTTGACATCCATCTGCCAAATTTCGTAATCATAAAAAGCTGCAATAACAAGTAAGATCCTGATGGATTTAACCATTGCCACTGGAGAGAAGGTTTCATCATAGTCAACACCTTGAATTTGTTTGAAACCTTTTGCTACCATTCGGCCTTTATAGGTTTGTACATTACCATCCATGTCGGTTTTCTTCTTGAAAACCCACTTGCACCCGATTGGTTTTACCCCTTCGGGTGGATCAACCAGAGTCCATACTTGGTTAGTATACATGTGGCTTCAAGCCATTTCTCAGAATCTGGTCCATTCATAGCTTCTTGGTAGGAAGCAGGCTCATCTTGATCTATGAGCATCACATCACCGTTTTGAGTCACAAGATATCCATAATATCTCTCAAGCTCTTGGCATGTCCTACAAGATCTATGAATGCCTTGTGTAATTTGAGCAGGTTCACTTTCCACAATATCTTGTGGTTCCTGCTCACGTTCTAACTCAGGTTCAATGATATTTTGTGGTTCTCGAATTTCTTCGAGTTCTACTTTCCTCCCACTGTTTCCTTTAGAGACAAATTCTCTTTCTAGAAAAATACCAGTTCGAGCAACAAACACTTTGTTCTCAGAAGGTTTGTAGAAATAATACCCTTTTGTTTCCTTTGGGTATCCCACAAAATTACATTTGTCAAATTTGGGTCCGAGCTTGTCAGAATCAAGACATTTTACGAATGCCTCGAAACCCCAAATCTTCATGAATGACATACTAGGACATTTCCCAGTCCACATCTCATATGGTGTCTTCTGAACCGTCTTTGTAGGAACATGGTTAAGTGTGAATGCAGCTATCTCTAGGGCATGACCACAGAAACTTATTGGAAGATCTGCATGACTCATCATTGATCGTACCATGTCCAACAAGGTTCGATTCCTCCTCTCAGATACACCATTCCATTGTGGTGTTCCAGGTGGAGTGAGTTGTGATATAATACCACACTCCTTTAGAAGGTCATCAAAGTCTTGGCTTAAGTATTCACCTCCTCGATCGGATTGAAGGGCTTTTATGCTTTTGCCAAATTGGTTTTGAACTTCATTCTTGAATTCCTTGAACTTTTGAAAGGATTCGGATTTGTGTCTCATAAGATACACATATCTATATCTACTAAAGTCGTCAGTAATGTAATGAAGTAATAAAACCTACCTCTTGCTAACGAACTCATGGGTCCACATACATCACTATGTATAAGTCCCAATACATCGCTAGCCCGTTCGCTGTGTCCAGTGAAAGGGGCTTTAGTCATCTTGCCTAATAAACTAGACTCACATTTCTCATATGATTCAACATCAAATGAATCAAAGAACCCAACTTTATGGAGTTTGGATATGCGTTTCTCATTTATATGGCCTAAACGACAGTGCCAGAGATATGTCGTATTTGAATCATTTAATTTAAATCGTTTTGTATTTATGTTATAGATAGGCATTTCTAAATCAAGAATATAGAGACCGTTAAACAATTATGCAACACCATAACAAATATCATTTAAGTAAAACAAACAACGATTGTTCTGTATTATAAATGAAAAACCTTTCTTGTCCAAACAAGAAATAGAAATAATGTTTTTGCTTATAGCAGGCACAAAATAACAATTTTCTAATTCTAAAACTATCCCAGTGGGCAAAGATAAATGATAAGTTCCTACGGCCAGTGCAGCAACGTTTGCTCTATTCCCAACTCGTAGGTCAACCTCTCCTTTTGCCAAAGTCCTACTCCTTCGGAGTTCCTGCACATTAACACAATTGTGAGAACCATATCTAGTATCCAATACCCATGATGTAGAAGTAGACAAGTTGACTTCTATAACATATATACCTGAATCAGAAGTCATACTTCTTTTCCTTTTCTTCACTTCTTCCAAATAAGCATGACAGTTCCTCTTCCAGTGTCCAAGTTTTCCACAAAAGTGACACTCACCTTCTTTAGTCACCCCACCTTTAGGTTTTAAAGCCTGTTTGGTTTTGGAATTGGGTTTGGCAAAAGATTTAGATCCTATCTTCTTCTTGCCTTTCTAATTTCCCTTAGCATCATTATGGGAGCAGGTCCTGCCTTTTTCATGTTGTTCTTGGCAGTTCTTAACATGCTCAAAAACTCAGTAAGGGGTTTCTCAATTTCATTCATAAGATAGTTCATAACAAATTGAGAGTAGCTGCTGTTCAAGGATTGCAAAATAAGATCTGTTTGGGCTTCCGGAGTGATTGGAAAACCCAACCTATCTGTTTGTATCTTGCAGTGATACAACGCCTTGGTTGAATCATACTTCTCCTGTCGAGCAAGCCCTTTGAACAATTTCTTGAGATGCTCGATCATCTTTTAAGCATCCATCAACTCATGTTGCTTCTGAAGCTCAGCGTTCATGGTTGCTAGCATGACACAACTCACGTCCAGAGCATCATCTTGATGCTTCTTGTAAGCATTATGCTCTGCTGACGTAGTGCGATGACGGTGGTCTTTGCGAGAATGGGCCCATCAAGGACATATAGCTTGCGCTCTTGTTTGAGGACAATCCTCAAGTTCCTATGCCAGTCAAGGAAATTAATTCCACTCAGCTTGTCCTTCTCAAGGACTGATCATAATGAAAGATTATTTGTGTTGTTGTTGTTGCCATTGAGATATACAATTTATAAGTGCAAAAATAATAAGTCAAATTGCAGAGTTGATATTATGTAATTGATAATTGTACATTCAAAATATACCTCCAACTATTTTATTCAAATTAATAGCCCTCACCATTAATTCGGAAAACATTTTCTATTAATTCTTTCTAGTGAGCCATGATCCATATTTCATTATGCCTTAAGTTAGCTTTGGCTAATCTCTTAAAACACAATTATTTAGGTAGACAACCCCTCGTCAATTATATCATATATAACTCCTGGATAGTTTGGTAAACAACATTTGTTTCTAGTCCATCTAATGGTACCTACCAAACTACATTCCTCTAAGTCCACAATCCTATTGAGATAACTTAGTTAAGTCAGGCCCAATGATTTTAACAGTTTGCATATCACAATTATCCTATCACATCTTACCTAGATAAATAGGGTACTTTGCTTTGGCAAACCTACATCTATTGATCAAGGTCTTGATGAGTGTTATTCATTGGAAGGCATCTGATTTAGACTTAATAATTTATTGACGGATTTTATAAATTAATTTAGATCTCACAAATTTTAATCTTCTTAAGCATGCACATTATTTAGCATATCATATCGCATACAAGCACAAATAAAGTGCAAAAAAAAAATAAATGTGTCACAGTTATAGCCCAATCCACTGTCAATCTTTTCAAGCTAATGAAAGATTGAAGGTCAATCTAAGGTGGTAAAAGATCTTCAAAATAGTAGTTCCCTTGGATCTTCCTCATGCATGTGCCTCCTCTCTATCATCATCTTTCCATCGTGTTCTCCATCTCATCATTTTCATCGATTACAGATTATTACATGACATAAAGAAACCTTGAGTTAAAATCGAGGGGATTTAGATGAGAAAAAAATATTACATTAGAATTTATAGAAAGATACGACATTCAAGCCGTATTTCAAAACTAAAAACCACTAACCTATGGGTCAAAATGCCATAACTGTGCACCATGCATATCACAATAAGCATATAACAGTTTATATAAAATTAAAGAAAAATATATAACAAATTGGGGTCACGACCATCGTGCGCAACGATGGGGGGGTCCAAGGGGGGGTCTCCCCCCTGGTGGTGGTCCGACTGATCGGAATCATATATTTAATCCACCAAAACAATCATAATAACAATACACCCGGTACATATCATATATGTCCAGCGTTAATTAATCATATTAAACCGAATCTTCATACTTCTAATCCAATTAGAACATAAGTTGTATACTGTTATTATGCCATATAAGATACAATTAACAGAACATCATATACATCATATCTATCACTGATATTCATAGTACCAGAATATGTCGACAAACAGAATATCATATATTCAATTTCAGATTTGCAAAATTGTATCATCATATATCATATATATCGAAAATAATATAATTAATTTCAAATTGGTAAAATTGTAACATCATATATCATATATATCGAAAACAATAAAACATGTAATCTGAATTAATCGTTTCGCAAGTAGCTCTGATACCACTGTAGGGTTTCGACACAAAAACGCAGCAAAAATAAACCAATTTAAAGGCAATTTCGAAACCCTAAAACATGATCCATGCGGAAAACAATTAATTCAGTGGTAAGAAATTATACCGATTAAGAAACTGAAATTGAAGCAATCGAATCTCCAACACAATCCGAGATTAAGAAACTGTAATTGATGCTATCGAATCTCCAACGCAATCCAAACGAACTGCGTCTCTACGGTATCCACACGAACGCTCCGCGAATCATCCTATGATCTGCAAAAGAAGGAACCGCAGTACTAGCCACCAAGGATGAGGATTTTTGAAACTTTTTTCTCTAGCCTCTCTCTAAGAGCGGCTAGGGTTTTGTATTTTTTTTACGTAATCCCTAAAGTGACTGATATATATCATATATATAGCAGTTAGAAGGAATTAATCAAAACCTAATATTATTAAAATCTGAATTTATATATATCTTAATTAAGTCTTACTTAATTAATATACCTATATATAAATTATCCTATTAATTTAAATTCATAATTTAAATACTATCAATCATATTGATATACTTAAATATTTATAATTTAAATTAATTCCTTTTTTTAATTACGTTCTATGTGTGTGACCCTATAGGTTAATATTACGTTGGCAATAATTTTAAAATCATATTATAAAATTATAAACAGTGAGCGACATCTAGTAATGCATCACTGCTACCCAAGTAATAATAAGATCGATGATTCGATGCAACCTTTTCGTGGCCAATGTTTCAATGTAATTTAATCCTTTTAACCTTAATATCCTAGATTAAACTCGAGTCATGGAATGTGTCATACTCTTCATAATTTAATCTGAGTGTTTCTTGATCAATGAGTAGACTATATGAAACAAATCACTATTTGAGCATGGCCATGCATTTCATAGTCCTACTCAATCAAAAGGCCTATGGATATCACCCCTAATATATAGGATGGTTAAATTCCATCTAGATCACTCATATTCCTCACACGATTCATGATGTACCCAATAATCACCTTTATAGTCCACCCTATTAAAGGTGGCATTTGATGATATCAAAGTACTTAAATTCTCGTGTAGAAATATAGTGATTTCAGATCGGAGGACCATTACTGCATTGTCACTATGAGAATTGTTAATGACACTTCGCATAATGCTCCACATAGAATTCTCATGGTGGATCTGTCCAGTACATCGTTCTCTAACATGTACCTATGCATTGGCTTAATATCTCATATATTTATGACCAATGAGATTTGGTCATCAGTCAATCCACATACTAGACTTAAAGCATCATTGTTGTCCCATCAACAATGATACTCGACTAGAGACATTTAATAACAATGATACTAATTATAAATATATAATCTCATGTTCAAGTCACATAATTGAAACTATATAATTTGTATCAATATTCTAAGGATTTTTATTATGTTAACATTTATATAACGCAGTAGATAAAACCATAATAAAATCATTCATTTATTCAATCAAATATAATATCAAAACGTTAAGCAATTATATCAAATAATTGACCTCTAGGGCATAAACTCTAACACTGATCACCTAGAAGTGCTCGTAAGTTGTGTTCAGACTTACGGACTTCGTGTCGGGTTGTCCTTTTCAAAGAAATTGTGAAACGCTCATGGTCTTGGACCAGAATTGATGTTTTACTGAATATTGTTATTGTAAAACGTTTTGAAGGAAAAGGAATGCAATTTTGAGTTATTGGTAGTACTTCGTAACTACTATCCAGTTATTGAAGATATATGATTCCTATGTTTCAAACATTCTTTTAAAATGAAATTGTTTTACTTGTTGAGCTTGTTATGCTCACTCTTGCTTGAACCATATGAATGCAGCTTAGACCGAATGGACCGAAGGATTCGTCAAGGATAAAGTGAAGGCTAAAGCGAACTTTTAGATTACCTATGTAATAATATAGGTTTGTAATGATAATATCTCATATTATGGCAAGAACAAATGTAACGGTTATAAAGAACCAGGGGTGTTGTAGTATTATTTTGGAATATATACAAGACATATTCGTTCTTTTGAGGCATTTCAATTGAATGTTTGTGTGAACTGTAGCACCGTGGAGCACCATATGTCGGGTTAGAAGAGACCCGAATTTGGGGGCGTCATATAGGCTCTTGAACGAGCCAATTTGGACTTATAACGAAGAAGTTACGAGTCCGAGAATCTCACAATTCAAAAAGTCTGTCAAAAATTTATGTGGCACAGAGAGTGTGCCATGCATACGACTCAAACTTAATGATTCGCAAGACCGCAGCAATGGAAAAGCGAGCCTCAACCCCTGGAGACTCACGTTGCATCGCGACCCATAACAAAGGGACTCATGGCCATCGAGTCCCGCTTTCTAAACATTAATATGTGACTTAGCACGTGCACTTACATAGAGTTATAACCGACAACATAACAACACGGACTTAAAACCTAGATAATAAATTATTTTTACATGTTGAGCATGGACAGTATATGATTACCAATTAACTAAGGGTCTTAATGTAACATTGTTAAGACATAATTAAGCCTTAAGTATGAACACTTAGGGTTAAGATAAGTCAATTGCATATGAAAGTAAGAATGACGTAACGGAAAGCCGGAAACATTAATAACAAATCTAATACGTAATTAGATTGAGAAGAAGGGTAAGATTCTTTAGGAACCATGTTTAATTATTTATGACCTAATGTTCTATGTGATATTATCATCTACTGTAGAGACCTTAAAGACCTAAAGTGCACGTGTTGTATCTGTAAGCAGACGCTAAAGGCAAGTACTCTAACCCTTGTTCCAGTTCGTTTTGGACAAGTCTTTGTGATTCATGTATTCTTCGGATGAGTTAATGTCTGATGAAGTTAACGCCAATTTCTTCGGCTAGACTTACGATATTTTGGATTCTTTTAATCTTTCAAGTAGGTATAATGATTTACCAAACTAATATTGTTGTGGTTTTCAAAAGGAGACTGAATATGCTAAATTGTTTTGTCGTCAAACGACAGGCACGTGAGGTTGCAACAACTTAAATGTATACACGTTTAATGAATGTAGTGATGATCAACATAGAGTACTATAGGCTGATCACCTACACGTGCTCGTAAGTTATATCGGACTTACGGACTTCGTGTCGGGATGTCCTTTTCAAAGTACTTATGAAATGCTCATGGTCTTGAAACCGGAATTGATGTTTTACTGAATATTATTGTTGTAAAATGTTTTGAAGGAAAAGAAGTTCTATTTTGAATTATGAATAGTACTTCGTAACTATTGTTCAGTTATTGAAGATATATGATTCATATGTCTCAAGCATGCTATTTTCCTAGAATTATTGTACCTGATGAGCTAGTTAGGCTCACTCTTGCTTGAACCATAAGAATGCAACTAAGACCGAACGGACTGACGGATCCGAAAAGGTTAAAGGGAAGGCTAAGGCGAACCCGTAGATTAACTATGTAATAGTATAGGTTTTGTAATGATAATATTTAATATTATGACAAGGACAAATGTAAGGTTATACAGAACCTGGGAAATGTTAATATTATTTTGAATATATAGAAGGCATATTCGTTCTTTTGAGGCATTTCAATTAAATGATTGTGTGAACTGTAGCACCGTGTAGCACCATCTGTCAGGTTGGAAGATATCCGGATTAGGGGGCATTACACAAATAACTCAGGATAGCATTTCATCATCATATCTTCGAAGTTCCCACGTAGCTTCATCGGCATTATGGTTCCTCCATATCACCTTCACAAAAGGTATCACTTTATTCATGAGCACTTGTTCTTTTTTTGTGAACTATCTAGATAGGAATTTCCTCATAAGACAATTTTTTTTCAAAATGTAATGGCTCGTACTCGATCACATGCTTGTAATCGGGTTTATATGGTCGTAATACCAAAATATGAAAGACATTGTGAACATGTTCCAATTCTTGAGGTAGAGCTACCTCTTAAGCCACTTCACATACTCTTCACAACACCTCAAAGGGTCCAATAAACCTTGGGCTTAGCTTTCTTTTCTTACCAAATCAAATCTTACCTTTCTAAGGAGAAACTTTCAGGAAAATGGAACTTCCAACATCAAATTCACGATTTTATCTGTGTTGATCAACATATTTCTTTTGTCTGTCTTGAGCAGCTACCAATTTTGTCTTGATAATTTATACAACTTTAGCGGTTTTATGTACAAGTTCTGATCCTAACAGTTGACGTTCACCAACTTCATCCTGATAAGTAGGTTTTATAACTACTTATCTGGTATCTGTTACTTGAATTAGTTGCTTATATTCATGTTTCTTAGTTACTTTTCATATATTTTATGATATTTTGTAGGCCATATGATAACATTGGCAAGAAGAAGCAGGGGAAAGCAATTCGGACATCTTTTGGACCAAAATACTCAAGCAAACGCAAGAAGCGAAGATTGAAGAAATTTAAACACCAATTTGGATGCATGTTCTTGGCTTGGAACTTGGAGTATACTTTAGATCTTCTTCTTATCTTTCTGGAACATCTTGAATCGTCCAAATCGAAGTTCGGATGCGAGAGTTATGGCCTTTTTATCAACGAAAATCAAAGCTAAGAGTTGTCGTGCTTGCCATTACATAGCATCTACTTCAAGCCCGATTTTCACCTTTGATCCAATCTGAAACTATCAATTCTCAAACCATGAAAGTTGTAGAGCTTGTCGATATCTTTGATTTGATAGGTCGCAGGCCTTGTAACTCTTCTTATATCAAATGTTATGGCCATTTTCCCAAAGGACGTCAGAGAAGAAAAGGTACCCCTGCCGGGGCGGGCTTTTCCTTCACAAAACCCCCCGCCGGGGCGGGCATACCAGCTGAAAAATAGTAGGGACCTCCGCCGGGGTGGGCCCTTTACAAGGCTAGACCCCCCCTGGGGTGGGGGTACACGCAGAAAACTCAATTTTTGTCCAAATTTGAGTTCGGGAAGGATTGTTTCGATCTGATTGACTCAAGGACTTCCAAAATAACTTAAAGACATATAAAGAGACTGATAAAAGGAGGAGAATCACAAGGATTAGAGGGAGAGAGATGATTCCATTAGATTAGATTAGAGTAGATTAGATCAAAACCATAGTTCTTGTTAGATTTGGAGATTGAAGCAAATTACAGACCATTGAAGATTCAAAGTAGGAGCAAGGAGGGATCTTCAAATATGCAGACAATAGATTATATCTTCTCATCTTCTTCTATCTTTGTCTTTTAATGTGTATTCAATTGTGCATTCTTCGTTTTAATTCAATAATCATGAACTAATTCTTTGTTTGAGATTACAATGGATCTTATTGTGTAGTTTATTTTAATATGCTTCGCTATCAATTATTATGTTCTATTGTGAGGATTGTCTATTTTGATTTGGACTTAATTGCTTAATTGTCTAGCTAACAATTACCGTGATAATCTATATGAACTCGAGAGATGAAGTTTAGATTTAGATCTGATCATGATAGCATGTGTTTGTGATTTCTGCATAGATGGAATTCATGATTCGTGTTTAGGATAGAGATATGCCTTTAAGCCATATGGAATCTTAAAGAGAACTTGTGCTTTAAATCCTTTTAAATTGTAATTCACATAGAGATATAGTGGATTAGTTAATTAGGGTGTCTTGCTTAATTCTATATCTGTAGATTTAAGTGAGTATGAGTATTATGCATCGAGAGGTGGTTTTATATGCTTTAGTGTTCTTGATTAACAACTCAGAATAAAGAATAATTGATGAGAAATGTATTAACTTCAATGAAGCAATAAGTGAAGTTGTGATCTTAAATCTCCGTAATCTTAATTTAACTAGTGGTAATTAAAATTACTTTACTTATAAATTGAAATTCATTCATTTAAATAAGATTGAGGTTATTACGCGTTAGTACTTGGTGATTTTTATTTAACAATTCCTCGTGGGAACGATACTCTACTTTCACTTTATTACTTGTTGACCACGTATACTTGCGTGTTATGCGTAATTAGATTTTACCCAACAAGTTTTTGGCGTCGTTGCTGGGGAATTAGTTAATATATTTTTGCCAATATTAGCTTCAATCAAATTAGTCTTAATTTAAACTCTTTTTTGTCCTTTTTATTTAATTCTCTTCCTATTTTTCTTTCTTTTCAGGTACCTTGGCGGAATTTAATTATCAATGGCCGTATACGAGAATGGCTCAGCCAAGGGGAGCGGGGATTGATGGTCTCAATGCATTTTCTGCATTATCAGTGCAACTTGAGACACTTTCGATGAGGTTAGATGTAGTTGCAGCCCAACGTAATCGAATGATAGCAGTTACGTGCAATTATTATGCTAGCAATCACCCGAGTAATCAATGCACCATCAGTCTTGGGCCGGTACAGTATTGTGGTAACTACCTCAACCAGTATGCATATGATAATTATCATCAAGTTTGGAGGTATCACCCGTATTCTTCATGGAGCTACAACTATCAAGACCAATACTACGCTCCAAATCCCACATGCACACCGGATTTCTTATATCCACATCCATTGCCACAAGAAGAAAAGTCAATTAGAGGAATTATTGTCAAAGCTCATAGAAAACCAAGAGGAAAGGATGATGAGTCAAGAAATATCGAGCCATAATTTTTAGAACCAGATGGAACAACTCATCACCACTTCAACCCATGGTCCTCAATACAGGGATCCCAAAACTGAGACAGATAATTCAAGGTTGGAGGAAATGTTGTCCAAATTTGTAGCATCAAATGAGAAGAGGAGGATTAATCAAGAGATGTCAATCCAAATCAAGAGATATCAATTCAAAAGCTGCAGAACCAGATGGATCAAATGCTTAAAGCCTTGAACAATTGTCCTCAAAATAATTGGTGTTATGATGAGGATTTTGAGATTGATAAAGTGCCCGAACTAAATATAGAACTGGATGAGCCACAAATGTAGAAAAAGAGGAGACACGTGGGAATAATGAAAACAAGGTCGGTGAAGAGTTAACTGTGAGTATCAACGATAATGAGCTGATCTTATTAGTGCCCTAAGTGCCTTCTCCACCAAAGTTCAAGGATCCGGTTAGATTTGAAAAACCTTGTATGCTAGGTAGTTATGTCATCGGAAATACTCCTTGTGACGTAAAAACGAGTACAACTTCGAAGCCATGGTGCGATGAGCTGGACAAGATAAAAGAAGAGATTGTTGTGTCCAACAAGCCTCAATGCCAAAATCTATTCGCAGACACAATGGAGAAAACACCTAGATGTTGGACGTACTTGAATGTGATCTTATCTATAGAAATAATACTAGGTGACTTTAATGGAATGGCCATCACAATTGGGAACCTACCAAAAGCTACATTATTTCTGATGGATAGAGGGTTCCACAATTATCGAAGAGGAATTAGATAGCATTGACCAGACAAAGTCAGACTGAAAGACAGTAATTCAAGCGCTAACTAGGAGGCAACCCAGTAATTTTTATATTTATATGCTTTACTCGTTTATTTAGTAGATAGGAATTAATTTGCTTATTAAGTTCTCTTACCAATCCAAGTGCTATTCTAATCCATGTTGTCTCTCTTCATTGCAGGTATTGGAGGTTCAATGGATAGGAAAATGATCATTTCCGCCATCGCCACCATCACCTCACGCTTAGTTGATTACAGGGAAGTTCTCTTCTACATACCAATATATTCTTACAATGAGGACATTGTAATTGCTAAGTTTGGGGGAGTTTAGCTTAGTTCATTATTGCATGTTTAGTTTCATGTTTATGTTATGTTATTTTTCATATGTTGTTAATTTAGTTTAGGTTCATTATGTTTGCATTCATGTAGTACAACTGCATAAGTAGTTGCATAGTAGTATAGTTTGAATTGCATTATATTCAGTTTCTTGAAGAAAAAAAAAAAATTCAAAAATTCAAAAATAATAGTTAGTTACTATGTTCATCTTGCATGATTCCAGCTATTAGATAGTTTAAGTTTATTTTGGCCAATGATGAGATTGGAATTGGGTAGACAAGTATAGTACTGACTATTAGAGCTTTGATGTGATTTCTTGTTATGAATTGAGTCTTTTTCGGTTTGAAACTGGTATAATAAGGATAACACAGCAAAAATAACTTGTTGATTGATTGAGTTTAAATTGATACATAATGGGATTTTAAAGGATAATGCTAGTTTGAATGAAAGAATGACAAGAATAAATAGTGATGGCTAAATTTTGACAAGAACCTAAGTTTGGGGGAATATTTGGGGTATATAAGCTATAAAAAAGAAAAAAATAAGAAAAAAATAAGTATGAATAAACACCGTGGCATGTTTGTCTAGTTTTGTGGCTTTGTTACTTGAGTAAGTAAGCCCGAGGGGATTATCTTTACACCTAGCGCCCTAAGGTCTTAATAGTCTGGGAGTCGTTGGTCGAAAGCTCGTTAAGGTAGCATTGAAAAGCCTAAAGGAGTAAGACATTGCATAGCTATGTGTATAAAAACCAAAAGAAAAAAAAAAGAATAAAACGAGAAATAAGAGCAAAAAGCCCCTGTAAGTGAAAAATAAAGCATAAGTATCCCATGTTGACCCTCGATATTGGTAATTGTTTGATTTTAGTTGGATCTAGCTTGTTTTTGGATTTCTTGAGTTTACACTGTATGATGCCTTCGAAGAAACTTGTTATCTGTTAAATTAGATTTTCTATCAGTTATCATTGTTGTTGAGTACACATGCACTATATTAGTGATAACAGTCTAAGATTTGATGATCGATTAGGAAGTTAATGATTTTTTGATATGATGTATTATCATGTTTACTTGATTTTGCTAAGGCCAGTTGAATAGACTTGTTTCTATCATTACTGCTGGATTCATAGGCATGTAGATTAGTTACATTGCATAGCATTGTTGTTTTGTGTTTTTGCTTGAGGACAAGCAACGGTTTATGTTTGAGGGTATTTGATAAGTAGCATTGTTATTTGCATGAAGATTGAAGGACTTTTAACACCAAGTTGGATGCATGTTCTTGGCTTTGAACTTGGAGTATACTATAGATCTTCTTCTTAACTTTCCAGAACATCTTGAATCGTCCCAATCGAAGTTCGGATGCGAGAGTTATGGCCTTTTTATCAACGAAAATCAAAGCTAAGAGTTGTCGTGTTTGCCATTTACATAGCATCTACTTCAAGCCCGATTTCCACCTTGATCTAATCTGAATCTGTCAATTCTCAAAGAATGAAAGTTGTAGAGCTCATCAATATCTTTGATTTGATAGGTGGCATGCCTCGTAATTCTTCATGGATCAAATGTTATGGTTGTTTTCCCAATGGACGTTAGAGCAGAAAAGGTACCCCCACTGGGGCGGGCATACCAGCTGGAAAACAATAAGGAACCCTTGAGGCGGACTCTTTCTAAGGCTAGACCCACAATAAAGGGGGGGGTATGAAAACTTCGATTTTGTCCAAATTTGAGTTCGGGAAGGATTGTTTAGATCAGATTGACTCAAGGACTTTCAACAGGACTTAAAGACATATAAAGAGACTTATAAAAGGAGGAGAATCACAAGGATTAGAGGGAGAGAGAGGATTCCATTAGATTAGATTAGAGTAGATTAGATCAAAACCCTAGTTCTTATTAGATTTGGAGATTGAAGCAACTTGGAGACCATTGAAAATTCAAAGTAGGAGCAAGGATGGAGTTTCAAATCTACAGACAATAAATTATATTTTCTCATCTTCTTCTATCTTTGTCTTTTAATGTGTATTCAATTGTGGATTCTTAGTTTTAATTCAATAATCATGAACTAATTCTTTGTTTGAGATTACAATGTATCTTATTGTGTAGTTTATTTTAATATGATTCATTATTAATTATTATGTTCTACTGTGAGGATTGTCTATTGTGATTTTGACTTAATTGCCTAATTGCCTAGCTAATAATTACCGTGATAATCTATATGAACTCGAGAGATGAAGTTTAGATTTAGATCTGATTATGATAGCATGTGTTTGTGATTTCTGCATAGATGGAATTCATGATTTGTGTTTAGGATAGAGATATGCCTTTAAGATATATGTAATCTTCTAGAGAACTTGTGCTTTAAATCCCTTTTAATTGTAATTCACATAGAGATATAGTGGATTAGTTAATTAGGGTGTCTTGCTTAATTTTATCATCTGTGAATTTAAGTGAGTATGGGTATTATGCATCGAGAGGTGGTTTTATCTGCTTTAGTATTCTTGATTAATAATTTAGGATATAGAATAATTGATGAGAAGTGGGTTAACTTAAATGAAGCAATAAGTGAAGTTGTGATCTTAAATCTCCGTAATCTTAATTTAACCAGTGGTAATTAGAATTAGTTTACTTATAAATTGAAATTCATTCATTTAAATAAGATTGAGTTGGTTACGGGTTAGTACTTGGTGATTTTTATTTAATAATTCCTTGTGGGAAAGATACTCTACTTTCACTTTATTACTTGTTGACCACGTATACTTGCGTGTTGTGGGTAATTAGATTTTACCCAACACATCCCAGCACAATGGAGTTTGGCACTTTATGTAGTACAATGCTTTGTAAGGTGGCATACCAATGCTCACGTGGTAACTGTTATTGTAGGTAAATTCAACCAACGGTAAATGATCATCCCAGTATCCTTTAAAATCCATAATGCATACTCTCAACATATCCTCTAACGTCTGGATTGTTCGTTCACTTTGGCCCTTTGTTTGAGAATGGTACGCCGTACTCATTCTCAACCGTGTTCCCATGCGTTCTTGTAGTTTCTTCCAAAAGTTTGTCATGAATTGTGGATCTCTGTCTGACACAATTGACAATGGAACTCCATGTCTCGAGCCAATCTCCTTGACATACAACTTTGCTAACTGATCAAGATTGAATCTAATCTTTATTGGAAAAAAGTGTGTTGATTTTGTTAGCCTGTCCACGATCACCCAAATTGCATCGTACCCTTTATGAGTAGTCTGAAGACCTACCACAAAATCCATTATGTTATGCTCCCACTTCCATTCCAGTATTTCCAACGACTGAAGTAATTCACTTGGTCTCTGATGCTCAGCCTTGACTTTTTGACATGGTAAGCATTTCGCGACATATTTTGCAACATCTCTTTTAATATTTGGCCACCAGAAATGTTCACTACTAGAAATTTGACCTATAGCGACGACCTATAGCGACGGTTGGGATGGAACCGTCACAATAGGATACTTATAGTGACGGTCACAAGCTGGCCGTCGATATATACCTTTAAAGATAGTCTATACCGAGGGTCTTACTCTGGCCATCGAGCATTTTTGGAACTAAATACCGAGGTAATGAGACTTAGATAATTGCAATTAGTTGGCGCGCATAAATTCCTCCCAAATTTCCCCCAAATCAGTACCAACATTTTCCTCCAAATCAAATTTTTGGGAAAATCAGCTCTCAAATCAGCCCTCTCTTTCCTCTCTCACCCTTTCTATCTCTTTTCTCAGTCGATCTTTCTCATCTGGTTGCCTTCTCACACGATCGTTCCCTTTCGGTCAAATTGGCCCTTCGGTCGATTCTTCTCATTTATTGGTCGTGCGTCGTGCAAACAAGTGGTCCTCTCGATAGTGAATAAATGCGGTGGAGGTGATTCCCTATTTCCCTCTATTTTTTCGCTCATTACATGACTATATTGACTGTACATAGAAGCCAAAGATATGGATTTGTTGTTTAGGTTAATTGGTAATGTTCAATAATACTTGCATATAATTTGTTCCCCAAGCCCTAGTTTATTGGTGGTTATCTATTGCAGCGAATTATACTCAACATTGTGCTTGTTTAGGTTGATTTTTTGATGTATGTTGATAACCCTTGGTTTGTCAGTCATAACCAACTAGCTTGCCAACATATATGTTATGTACTGTATATTCTACGTAGTGTTTGTGTAATATGTTTTGAAATGAATTTGTTACCCTATTTCCCGATGTGTTAGTTGTGTGAATATTTTGAAAATCATTTGTTAATTCTGAGTTTATGTTGAAAAAAATGTATTCATTGGTGAGCACTGAGCAACTTTAGTCCTCACGTTTGTTAACCATGGGCAGGTGTGATATTCCTATCTTTATTGCAACTTCAAAGAGGGATCACTGATGTTGAAAATAGGAAAAAAAAATAGATTTGTGCAACCAAGTATAGACGAAGAGATGGGATAGACAAAGGTAAGCTGACTGAAATTGAAATAGAGAGAGGAGGAATGTGGTATTTGCATGGAGATGAACACCAAGGTTGTCTTTCCTAGCTACAATCACTCTTTGTGTATGAAGTGTTATAGAAATTAGTGAGCAAACTATTCTAGTTTTTATTTAGCTTTCTTTGGTTATGAAATGGATGTTGGGGGGAATTTAATGGCATAGTTTTACATAAAATTTCTAATAACAATCCGTTGTTGTTTAAAACGTTAGCACTGAATGTGATTTGTCCCTGCTCTACATCAACGTCTAATTTCACAATGAGAGGTGGACTAGCTAGTGTTTGTTCTTTCATAGTAATCTCTTGCTAACCTAGATTTCTCTGTATTTGTGTAACCTCATCAGTAATAATATGTTCAATTCTTAACCTCTAAAAGGAATACAGTTCTATGTCCCCCATTGGCCTAATCCTGATTTCTGATATTGCGACACCTCTTTCTCCAGATTGCTTATCAATTTTGACATTCCATATAGAATTGCAGGCTTAGGTGTGAGAAAAGTATCTCACATGTAGCCGTATCACAGTATCATGAACATTGGGAAGCCGTATCGCTCAATCCACAAACAATATCACTTGGTCATTCTTACATACTACAGTTGGATTAAATTCTCTAGCATTTTAATAACGAGTGAGGATATTAAGTCTATAGCTCTTTTAACATGGTAGCTTGGTAAAACATTCACATTTTACTATAGCTACATGACTAATTTGGTCTCCATATAGATACATGACTAATCTAACATTGAATCCATATAGTTGGAAAAATTGTTGAGAGAAGTCTTTAAAATGAATCCAATTTTGTACTTCCTTAAAGTACTGACTAAAGTTGTTGTTTAATCATTACTTTTATTGATGACTTTCTTGTTTACTTGATTTAATTTTTTTGCAGGCTTATTGGGATTGGACATGGGATGAATTGGTAGCTTATGATCTTCTTGCTACATTTTAGTATGTCAATGATCAAACATGACAGAAAGTGAATTATGTTGGGCATTCCCTGGTAATTTTATGTTATGATTCGATTGCTTCTTTTGCTCATAGAGCCTCTCAATTGATAGTGGATATGTTAACTTCTTTGATATATCCTTTGTAGGGGACTTTGATAGCTCTGGCTTCATTCTCGAAAGGGTAGCTTGTAAGCATGATAAGGTCAGCTGCACTTTTTATTTGTCCTTGACCTTGAAAGTTTTAGTTTCTATTAGAGAAGTAAAGTGTATAAATCTTTTTGTTTTCCTTCTGCATACATCAACATCATTTTGTACCTTCCTTAAGTCAAATCTATGCTACCATATCTTATTCTTTGTTTAATGGTTGTGTTAGGTAGATCAATTTCTATGTTTGGTTGGAGATTGCAAATTACGGACTGTTGACACTGAATTTGGCCATTGCAAGATTATTCATGGATCCGAAGAAGATGATAATACTGCTTTGAAGTATCTTTCCAAAATAGAATTCACCGAGGTCCTGACCAAGGAATCCCTAGCTTTATGTGATAGTGAAGAGTTTGGAAAATTTGTCAGATATAAACCTCATATTAGTATAAAAATTTATGAGTACTTTTGATATTGAAAAAAAATGATTATAGTAGATTCCTGGCTTGTGTTTGTTGAATAAATGTGCATTATTAATTAATTTTTTTTTGAAATCTAAAAAGTCTATAGCGAAAGTCGCCGACGGTCGCTATAGTCCTAAAGATCGTCGCTATAGAGTTTACCGACGGCTTCTATGGCGACAGTCGGCGACCGTTGCTACAGCCTATAGCGATGGTCACCGACCGTCGCTATATGTCAATTTTCTAGTAGTGGTTATCGTAAATTCCGATACATCTTCGTACTCCCCGGGTGAATTGAATATCTGGAATTATGAGCGTTAGATAAAATTTCATCATTAATTTTAGGTACTGATGGAACCCAAATTCTTCCCTCAAACCTTAGTAATCCCTCGGTATCGATCTTGAATTTTGCCTCACTACCCTTGGACACTCTTTCTTTGATTTTATCAAACCCTTCATCTTATAGTTGGGGGCGTTCTTTACCTTGTCCACTAAAGTTGCACTAGCTTCCATCTGGAACAATGTTTCATCCGATTCTTTCAAAAAATTTATTTCCAATTCTAGTTTCGCCATTACTGAAATGAGCTCCTCTTGGGAAGTTAACAACATCAACTTTTTGTGACCCTTTCTACTCAAGGCATCGGCAACCACATTTTCTTTACCTTGATGATAAAAGATTTCTTAATCATAATCTTTTATCAGTTCCAACCATCGCCTCTAACGCATGTTCAGATCCTTTTGTGTGGAAATATATTTCAAACTTTTATGGTCCGTATATATCTCACATTTCTTCCCATAAAGGTAGTGTCTCTATATCTTTAGGGCAAATATCACCGCAGCCAACTACAAATCATGAGTTAGGTATCTTTTTTCATATTCTTTAGTTGCCTTGATGCATACGCAATGACTCTGCTATTTTGCATAAGCACACAACCTAGTCCTGTATGTGATGCATCACTATACACCATAAAATTTTGTGTATTATCCGGTAATGACAACACAGGTGCTATACTTAGTCTCTTTTTTAATTCTTGAAAACTCTTTTCACACTTCTCTGTCCATACAAACTTTACAGCTTTCCTTGTAAAATTTGTCTACGAAGTGACAATCTTGGAAAAATCTTGAATAAAGCGTCTGTAGTAACATGCCAATCCCAAGAAACTCCTCACCTCGGATGGTATCCTTGGTCGTTCCCAATTTATTACATCTTCAACCTTTAATGGATCCACTGAGATTCCATCTTTGTCAATCACAAGCCCAAGAAATTGCACGCGCTCTAACCAGAATTCACATTTAGAGAATTTCGCATACAACTTTTCTCTTCTTAGCGTCTCCAATACTAAACGTAAATTCTCTACGTGATCCACTTGAGTTTTGGAGTACACCAGGATATCATTGATGAACACCACCACAAACTTATCTAAGAATGGTTTAAACATCCTATTCATCAAATCCATAAATGTTGCAGGAGCATTGGTCAAACCAAAAGACATTACCAAAAACTCGTAATGTCTATACCGAGTTCTGAATGTCGTCTTCGGTACATCCTCCATCCTTACCTGTAGTTGATGATACCCACTTCTCAAATCTATCTTCGAGAAGTACTTAGCACATTTCAGTTGATCAAATAAGTCATCTATTCTTGGTAACATATATTTATTCTTAATAGTGACTTTGTTTAACTCCCTATAATTAATGCAAAGACGCATTGATCCATCCTTCTTCTTCACGAACAACATCGGTGCTCCCCACGGTGATACACTCAGCTGAATATATTTCTTGTTTAGCAGCCCTTGCAGTTGTACCATCAGTTCTTTCAACTCCATCGGAGCCATCCTGTATGGGGCCTTCGATATAAGAGCAGTCCCTGGTGCTAAATCCATGACGAACTCAATCTATCTGTCAGCGGATGTCCTAGCAAATCATCCGAAAATACGTCCATGAAATCCCTAAAAACTGGTATCTCCTCTAGTTTCACACCCTTCTTCTGAGTATTGACTATGTATGCTAAATATCCTACACAGCCTTACCTCAATAACTTCTTAGCTTTCATAATCGTCAAACAACTCACTTGTCTAGGCGATTTGCTACCATAGAAAACTACCTTTGACGGAGTTATAAGGTTTACACATTTTTTTTAGCAATCAATTATTGCTTCATAATTGAATAGCCAATCCATCCCTAATATAACATCAAATTCCCCAAGTTTAAATGAGATTAAATCTACTGTCATAACATTTCCCTTAATATTCACCCTATAGTTCTTATATATGAATCTAACAGGAATAACCTCTCTATTCGCAATTTTTATGTTCAAAAAGAAAATTTAACTCTTCACTAAGCAACCCCAAACTCTTAGCAAATTCATCAGATATAAATGAGCAAGTAGCACCCGAATCAAATATTACATAAACATCTATATCATTGATTGAAATGATACTTGACACCACATCTTTTGATTGCACAACATCCTGCACGGACTTGTTGAAGGTCCTGGTCATGGGTCTGTTTGTCGTGATTGGTCTAGTAATAGCTAAAGTATTTCCACTACCACCTCCCTTGCTTCTAGTTGCACTTTCGGCTGTCTTCTTAGGACACTCGCGAGCTAGATGATCCTTTGACCCACATATGAAACAAACACCCTTCTTTGATTGAGAGAAATTCAGAGTAATATAGCACACCCGCTTACCTGTCAAGCACACGCCAGTGTGATTTTTTCCACAGGTAAAACACACTTCAAATTTCTTCTTCTGTTGGCTACACTGTTGACTCCCAACACCTGCACCATCATTCCACTTCCTCTTTGGGTTATTATTTCCACCGTTGTTACCACTAGTTTTGCCTTCACTTTCATTCTTCTTTTTTCTCTGTTCATGATTATATTTTGTTAAGGCATCGCTTCCACCCTCTGCGATAATCGCCTTCTCGAGTACTGTCGAAAATGTCTTCAACTAAAATATAGAGACTCTACTATATAACCAGGGCTTTAGTCCATCTTTAAACCTCCTTGCCTTGTGCTCGTCTGTGTTAACCTGATACGACGCAAACCTCGCTAGCTCATTGAATTTTGCCGCATACTCCGACGCCGTCATCGTACACCGCTTTAACTCTAAAAATTAGACTTCCATCTGATTTTGTCAGGTTTCTAGAAAATACGTTTCAAAAATTGTTTCCTTAAACCTATTTTATGCCATTACTCCCAGACCTCCTCGAGTTTTATTTGTCTGCCACAAGTAGTTGGCTTCTGCTTTCAACATGAACGTTGCAAAAGCAGCCTTCTGGTCTTCACCGACTCTAGCAACATCAAAATCTATCTCTATTTCCATGATCAAGGTCTGTGCCTCAACTAGATTCATGGACCCACAAAATTCTGGTGGTCCAACCACCTTAAAATCGTTAAAGGTCGCAGCTTGATTCAGCGGCTGGTTTTGAAGTGCTCCAATTAATAATGTTGCCAACTGCTGAACTGAGTTAGCATCAGCGTTGTTGTTATTGGTAGACCATTTATGGATTCTTTGTTGTGGTTTACGTCTTCTTGCGGGCATTTTTTTTATTTAAAATACACTTATTAGGTCATTACTCAATTTCTAAAGTATCTTCTACTTAACTTGCACATCATAAATGATCATCACATAACACATAAAATCTTAAATAAATATTAACATTTTATTCATTCATCATCTTTTAGAGACACAGAAAACAATAACATCGTTGCTATTTACATCAATTTCTTGAACTAGTAAAGTTTTAGGATAACGTCATCATATCACATTGGTCACATAACACTTGAAATTTACATTTTATTTATTATATAATTATTCATTCAATAAGTACACTTTCTATTAAGGCCTATTAAGACGTTGCACAACCTTACGGCGCTCTTCTTCCATAATACGGAACATCGTTCTATGATCTCACATATACCATGGCAACTCCTCAAACTGAGTCGGATAATACATGACTCAGTCTTGAGCTTTGTTTATCACAATGTGGAAAACACAATCCATCTCTTCCATCTTGACCTTCTTTGCTTATACCTCTCCCTCTGCTACATCTGCACGCTGGGAAGCCTTCTCGTAAGCATCTTCAGCTCTTACTCTCTTAGCGGACTCTTATTTGAGGTTATCCTTCAGTTTCGCAACCTCCTCCATCAGCTGCTCCTTTCCCCCCTCTATGTGAACTAGCTTCCATTCCACATTATCGAGACATTCTTCAAGATCTTGGATCTCATCGTCCTTCTGTGTCATCGGTGTAAGAACCCGAATTTTCAAAAAATACTAAAATAAGAATTTAGTAAATAAAATTCTTAAGGCATGAGAAGTGTTCGAATAAGAATATATGTATATGTTGTGAGGTATATGGAATGGTGTTGCATGAGATAATATAAACTATGCAATAAGTGATTTCTGTGTTTAATAAACATATTATTATTATATATTTGTTGTTTATTGAAGAGGCGAGTTATTTGAAGTAAAGAAGATGGATAAAAATCTATCTATTGATATTAAATAATTTATGTGAAATTATTTTATAATAGTAAGTTGGTGACACTGAATATCTGTGATAATCACCAATTTCTTGAGTATTGGTACGAGTAAGTATCAAGTTTAAGGTAGTGCAACCTTACTCTTTAATGGTGGATGTATAGGAGATGGGCTAAACGATTCCCTCAGAGAGCGGAGGTATATACGAATTAGTAACCGATCTAACTCACTGTGAAAACAGTGTAGACGAGACGGAAACAAATTTGTTGGTTGTTTGTGGGAAACCACTCAGTGGCCTATATTGAATACTATTAAAGACTCGATGAGTGCTAGGTTTAGACTTGCATATATGTACGTTGTTGACGAGAGAAGAAAATCGATATACTATTAAAGTGGTTAGATGTAACGACCCCAAAATAGGTCCATTCCATCCAACCCATTCTGAGTCGCCAAATATATGGTACGGAAAACAACTACAACTTTATTACAACAATTATCATGCAAAATACAACAACACATATCTTTGTGAGTTTGGATACAAATATATACCAACTATATAGCACGTCACAATGACACCTTACATAAAGGTATAGTCAAAAAGCATTTTAGAAATTAGAATCTTTGGGAAGTGCTCAAGGAAACCTTCATACATGGGAGGCCATGCTTTTTAGGTTATGGTAGATATCATATGGCCACGAAATTATCCTTGGTTGACCTAATAGACCCCAAAGAGAAAAGCGAGAAGATTACTATCATATTCTTCCCAATGGTGAGTCTTCTCTTGACATATCATTATCTCCATTGTCTCTAATTGGGTATTATACTCCAAACAAATACCAAGATTATATAGGTAGTGCTTGTAAATATACTCAGCAAGTGGATGAGCACAACCATGTCTTATGATAACACGAGTTTGTATGTCATTAGACATCTTGTATGATAGTGACAAAACACCCTTCCAAAGTTGGGTTCGCCTCACCCTATTTGATTCACCAAATATAACTATTAAATGATGTATAAAATACAACACACTAAAGTCCTCAATAAAATTATTTCCATACTCTTTAGGGAGAACCTCAACAACTATAGACCACCGTTCTATTCCCTTGTTATCCCCCGCTCGACCCAGCTACACTTTTATTACCTGAAAGGAATTGTGAAACAAAAGGGTGAGCACAAATAGCCCAGTAAAGAATATCATAACTAAAGATAATTAAATTATCAATAGCCTTCATCAGTAATAAATCAGAGATTTAGAACATACGGTAGATGATAAAACTTTTCAACCATAGTTTGCGTAAGCAAGCAATCCATTAAAAAGAGTCAAATAGTATAAAGTCTATTGTCTTCTCCACGTTAAAAGTCCACCAACAATGTTTTATCCACGTGACATCAATCAAGCAGTTCCTTTCCACAATCATATGAATAACTCATAATCATAATTGTGATTCTAAATTCCTCTTCTCATCCGGAACGAAGATAATTTTCATCACTGTCTTTACGAAACATCAAATATCATGGTTATACCAAATCATAGTTCTGTTCATAATCATACTAATAAATTCATCTTTGCACCACGGGCCAAAGATATTCATCAATGATTCATCTTTACACTACAAAGCAAAGATATTCAACAACAGGTCATCTTTGCATACTTGAGCCAAAGATATTCATCAATAATTCATCTTTGCACTACAAATTTAAAGATATTCAAGAAAAAGTCATCTTTGCATTACGAGCAAAAGATATTCATCAATAATTCATCTTTGCTTTCTGTGCTAAGATATTCATCAACAAGTCATCTTTGCACTCTTGGCCAAAGAGAACCTATAGTCGCGATCATACCAATAATCTACCCATCTTTACACTCAAGTTAAAGAGAAATATCATCATTAGGGTTATAAGAATGTTATATAAAAACAATATAATCAAAACATGGTTTTAATTTCAAGAGTAAGATTCATAAATCAACGATAATTTGGTCAGAGAAGAAACCAATTTGTCGTGAATAGTACCCGTATTAAATACATAAAACCGCAGTATATCGTGCATAGTAACCTCGACACGAAAAGATAAAGTTTCATAATAAAATCCATATCAATATTTATAACACCTTAATCCAAATGTTATAAAATCACTTAATAATATCAAAATCTTAATATTCTTAATATTACAACAATATTTAATAATTTCTAAAACTTATAAACAATTTAATTAAATTATTTACACTTTACTAATTAATGCATTTAATCATCATAAAATGCCAAACTCATAAGATTTCATCACCAATAACCAAAACCCTCATCAAAAATGCATATACCTCATATATGATTCTCAAGCCATAAAATCATAATTTTCAATTTTCTTACTTCACATAACATATTTAATTCATTTACTCATAACTAGAACATTTTCATGAAAAATACCAAATCGGTTCCAAAATATTTCTTTTACGAGATTTAGCATAACATAGTCCCATATTGAACATATATTTTTCTCTAAATTTTAAAAATTAATTTACTATTTTTCATATGGCCAAAACCACCAAATATTTAAACATTTATCATAAATTATACTTTTATCCACAAATTCTGAAATTTACACAGTATACTGATATTATATAGATGTACTCCCAATAAAAATTTCATCAATTTTGGAGTTAATCACAAGGAGTTATAAGCGGTTACTTTTAAAATAGTCTTTTCTCATAAAATCCATAACTCCTAATCTATACATCAAAAAATCGCCATTTTTGGACACAATCTACAAAATTCATCAAAATATCATTTCAAATTTTTCTAGAATTTTTGAAGGTTCAAAAAAATTTTGAAACTAAAAAACATAATAACCCTTAAAATCCCTTACTATCCCTTACCTTAAAAAAAGCGATCTTTGGAATATGGGATATAACTTATTTGAAGCGAACTTGCACCGTATAGCAACACTCAAGATATCTAAATACTCACAAAAATACGCTCGATAATATAGAGAGAGAAAACTTCAGTTTCTGGTGTGATTTTCAATTATAACCTAAGCACCCTATTTATAGGAAAATACTTAGAACACCAAAGTAGAAAATTTAATAAATTAATATTATTATTTTTTTCCACATCTTCCTACGCATCCAAGCATCTGAATTCAGTCTCTAGCACATGTTAAAGATGCCCACCAAACACAAAAAACGTTTTTCTTATTTAAATTATTTTAAACTTCCAAAAATCAATTATTTCGGAGCTTCGGAACTTCAATAATTCATAATAAATAGCTCTTTTATCAGAAAATTTGAATCTCGCGTGTTTTTATAGAAAATTCAATTCTCTACAACTTTGCGTAAGAAAGTTTTCCAAATTCCAAGCAGAAATTGGCAAGAAATCCACAAGCGGACGATTTTACGATCATAATCAAATTTCGATCAAGAAATGGGGTCCCACCGACATGTTTAACATGTTTTAAACATTTATTGTAACAAAAATATTCTTCCTCCTCATATACTCATATATTCCACATTCACTGTAAAAATATCACCATTATTATATTATTAAAATATAATAACATATTTAAATGAATTATTTTATCGAGAAAAAGATAAAATATTAATTTTCAACAATTGTCACATTAAAAATTTTCTCCATCTATATCCACATAAAATAAATATTTTTCTCATCATAAAAATCAATAATTAATTATTCACAAATAATATTGCATAATCGCAATATTAATGACCGTGAGTTCAAGAAAGAGGGGCTTTCGATATAAAGATTTCTCCTTCTTGGGCCTTGATTAGGTGACCAAACCTCTCCTTAGGCGAACTTTCTAGACATTGGCAATAATGTTTTCTAATAATATTATTAGGATAATATGAATTATTGCTTCGATAATGGAAAATACTTGTGTAGTGACAATTATTAAAACAACAATAATATAAAATATCAACGCGACAATTATTGAATCAATAAAATAAAATATTGAACAAATATTTTGTAACAATTATTGAGTAGTGCCTCTTTACGTGAAAGTCAATAATTCAAAAATCGTGCAATACTGGTGCTCTTTGTGCAACAACGCGTATTACTTTACTTTACCCACGGGTATTCCAACGATGTTAACGATAACAATTCTATTTATTATTTATAAAAGCTCCCTTTTGTCGTTTTCTTCATCAAACGGTTATTACATTATGGGGCCCCCAAATGGTTGCGGCATGAGTAAATGCGAATATTCCAAGCGAGAAAGAATATTCCACGACCAAACGAATATTCCCAAACAATAATGAATATTTTTAACCACTTGCTTATTTTGAAAAAAATTATATATATCACCCTTAACTTTAACTTTTATCAATTTAACCATTTCTTGAATAGTAATTATAAGAAAAATTGAATACTTTTATTTCATAAAATTAGGGGCCTTACATTAAAGAATTATTGAGTAATTTGATACCTGACGAGAAGGGAAGATTAAAGGAATGTATATGTGTTATATATATACCTTGAATTATGTGATTTGGTGGAAGAGAAATAATTATAGTATATTTCTACTAAAGGATATTAAAATAAATTCTAGCATTTGATTATTTTAATAAAAGGGGAATATTATTTTGATATTACCTTATATAGCTTTTGCGAGGAAATGTGTGTGATTAAGTAATGTGGTAAATATATTAAAACATATTTGCTATATAAGTTGATGGAAACAATTTATCATAATAGGAAATAAACTTATTTTCTATATATAGTGTGTGCATGTCGTGCATTTAATATTTTAATAATACATAATATTAAGAGTAATATCTTGAGAAAATGAGTAAATCGTTTTATTATGATTAGTTCCTATATTTAGAGAAAACATGATAAAACATCTTATGTTATGTTATGACGAAATACGTAAATTTTGATTATAGTAAGGTGGTGGGAAATGAATAAGTAATGAGAATAAGTAATAAGCTTAATGTAAGCTTGTGTGATATGCTTAGTGCGGCAAAATGATGGAATAAGAATTCATTAAATAATTTAATGAATGAATAATTGAAGGAATGAATTTGTATGTGCAATGATTTTATATTATATAGTAGCTACATCTATATGATATGAATTGAAGTGTGACACTTCAATGGTAACTATATAATATAGGTAGTATTTGAATATATAGGTATAAAGGCTTGTATGTTAGCATTATGTACAAGTGAGATAATAAAATGTAACATGGTGCAATAGATCACTTCCATGACCATGTTATAAGATGTAATATTGAGAATAATATTGTTTTGTGAGATTATATTATTATAAGCTTGTGGACTATTAATTACTAAGTTCATATAATTATGTCTTGTGTGGCATAACTAGTGAAGTTAAATTGAAGGGAGATTTAATGGGAAGTATTAAGAGAAAATAAATGAGGAGTTCATAAATAATTGATATTAATTATCATTATAATAATTAAGTGTATTTGAGATGATAACTTTTATGGAAAATGATGGATTGAGAATATCCAAGTATTTTATAATTAGCCCAATTAAAATATTAATTGGAATAAACCAATGTACATGGATTATATAATTCTATGTGACTGGGTTTATATGTATGCACATTTGGGGGAAAATATCAAATAAACCTAAGTATGCTAGTAGTAGTTTTGCAATGCTGAGATAATTGGCTTGTCCCAAAACTAGTGTCCCAATTGTTCTCTATTTCTCATTCACGTGTTTGGCAAAAAGTCTAAGGCCTATCTCATTTCTTCTTCATTACATTGTAGTCTGATAATGGCTAGAAGGATGGGGGAAGTGGAGTTGGTAACCAACTCTCCAACATCCAATGGCTTCTTCTTCCTCCCCTTGGATTAGTTCAATGTGCAAAGCCATGATTTGGATAATCCTTCCTCTATAAATAGAGACTCCTTCATCTTATTTCTCTTCTGTTGAGATGTGTGAGAAGTGGCTATGAAGAGTCAATAAAATTGGAGAGCAATCAGAAGTTAGGAAGGCTATGCTTAGCATATTGAAGCATTCAAGAGGTAATAACATTAATTATATGTTCTTGATTCCTATATTTTACAAGTCCTTAGAAATATCATGAAAAAGTAGCTTTTGAGTCACAAAATTGATGGCTAAGGGTTGTTATAATCCATGAATTAATGCTAGGCATCGTTAATATGGTTGAATACGAAATCAACGGAAGTTAAACGAACCAATTTGGTTGAGAAACGAATTCGTAGTGAATGATTTCACTAAATTGTCCAAAATATGAATATTTGCATGAACATGAGTTGTGAATTCATATTTGGGTTAGTTAATGTTTATGTTAATTGATGGGTATTATAGTATGTTGTAGTTCTATGAATTACGAATCCATAGAATTGAAAACGGACTAATTTGGACATGTATAACTCAAATTATGAAGGTTAGAAGGGAAGTTTTGCTTGTTAGCTCTTAACAGGGCATGAAATTTCCCACTTATTAGATAGCTATGCCCGCCCGTGGCTATTTTAAAACAAGACCCCCGCCCGGTGAAGGTGTGGCCATCTGATCTTTGAGAAAATTTGATGAACATGTTTTGCTAAAATGGTCATAACGTTTTCATACGAACTCCGATTGAGGAAATTCAAGATGATCCAGAACGAGAACGAATAAACCTACAACTTTTTTCTTTAAGTGTTTCAATTGGAGGTTATTAGGAAGGGTCAAAATAGTCATTTTAGTGACTGTTACGTAATCGAAGGCCATCGGAGGGCGTCGAGCGAGTACATGCACAAGTATAGTGCTCCCGACGATGGAATATGTTATTCTAAGTGATGTAACATGAAAATGCATGATATTAGACATGACATAAAAGATTACCTTACCTATAGTGGAATGCTTTATCATGACTTCGTATGTGTTTTCAAAAGAAACTTAATGATTTTTGAAAACAAACATTGACGAACCTTGAGTCTTTGAAATTATGATATTTTAACACATACATCTTGTTGAGTTATGAGTATACTTAAGAATGAGAAGTGATTTAAATTTGCTTTACTTATTATCAACTTACAATAGCTTAATTGAAAATGATTTCTAAAGAAAACTTGAAACTTTAGGAACGAACTTAAAGTAACTTGTGTACTTAAAGTTCTAAACATGATAACATATATTCATGGATTAGTTAGCTATGAAATGAAATTAAAAGTTGCACTTAGTTGCTTTACCTTGGCCTAGAATAACTTTTAAAAGTGAACGTGAACGCCTTATGCCCCTAGACATGACGATTATGTTCATCTTTTAGCTAAGCATGAATTGGACCTTTCAAGTGTGGTTTAGAATACGTCTTCAAATAATGAACTATGCTATGTCTATGTGAAGCATACTAGTAGAGGCTTATTAGTACCAATATATGGTTTAAAAGCTTATATCATCGAATCTTGTTAAAGAAAGTTGTTAAGCTTTATTGATTGAAATAAATCATTATGAAACTAAGTAGTTTGAATATGAACGACATAGATCACGTATCTATAAACTTTAAATATGTGTCGAACACATAGCGAGTCAAGTGAGTGATAAATGTATATGAAGTTGATGTCAAGTACGGATGGTTAAGGAATACCTATACATATATAGCAATTCTAAAAGTATAATGAGAATGTGAAATGAATGTTTTACGAACTGTGACGCCCCCAAAATAGGTCCAATCCACCCAACCTATTCTGAGTCGTCAAATACATGGTACAGAAACAACTACAACTTCATTAATACAATTGTCGTGCAAAATACGACAACACATAAACTGTGAGTTTAAATACAAATATTATCTTCTAGACAATATCTATACTTAAATAAATCCTCATCACATTTATTGATACATTATTTTACAAAAATGGTGAGGACTACTAAACAACTCTCTCTAGAACCTTCATTCCATACCCCAACTCGTATTCGCTATATTCTCGCCTCTTGAGAAGAAGAATGGAACAAAAAGGAAAAGGGTGAGCTCAACTAGCCCAGTAAAGAATATTATGACTAAGATAATGTACAAGAAATTATCCTTAGTCTTCAACAGGGAAAAATCTGATAGAATGCAATAGACAACAAGTTTTAGATCAACAACTGCAGCGGAAACAATAATTCATTAGAAGAGTTAAGTAGAGAATGAAATCTACTATCATCTATGAATTTAAAAGTCCATCATCGATATTTTATCTCTGTAACATCAATCAATATACATCATAAATCAAATAGTCATCTTTGCACTACAGGCCAAAGATATTCATCTGTTGGTCATGTTCATCTCAACACCTGTTCATCTTTGCATTACGGGCCAAAGATATTCATCAGAAAATCATTCATCTTTGCACTACATGCCAAAGATATTAAATAATATCATCATTTAGGATTGAGGATGATGAAAAATATTTTAAAGAAAACGAATCCGGTGAAACAAAAGAACAAATATTAAGGATTCGTACTTTAAACAATCCAAGTTCAAAAATACTTCATAAATAACCAGAGTGGAGTAAAATTCAAGAATGATCAAAACATAGATCCAATCAAAGATAGGAATCATAACAGACAATCGTGAACACAGAAAAGAAAATTTAATTTTTCTATGAATAGTGTCGTATTCGTGAATAGTGTCGTATACGTGAATAGTGCCGTATACATGAATAGTAACTCTGACACTAAAAGATAGAAATTTCACAAAAAATATCATCATGCTTCGTGAATAGTACTCGTGAATAGTAACTCATGAATAGTAACTCATGAATAGTAATCCCGACATAAAAAAGTTCCAAATTTGATAAAAAGTTCCAACCAATATTTTGGCATAATGATATTGAAGAAATAATATCACTTACGAAGAAAATAACATCCCTTACCTCATAAAGAATAGTACTTCTGACTGGAATACTGGATATAGTGCTGAAAGAACTTGCACCGTATAGCAATACTCAAAGTACTAAAATACTCACAAAATACGCTCGATATTATAGAGAGAAATCTTTAGTTTCTGGTGTGATTTTCAATTCTAACCTAAGCACCCTATTTATAGGAAATTGCTTAGAACACCAAAGTAGAAAATTCAATATAATAATATTATATATAAACAAAATTCATACGCCCACATCTTGAATCTGAATTCAGCCACCATGCATATGTTAAAGATGCCCACAACATATAAAAAACGTTTTTATTAATAAAAATAAATAAAACTTCCAAAAATCAATTATTTCAGAACTTCAAAAATTCATAATAAATAGCCCTTTTATCAGAAAATTCGAATCTCGCGACTTTTTATAGGAAATTCAATTCTCTACAACTTTGCAGAAGAAAGTTTTAACAAATTTCAAACAGAAATTGACCGAAATCCAAATACGGACAATTTTACAGGCTATAATCAAATTTCAGTCAAGAAATGGGGTCCACCGACACACAAAACATGTATTAATCATTTAATGCAACAAAAATACTCTTCCTCCTCATATACTCATATATCCCACATTCATTGTAAAAATATCATCATTATTCTATTATAATAATATAATAAAATATTATTTTATCAGAAAAAATAAAATATCAATTTTTTAACAATTGTCACCTTAAAAATTTTCTCCATCTATATCCACATAAAATCAATATTTTCCTCATGATATAAATCAATAATTAATTATTCACAAATAATATTACAGAATCACAAGATCTTGTGCAACCGTGTAGCTCCAGGAAAGAAGGGGCTTTCCAATAAGAATTTCTCCTTACTGGCGCGCAATTAGGTGACCAAACCTCTCCTTAGACAGAACTTTCTAGACATTGCCAATAATGTTATCTAATAATATTATTCAGATAATATGAATTATTGATTCGATAATGGAAAATATTGTGTAGTGATAATTATTGAAACAACAGTAATATAAAATATCAACGCAGCAATTATTGAATCAATAAAATAAAATACTGAACAGTAATTACTGTAATAATTATTGAGTAGTGCCTTCTTACATAAGAATCAATAATTGGTGCAATACTGGTGCTATCTTGTGCAACAACGCGTAGACATCGTGTTTTAACCATAGGGTATTCAAAAGATAACTTGGTAATAATCGCTACCGTTATTTATAAACAACTTATACTTGTCATTTTTTTTCATCCAATCGCTTTTTCGTTATGGGGCCCACATACAAGACTGCTGCCGTGTCGTCGTCATTAATATTCCCGAAAGCAGAAGAATATTCCACGACCAAAGCGAATATTCCAAACAATAATGAATATTTTATAACCACCTGCTTATTTTAAAATATTTGCGCATTTTACCCATAACTAATCACATTAATCCAATTAACCCTTACTATTTCAAAATAATAAATAGAGAAAATTAAATCTTTATTTATAAAAAGTTGGGGTCTTACACGAACCTAGTTAGAAAATAATGTAACATTGTTATTACATTGAGAATGCATGAAATATGTTACTGATGGATATGAATCCATGATTATATAACTGTGTAGGAATACACGAAGTGCAGTTAAGCGTTAAGCAATTAAGTCGTAGTTCATAAACTACGAATCAGGCAAGTCTTTCAGTTCCTATTTGATATATGAATTCGATAACTGTTAGTTGAGCTATATTTTGCTATGATAATGTTGATGTATATATATGAAATGCATATGAGATATGTATGAAAGTTGAAAGTTGATCTTTGATGATATGTTTGTGAATTAAATTTCTATGCATGTTATGTGTGAAGTAACATGTGTAGTTAATATTAATTGATTATGAATGCATGAGCTGAATATGTTATTATATGTTATGTGCTGCATGAAAACTGTTAGAATTGTTGGGCTATCAAGTTCACCCTTGCAAATAACTACTTTTGCAGGTTAAAGACTCACGGTAAAGATTTCGTGCTTCTTGGTTGACAAAGTAGATAGTTTCACGATGAAGGATACTATTTAGATTATTACTTGAACCATGTTTAGGTTCTAGGAGTGTACTTGATATATACATACGATGTTTAATACTTGTTGTATTGTAAGGATGTATTAGTTAATACATAGAGGATATCGAATCAAGATGTAAAATTTTATACAGTAATTCCAATAGACTGAACCATACCATATAGTATATTCAAGAATTATAATTGGTTCAAAGTTATGAAATCAATAAAAGATTTTATTCAAGAGATTGAGAAAGTTTAAATTATTTCGCATTTTTATAATATCGAAGCTGATGTAATACATGAATAGTAAATGACCAGGATTAGACACTTATAAAAGTTTGGGGTCATTGTGCAGATCCTGGAAATGGAATGATTTTATATTCTAAATTTTAATAAGTAAAGTTTTATTCATTAAGTTATGAATGAAAAATATAAATAGTTAGACGATAGTAGTATCGTGGAGGACCGGATCTGAGGTTCGAAGGGACCCGAATTTGGGGGCGTCACAATCGGACTTTGATGTTCATCTACCAGCTCTTCCAATTCTGTGAGAGCCCCAAATCCGGGTCCCAAATCACTGCGGATTCGGTTCAATCATTCTAACACTATTACTATATTTGCGGAAGTTATAAACATAAATTGTTTATGCAATACATTACACACTATTCCCCCAAGGTCGAGTAACCTTAACTTATACACAATTCATAACTTAACTAACACATAACATTATTATCATTTAATACTATTACAAATTAATCGCGCACATTAACTTTAAGCTGGAACTGTCTTTAACCTTTCCTTGTATCCGACACATTCGCCTTAATCTACAATATTTTATCATGATATAGTAAAGGTGAGCATAAGATTGCCCAGCAAGTTTAAGTTCAATAATTTAATTATATATCATGATTTAAAGAATCGAATAATAAGCTGGCTATAATTCAACAATATAATTGTGAACTAGTAGGAACAAACTTTTGACTGAACAAGTATTAAACATGAACAAATATATCTGGACCGAATGGTAATGAAGGTGATCAGCCTTTCATACCTGACTTATACATGCAATATGTATAAAGTACAATTCTACAATAGCAATCAGCAATGATTTACCATAAGCATATCTGAATAAAACAACTCTTAGTAGAGTTAAGTAAAAACTTGCCTGAACCGTTGATTACTGCTACGCAATTTTTATCGCTTTATCCGAAGACATAATATTAGTAATATAGATATCCAATATTAGAATAATATCATCACAATATAATACTATTATATATATATACATAGAATAACCTAAACACATAATCACATAATCCTATCAGTCTATAACACACACAACTCGATATTAAATCAAACTATTTCAGTCTAACCTGAATCCGACACAATTCTGACATCCCGACGGTCTAGTTGGACAATACTCGAGTTTAAGTTCAATTAAACTCTACCTAAACACTTAACAATTATCTTAGATAATTTTAATCACAGTCAAAATAATTTTTCATAAGTTCGTAATAATTTTTAAATAATTATTACTATTTATCATAATTTTTCAATCACTTATAACGTATTTATATAATATAAATACCACAATATTCCTTTATCATTAATATTTATATAATACTAAATATTAATGGAAATCATAATATAATATTATAATATAGTTATAATATTAAAAGTATTTTAATACCTTAAAAATCATATTTATATGATTTTTAAAGCAGATTAAATCCATTATTCGATAATTGATATTAATATTAAAATATTAATATTTTCATGACAAAATATCAAAAGTTATATTTTATAACTTAAAATATTTTTATAATACTTAAATCATTTTTATATGATTTATCAAACATTAATTATATTTTTCCACAATTTATTTAATATATTTATTAAATAAACTAATTATCATTAATATTGATTAATTAATAAAATTCATCACAAAATATTAAAAGTCACTTTGAAAATATCTTTAAATATTTTCTTATACCATAATATGATTTTTCATGTATTAAAATAATTTTAAATAATTTATTTAATATTATAATTAAATAAATTAAATACCATTTATATTCCAAAAAAATTAAATAATTATGAAATATACTCAAAATAATTAAAACTATTTTTTAGACTTTAAAAAAAAATTGGAATATATTTTGTATTTTTAATAATTAAAAACTATATAATTCGATTTATTTAATTAAAATAATTATTTTCGGAATATAATAATTATTAAAATAATTTATATAAATGTACGTAACCGTCGCTATAGGTGTTCTTGAGCCTGTTCTTCATCAACCCAGAACTTCATGTCAGTGTGTATGCTAGCTAGTTTGACCACAATTAAAACTTATATATTGTTGTTATCTGGGCTGTTTAATGCAATAATGAGGTAGTACAGATGTAGTAATACAATCATAAACAAATTACCTGGCCAAAATATGAACAACTTGCAAGATCTAAGCTACAGAAACACATGTCAGACATGTTCTTGAGTTTCTGGGCTACCCAGAAACTCAAGTAGTTCGAAGGTACAACTTTGCAGCCTTGAATCTTTGCGTTTCATGACTTGTTTATGTGATGTAAAAGTTCAAAACAGTAGGATCTAAGTATTTATGTCAAGCTACAACAATAATTCAAAGGATAAACTTAACAACCTCAAAACACTAGGATCTAAGTCAGTCAAAATAGGCCACAACAACTGTTCTTGAACATTTCTAGAAAACCCAGAAATGTTCTTGAGCAGTTTGGTCAACGGTGATTTGACCACCAATAATTTTGATTCTAAGAAAGATCTGAGTGATCTAATGGCTTGGATGTGTAGTTCTTATAACATTCTACATGGTTAAAACAATAACATGACATGTCTATCTAAACACAACAAGATATGAGCCCACGAAACCAAGTTTCGTGGCCGGTCAATGCAGTTTGATTGCATATAACAAGAAATCCAGACATGATATGACCCTGATTCCAGTTTCAGATCACAGTCCTCATGTCATCTAACACATAAAGATTTAAAGCCTCTGACATTCGCTTGTCAGGTCATAATTTTCCGTTTTCCAGATTTTTGAAAAATGCTATTTTGTGCACTTTGATGTTATGGATTCACTATATAGCAACCCAGATCATCAAGTGACACCTTCTAACACAACTTTAAACAAAAGATAATAACAAATAACATGGATCACATAATTTCCAAAATTTTAGGGTTTTTACCACTTTGAGCTTTGATCTTGGATTCTGACTTCTGATTTTGATATTGGCTTGATATAAAATGATCATGGCTTTATTTTTGACTGACTTCCTCTCAAAATTTCAGAGGTTGAAGAGAGAGAAAGGGTCTTGGCTAAAATGAACACAAACGTAAGATTTTTCTTCCTTTAATCTTTCAACTTTTTGATTCCATGGCCAAGAATGTTGCAATGCGGCCTCATGGCTGATTTGTGGTGTAGTGGGACACATGTCAAGTCCCCTTGGTGAAACACCACACAAATTAACCAAATATCTCATACTTACTAAATAATACAAAAAGGGTAAAATGGTCATTTGACTTTAAATTTTAATGGCAACATGGTCTTTTGTCCCAAACCCTTGGTGTGACGCCCCCAAAATAGGTATACATCACCCATTCTGAGTTGTCAATACATGGTACAGAAGCAACTACAAATTTATTATTACAACAGTAAAACTGTGAGTTTGAATACAAATATTATCTTCTAGACAATATCTATACTCAAATAAATCCTCATCACATTTACTGATACATTATTTTACAAAAATGGTGAGGACTACTAAACAACGCTCTCTAGAACCTTCATCCCATACTCCAACTCGTACTCGCTATATTCTCGCCTCCTGAGAAGAAAAATGGAACAAAAAGGAAAAGGGTGAGCTCAACTAGCCCAGTAAAGAATATTATGACTAAGATAATATACAACAAATTATCGTTAGTCTTAAACAGGGAAAAATCTAATAGAATACAATAGACAACAAGTTTTAAATCAATATTCGTAGCGGAAATAATAATTCATTAGAAGAGTTAAGTAGAGAATGCAAACTACTATCTTCTATATATGAATTTAAAAGTTCATCGTCTATCTTTTATCCCTGTAACATCAATCAATATATATCTGGAATCAAATATTCATCTTTTCACTACAGGCCAAAGATATTCATTAGTTGGTCATGTTCATCTAAACACCTATTCATCTTTGCACTACGGGCCAAAGATATTCTTCAGAAATCATTCATCTTTGCACTACAGGCCAAAGATATTCAATAATATCATCATTTAAGACTGAGGATGATGAAAAATATTTTTAAAGAAACGAATCCAGTGAAACAAAATGACAAGGATTAAGGATTAAGGATTCGTACTTTGTTTTATCCATGTCCAAAAATACCTCAAAAATAATTATAGTGGTGTAAAATTCAAGAATGATCAAAACATGGATACAATCAAAGCTAGTATCCATAATAGATATTTTGGACGAAAACAAAAAAAATTAATTTTTCCGTGAATAGTGTCGTATTCGTGAATAGTGTCGTATATCGTGAATAAAGGTCATTATATCGTGAATAGTAACCCCGACACAAAAAGTTCCAAATTTGATTAAAAGTTCAGATCAATACTTTGGCATAATGATATTGGAAGAAATAATATCATTTTAAAAAATAATATCCCTTACCACGAAAGATCAAGACTTCTAACTGAAAACAGGATATAGGCTATGACTTGAACTTGCACTCCGTATAGCAATACTCAAAATACTCACAAGAATATACTTCGATAATATATAGAGATAAAACTTGAGTTCTGGTGTAATTTTTTCAATTCTAACCTAAGCACCCTATTTATAGGAAAATGCTTAGAACACCAAAGCGTAAAATTTAATAAAATATAAATATATATATCAAAAGTCCTACGCCACTCTTGAAATCTGATTTCAGCTCAATAAGCACATACCACCTTCTAGAAAAAGTAAGAAAAAATGTTTTTTTAATTTAAAATAATTTAAACTTCCAAAATTAATTATTTTGAACTTGAACTTCAATAATTCACAATAAATAGTCCTTTTGTGTGGAAAATTGAAACTAGCGACTTTTTATAGGAAATTCAATTCTCTACAACTTTACGTAAGAAAGTTTTCCAAATTCCAAATGTAAATTGGGTGAAATCCACAAACAAACGATTTCTTGTGCTATAATCAAATTTCAAATAAGAAATGGGGTCCACCGACATATAAAACATGCTTTAAATATTTTGGTAACAAAAATACTCTCTCCTCCACATATACTCATATATCCCACATTCATCGTAAAAAACATCATCATTATTATATTATTAAAATATAATAATATATTTAAATGAATTATTTTATTAGAAAAGATAAAATTTCAATTTTCAACAATTGTCACATTAAAATTTTCTCCATCTATATCCACATAAAATCAATATTTTTCTCATCATATGAATCAATAATTAATTATTCACAAATAATATTACGAATCACAATAATGACAACCGTGCGGTTCGTAAAAGAGGGGCTTTCAATAAGAATTTTTCCTTCTTTGGCGCAATTAGGTGACCAAACCTCTCCTTAGACAAAACTTTCTAGACATTGCCAATAATGTTATCTAATAATATTATTAGAGATAATATGAATTATTGCTTCGATAATGAAAAATAATGTGTAATGACAATTATTGAAACAACGGGGAATATAAAATATCAACGCAAAGAATTATTAGATCAATAAAATAAAATCTTTGAATAAAGAATTACCTTGTAACTATTATTGAGTAGTGCCTTCACGTAAGAATCAATAATTGGTGCAATAATACTGGTGCTACTATGTGTTAACCACCGAGTATTTTAACAGTATTAACGGTAACAACTACGCCGTTATTTTTAAGTAACTTATATTTGTCGTTTTCTTAATCCAATCACTTTCCGTTATGGGGCCCATACATGGTCGCGCTTCGCAAATCGTTCGAATATTCCCGACAAAGATTGAATATTCCACGACCATACGAATATTCCCCGACAACAATGAATATTTTATAACCACTTGCTTATTTTGAAATATTTGCGTATTTTACCCATTACTATCCACATTAATCAAATCAACCCTTACTATTTCAAAATAATAAATAGAGAAAATTAAATTTCATTAATAACAAGTTGGGGTCTTACAACCTCCCCTCCTTATGAAATTTCGTCCTCAAAATTGACGTACGTACCTGATTTTTCAAAAAGGTGAGGATACCTCGCTTTCATTTCTGTTTCCAATTCCCAGGTCATTTCTTCTATAGCATGATTCCTCCACAAAAATTTAACTTGTGGTATGACCTTTGCGCGTAGGACATGTTCCTTCCTATCCAAGATCTTGACAGGTACCTCTTCATACGTTAAGTCTTCGGCTATTTCGTCCGGTTCTAACTCTATAACGTGGTTCGGGTCTTTCACATATTTCTGAAGTACAGATATGTAAAACACATTATGAACACGAGACATACTCGGAGGTAACGCGAGTCTATAGGCTACATTTCCTACTCGGTCAAGAATTTAAAATGGACCAATAAATCATGGATTGAGCTTTCCTCTCTTCCCAAATCTTGTAACTCCCTTCCATGGAGCAACTCGCAACAATACATGATCCCCTATACTAAATTCCACGTCCTTTCGATGAAGATCCGCATAACTCTTTTGTCGATCTTGTGCCGTTTGTATACATTGTCGAATCATTTAGATCTTTTCCGTAGTCATACGTACCAACTCAGGTCCCAATAATGTTGCTTCACCCACCTCGTCTTAACATACTGGAGAGCGACATTTTCGTCCATATAATGCTTCGAATGGAGCCACACCTATACTTGCCTGATAACTGTTGTTGTAGGAGAATTCCACCAATGGTAAATACTTATCCCAACTGCCCTTGAAGTCTAGGACACAGAGTCTTAATAGAACTTTAAGAGTTTGAATAGTCCTCTCGATTGTTCGTCCGTTTGAGGATGGTATGCCGAATCGAATAAATAGAATCCGTGCCCATAGCTTTTTGCAAGCTAACCCAAAATCTTGAAGTGAATCTTGGGTCACGATCCGAAACTATGGATACTAGCATGCCATGCAACCTCACAATCTCATTTACATATATACTAGCAAGACGTTCAAGGGAATAAGTCTCCCGTATCGGCAAGAAATGAGCAGACTTGGTTAATCTATCAACAATAACCTAAATAGCATTGATGCCTTAAGAAACCGTAGGAAGACCCGTAACAAAATCCATGGTAATGTGTTCCCACTTCCATTTTGGAATCTCAAGTGGTTGCAACGGACCCTTGGGTACTAGATGCTCCGCCTTTACACGTTGACAAGTTAAACACATTGAGATAAACTTTGCAATCTCTCTCTTCATATTATTCCACCAAAATGTATATCGAAGATCACGATACATTTTGGTACTTCCAGGATGGATTGCAAATGGTGTATTTTGTACCTCCATCATAATCTTATACTTCAAATTAGAGTCGTTAGGGACACAAAGTCTGGAGTGGACTCGAAGTATTCCTTCTACATCAATTCTCGCGCTCGAATAGCACCTTCTTGTACTTTCTTCTTCATACGCATCACTCGATTCGGGTGGCTTGAGCAACCTTAACTTTTTCTATTAAAGTTGGCTCTGTGCGTATACTTGACATCATCGCACTTATTCCCCGCATATGATCTTCTACTCAACGCGTCACTACCACGTTCGCTTTTTCGGGATGGTATTGAATAGTGTGGTCGTAGTCTTTCAATAGCTCGAGCCAGCGTCACGCCAGCATGTTGAGTTCTTTTGAGTGAAGAAATATTTAAGGCTTTTATGGTCCGAATATATCTCCACTTTCTCTCCATATAGATAGTGCCTCCATATCTTTAGCGCAAAAAACGCATTGCCGCTTAACTCTAGATCATGAGTAGGATAATTCCTCTCATATTTTTTAAGTTGTCATGAGGCATAGGCTATGACTTTCCCACGTTGCATGAGAACACATCCTAACCCTTTTCCCGAAGCATCATTTGAGATAACAAATCCATCAAGAACCAGATGGTATTGTTAGAACAAAGCCGAAATAAGTCTCCTCTTAAGCTCTTGGAAACTCTTCTCGCATTCTTCGCTCCAAACGAATTTTGTATCCTTCCGAAGTTAGTTGGATTAATGGAGTAGTGATTCGAGAAAACCCTTCCACGAATCTCTCGATAATAACCAACTAAGCCCAAAAACTACGTACTTGATCACCGACTTTGGTTGTTCCAACTTTGTATTGCTTCAATCTTATTTGGATCAGCAGATACTCCATGTTTCGACACCATGTGCCCAAGGAATGCTACTTCCTCAAGCGAACTCACATTTCTTCAACTTGGCATAAAGCTTGTTTTCACGAAGCCTTTGGAGTACCAAATTTTAAATGGTGCTCATGATCTTCACGACTTTTGGAATATATGAGGATGTCATCAATAAAGACAACAACGAACTGATCCAAATATTCCTTGAATACTCGGTTCATCATATCCATGAAAGCCGCAGGAGCCTTAGTCAATCCGAAAGACATGACTAAGAATTCATAATGCCTGCACTAGAGTTCTAAAGGCGTCTTTGGAATATCCTTAGTTCTAATCTTGATTTGATGATATCCGTAAGCGAAGATCGATCTTTGAAAAAAATTGTGCCCCTCAGTAATCGGGTCAAACAAGTCATCAATACGAGGTAGAGGATACCTATTCTTGATGGTGACATGGTTCAATTCCAGATAGTCAATACAAAGTCGCATACTCCCGTCTTTCTTCTTTTTACAAATAAAACAGAGGAGCACCCCAAGGAGATCTTCTGAAGTATAATGAAACCGATGTCTAACAATTCCTGTAGTTGGACCTTTAACTCCACAAGTTCAATAGGAGCCATTCGATATGGGGTTTTAGAAATGGGCTTTGTACCAGTTCAAGATCAATAAAGAATTCAACTTCACGTTCGGGGGTAGATGCGGGAAGTTCTTCAGAAAACGTCTGGAAAGTCAATAACAACGAGAATATTATTCAAATTTGACGTGTCTTTATTCAAATCCATAACATGGGCTAAGAAAGCTTGACATCCGCTTTTCAATAAAACGAATAGCTTTATGATTAGATATAGCGTTGATTGATTTTAATGGTTTAGTTGCTTGAGTGAGTACAACAGTTGGTTAGGAATATGAAAACTAACAACCTTACAAAAACAATCAATTTTAGCATGATGAGTAGTTAACCAATCAATCCCTAAAATCACATCAAAAGCAAGTATCTTTAAAGAGATAAGGACAACGGTAAGGTGATGGTGCCAACTTGAATCAAACAAGATTTATAAACAAATGGATGTAATGAAAGTTTCTCTAACGGAGTTTCCACAGATAGGTTAAAGTCTAATTTCTCCCGAGTCAAGTTTAAACGTTGAGCACAAGCAGTGAGAGATAAATGAATGGGTAGCACCCAGATCAAGTAAGGTATAAACTTCGCAAGAATTTATAAATAGCTTACCCGTGATCACCTCGTTTGGGTTCCTCGCATTTTGACCGATCACAACAAACGCTCTTCCGAGAACCGTTGACTTTGACTTTTCGGGATAGTCTTTGAGTCACCGTCCCCCATTGAACTAGGTTTCGCTTCTGCATAATCTAGAGCGATATGTCCTTCCTTTCCACAATTATAGCATACCTTGAACTGTTGTGGGCAATTTGACCGATATGTCCCTCTTTCCGCATTTATAGCATATGACCGGTGGTCGTTCTCCTCCTTAGAACCGATTCTTCGCCAAGACCTTTGCGTCTTCACATGGTCGTTGTTAAATTTCCTCTTTTAAAATCTCCTCCTAACTCGCTTCTTCTATTTTTCGCTATGATTACCACCAGAGTGGTTACCATTTTTGTCCGATTTTTTTCTTTCTCCATTGGTTATCGTTGTTTTGTTGACTGCTATCTCCGGTATGATCCTAATTGTGGTCCCTCGATTGACCGTACTCGTTATCTCGCTCTAATAATTGAGCCCTATTTACAATATCTGAATAGAGAGAAAATTTATGAGAAATGAGATATTGTCGTATGCCGGGTTTCAAACCTCTCAAAACATCCGCGTCATACTTTCCTCATTCTCCACCAAATGAGGTGCAAACCTAGATAACTCTGCAAACTTCGCCTCGTACTAGGACACCGTCATGTTGTTTTGTTCTTATCTAATGAACTCCACTTCCTTCATATGATGAACACTTTCAGGAAAGTATTTGTCATTAAATAGTTTCTGGAACGTCTCCCAAGATATATCTTTGAGTGCGGCTAGATGTATGTACGCCACGACTCCCACCAAGAGTCCGCTTTCGCCACGGAATATAAAGGTGGCGAATGGAACTTTCTGTTCCTCGTGCATCCCAAGATATCGAATATCTTAGTAATTTGCTTGACCCATGTTTCCGCCATGATCGGATCGGCTTTCCTAAAATTCGGTGGTCCCAACTCTTTGAAGCGCTTGCTTTTTGTGACAACTTGTGAATTGCTATCATTTCCTCCAAGATTTTGAACACGAAGTCTCCTCGTCGATTTTGCATGAATCGCAAAAAGCTTCTAAACATCCCTCGTTCATCATCCGCCGGTGGTGTTGTTGTTCATGGGAGGAACATTGTCACCACTGTTACACGTTCTCCTCGTTGGTGAGTACAAAGCCTCCCCGGTCTCATTTCCATCATTAATATTCTCAATCGACATTCTCAAATACCGTCATAAAACAAGGGTTAATTAAGAAAATCAATATATCACATAATATCCCTATATATGACTTGACTAACTAACAAATAAGCTTAGGTAGGACACACTAGCGAAGGATTTAGTCGTCTCTCCCTCCTAGTTCTATTCCCGATCTCCACCGGAGATCATATCCTAAGCTCGATACCAACCGTGACGCCCCCAAAAATAGGTATACATCACCCATTTCGAGTTGTCAATACATGGTATGTAAACAACTACAACTTTATTATTACAACAGTAAAACTGTGAGTTTGAATACAAATATTATCTTCTAGACAATATCTATACTCAAATAAATCCTCATCACATTTATTGATACATTATTTTACAAAAATGGTGAGGACTACTAAACAACTCTCTCTAGAACCTTCAATCCATACCCCGACTCGTACTCGCTATATTCTCGCCTCCTGAGAAGAAAAATGGAACAAAAAGGAAAAGGGTGAGCTCAACTAGCCCAGTAAAGAATATTATGACTAAGATAATATACAACAAATTATCGTTAGTCTTCAACAGGAAAAATCTAATAGAATACAATAGACAACAAGTTTTAAATCAATATTCGCAGCGGAAATAATAATTCATTAGAAGAGTTAAGTAGAGAATGCAAACTACTATCTTCTATATATGAATTTAAAAGTTCATCTTCTATCTTTTATCCCTTTAACATCAATCAATATATATCTGGAATCAAATATTCATCTTTGCACTACAGGCCAAAGATATTCATCAGTTGGTCATGTTCATCTAAACACCTATTCATCTTTGCACTACGGGCCAAAAATATTCTTCAGAAATCATTCATCTTTGCACTACAGGCCAAAGATATTCAATAATATCATCATTTAAGACTGAGGATGATGAAAAATATTTTTAAAGAAACGAATCTAGTGAAACAAAATTACAAGGATTAAGGATTCGTACTTTGTTTTATCCATGTCCAAAAATACCTCAAAAATAATTATAGTGGTGTAAAATTCAAGAATGATCAAAACATGGACACAATCAAAGCTAGTATCCATAATAGATATTTTGGACGAAAACAAAAAAAAATAATTTTTCTGTGAATAGTGCCGTATTCGTGAATAGTGCCGTATATGTGAATAGTGTCGTATACGTGAATAGTAACCCCGACACAAAAAGTTCCAAATTTGATTAAAAGTTCAGATCAATACTTTGGCATAATGATATTAGAAGAAATAATATCATTTTAAAAAAATAATATCCCTTACCTCGAAAGATCAGTACTTCTAGCTGAAACACCGGATATAGGCTATGACTTGAACTTGCACCGTATAGCAATACTCAAAATACTCACAAGAATACGCTCGATAATATATAGAGAGAAAACTTTAGTTTCTGGTGTAATTTTCAATTCTAACCTAAGCACCCTATTTATAGGAAAATGCTTAGAACACCAAAGCAGAAAATTTAATAAAATATAAATATATATATCAAAATTCCTATACCACTCTTGAAATCTGATTTCAGCTCAATAAGCACATGCCACATTCTAGAAAAAGTAAGAAAAATGTTTTCTAATTTAAAATAATTTAAACTTCCAAAAATCAATTATTTCAGAGCTTCGGAACTTCAATAATTCACAATAAATAGCCCTTTTGTTAGAAAATTCTAAACTAGCGACTTTTTATAGGAAATTCAATTCTCTACAACTTTACAGAAGAAAGATTTTCCAAATTCCAAACAGAAATTGACCGAAATCCACAAACAAGTGATTTTACAGGCTATAATCAAATTTCAGTCAAAAAATAGGGTCCACCGACACATAAAACATGCTTTAAATATTTATGGTAACAAAAATACTCCTCCTCCACATATACTCATATATCCCACATTCATCGTAAAAACATCATCATTATTATATTATTAAAATATAATAATATATTTAAATAAATTATTTTATTAGAAAAAGATAAAATTTCAATTTTCAACAATTGTCACATTAAAATTTTCTCCATCTATATCCACATAAAATCAATATTTTCTCATCATATGAATCAATAATTAATTATTTACAAATAATATTACGTAATCACAATATTAACAACCGTGCGGTCCCAGAAAGAGGGCTTTCAATAAGAATTTCTCCTCATGGCGCAATTAGGTGAGCAAACCTCTCCTTAGATAGAACTTTCTAGACATCGCTAATAATGTTATCTAATAATATTATTCACATAATATGAATTATTGCTTCGATAATGAAAAATACTTTTGTAATGACAATTATGAAACAACATCAATATAAAATATCAACGCAACAATTATTAAATCAATAAAATAAAATCTTTGAAGCAATTAATTCATCGTAACTATTATTGAGTAGTGCCTTCTTCACGTAAGAATCAATAATTTGTGTAATCTGGTGTACTCTTTGTGTGTTAACCAACCGAGTATTTTAACAATATTAATTCAGTAATAACTACGCCTTTATTTTTAAATAACTTATATTTTCGTTTTTCTTCATGCAATCGCTTTTCAGTTATGGGGCCCATACATGGTTACTGCGTCGTCATATAAATATTCCCGAAAAGATCTTAATATTCCACGACCATACGAATATTCCCCGACACCAATGAATATTTTATAACCACTTGCTTATTTTGAAATATTTGCGTATTTTACCCATAACTATCCACATTAATCAAATCAACCCTTACTATTTCAAAATAATAAATAGAGAAAATTAAATTTCATTAATAACAAGTTGGGGTCTTACACTTGGGGTTTAGGGTTTGAACCCTTAGGTTTTAAAAATAATTTCTAGAATTTCCAAATTAGGTTTTCAAAATAAAAAATTAATGTTTCTAATTATAATTAGAATTTTCTAATTATATTAAAATTTCTTAATCATAATTTAAATCTTGATAATTAGGATTAGTATTTCCTAATTAAAATTACTAATTTAGCAATTAAATCCATAACTGTACATTAGGGTTTCTGACGGAACAATTAGGGTTAAAAAATTTGAAATTAGGGTTTGCTAATTAATTAAGTTTTACCCTAATTAATATTATAATTAATAGCACTTAAGAATTATAATTATCCTTTAAGTTCGCAGATTAGGGTTTCAAATTTCCGGAATCTAAAATTAGGGTTTCCAGATATGGTATTAGGGTTTCTAATAATCAATTAGGGTTTCGAGTAATTCATTAGGGTTTTCCCTAATAAATTTATAATTAAGGACGTTTAAACTTATTCATAGCATTTAAATTCTCGAATTAGGGTTTTCAATATCCGAATTAGGGTTTCGAATACCCGAAACTGAAATTAGGGTTTCCAAAACTGGTTTTTGGGTTTCTTGTTAATTGCTAGGGTTTTCTAACCGAACGTTGACGTTCTTAATATATACTTATGGTTTTTTACAGGTATCGTTTATCTGGTCAACCCTTGACCCATAACCACATTCTGAATACATAAATGATCATATACATAGAACATAAACACGTATACACTTAATCCTTAATAATTCACCTAAATCCTTCACAGAATTTTGAAATCCTCAAAATTCTATCTTAAAAATATCAAACACATACACTAATTTTCTGTCTAGGTTCTAATTTTGAACCTTAAATTAATTAATTAAAATTTTTAATAAATTTCTTAAATTCTCGGGTTGTCACATTCACCCTTTCTTTTAAAAATTTCGTCCCCAAAATTTACCATACACCTTACACCTTACACCATACTGCTTACACCATTCACACACATTATCACATGCTACCCAATACACCACTCACAAGAGTAAAAATTTTCAAATTTTGCTGAGGAGTCATATAGACTATTTGTGTGTCATTTTCGCAAAGGTTATATGGAAATTCATCCACAAACTGGCATAACTTACGAACACAAAGGGTGATTAGCCCGATATGACTTGTACTGATCAAGTACTGCTGGTCGGAATAATTTGTTCCTCTTATCCGCCTTAGGCGCACAAAATTTCTTACCTCAGTCTTATTAGATTCTGCACCAAAGCAATTTGGCTCGGGAAATTTCTTTCAATGAACACTTAGAGTTTTCATAAACATTAGTCTAGCTGAATCGAATAGCATAAACTCATATCAATCATTCAATTCAGTCGAATTATTTATGTGTAGCCAAACCCCGTTGGTAAATTAAAAATTTTGAAAAGATTTTCGAGAATGACGTCATGATGTCGTACTATATTAACAGTCCATTTGAGGATGCCGTCATCGTATGACTTTGTCATAACACATCATACAATAGTGGAATAACGATTTTAGATCAAATTCACACTAAGTATTCATGTATTTACAACTCCATCAACTTTTTATCATCTCTGCACCAGGTTACATGGTACAGAAGTGATAAATAAAATATATTTTGATATTTCAAATCATTTGCGTCTAGCTGAAATAAGTAGCATAGACTATACTTTAAACCATTTCAAAAATGATTACGAGTCTACAATTTTTTTTTCAAAAGCACATAGTGTGTATTTAGCTTGATGTCAAAATTTCGAAGTCTAGCATAGCTAGGAGTTTTGAAAAACTTATGTCTCCACTAATAATCATTTGCTTAACAATCTATCTGTTCCTATAATCCTCAATACTCCATTTACACACAACTATACCCAGTTCGTCAAACCACACTTATGAGTTCATTTACTTGCCACAATCATATGAGTTTAAGAACTTATCCTAGTCAGACCTTTGGTGTCCATTCGATGAGGGGTTCATAAACATTTCATATAACTATGAATCAAGAATGTCACATAAGTATGAGTTTTAAGAACTCGTACTTAACCTTATATTCTATACCTATAACATATCTATCTGTTATACACATGAGAAAGGAATCACCCTCTTAACATGCATATATCAAATAGTGCGACACAAACATTTCAATGATTATCATTGTCAGAACTAAGTAGTTATTATACCAAGTACAATTCCCCGCCCACACAAGGAATCATACAACTCAGCTGCCAACGTGAATCCTCAATTGAATTCTCACCTAACACTAACTCCTTTCTCAATACAAATTTCATTTAATCCGTATTCATAATCATTTCCTGAATCTATACCAATTCACACAGCAATCTTGTTGTAAACTTTCTAATCATCAGATTGATTCTTTTCCCTGCTATCAATTTATCAGATCACGGAGTGATCTCATCGTATATTTTTCGATTCATTTCTATATCTTGATCGTTTTGTTTTACGATCTCCTAGCACTGTACTTTTAGTTTTTTAGACTCGATCTATTCATCACTACTGTTCAACTTTATTATCAGAGTTAGGGAACTCTGTATTTTTATAACTCGCCGAGATTCGTCTTTGAATCTTACCGACCGACTAACCCTATTTGAGTTAGATCTTAACCTAATCACTGTGGTTATTAGTCTAAGGTATCACTACCCTAGGTTTATAACCAACAGCTTTGATACCAACTGTGAGAGCCCCAAATCTGGGTCCCAAATCACCGTGGATTCGGTTCAATCATTCTAACACTATTACTATATTTGCGAAAGATATAAACATAAATTGTTTATGCAATACATTACACACTATTCCCCAAGGTCGAGTAAGCTTAATTTATACACAATTCATAACTTAACTAACACATAACATTATTATCATTCAATACTATTACAAATTAATCGCGCACATTAACTTTATGATGGAACTATCTTTAACCTTTCCTTGTATCCGACGCATTCGCCTTAATCTGCAATGTTTTATCATGATATAGCAAGGGTGAGCATAAGATTGCCCAGCAAGTTTAAGTTTAATAATTTAACGATATATCATGATTGAAAGAATCCGAAAAATAAGCTGGCTATAATTCAACAATATACTTGTGAACTAGTAGGAACAAACTTTTGACTGAACAAGTATTAAACATGAACAAATATATCTGGACCGAATAGTAATGAAGGTGATCAGCCTTTTATACCTGACTTATACATGTAATATGTACAGAGTACAATACTATAATGGCAATCAGCAATGATTAACCATAAGCATATCTGAATGAAACAACTCTTAGTAGAGTTAAGTAAAAACTTGCCTGAACAGTTGATTACTGCTACGCAATATATATCGTTTTATCTGAAAATCTAATATTAGTAATATAGATCTTCAATATTAGAATAATATCATCACAATATAATACTATTATATATATATATATATATAATAACCTAAACACATAATCACATAACCCTATCAGTCTATAACACACATAAGACTCGGTATTAAATCAAACTATTTCAGTCTAACTTGAATAAAACACAATTTCGACATCCCGACTAGCCTAATAAGACAATACTCGAGTTTAAGTTCAATTAAACTCGCTTAAACACTTAACAATTATCTTAGATAATTTTAATCACGATCAAAATAATTTTTCATAAGCTCGTAATAATTTTAAATAATTATTACTATTTATCATAATTTTCAATCACTTATAACGTATTTAAATAATATAAATACCACAAAATTCCTTTATCATTAATATTTATATAATACTCAATATTAATGGAAATCATAACATAATATTATAATATAGTTATATTATTACAAAGTATTTTAATCCCTAAAAATCATATTTATATGATTTTATACGATTAAATCCATTATCGATAATTGATATTAATATTAAAATATTAATATTTTCATTACAAAATATCAAAAGTTATATTTTATAACTTAAAATATTTTTATAATACTTAAATCATTTTTATATGATTTATCAAACATTAATTCTATTTTTCCACAATATATTTAATATATTTATTAAATAAACTAATTATCATTAATATTGATTAATTAATAAAATTCATCAAAATATATTAAAAGTCATTTGAAAATATCTTTAAATATTTTCTTATACCATAATATGATTTTTCATGTATTAAAATCATTTTAAATAATTTATTTAATATTATAATTAAATAAATTAAATACCATTTATATTCCAAAAATATTAAATATTTACTTAAATATACTCAAAATAATTAAAAACTATTTTCAGACTTTAAAATAATATTTTAAAATTTATTTTGTATTTTTAATAATTAAAAACTATATAATTCGATTTATTTAATTAAACTAATTATTTTCGGAATTTAATAATTATTAAAATAGCCCTATAGCGACAGAACCGTCGCTATAGGTGTTGTTGAGCCTGTTCTTCATCAACCCAGAACTTCATGTCAGTGTGTATGCTAGCTAGTTTGACCACAATTAAAACTTATATATTGTTGTTATCTGGGATGTTTAATGCAATAATGAGGTAGTACAGATGTAGTAATACAATCTTAAACAAATTACATGGCCAAAACATGAACAACCTGCAAGATCTAAGCTACAGAAACACTTGTCAGACATGTTCTTGAGTTTCTGGGCTGCCCAGAAACTCAAGCAGTTCGAAGGTACAACTTTGCAGCCTTGAATTATCTTTGCGTTTCATGACTTGTTTATGTGATGTTAAGGTTCAAATATATAGTAGTTATGTCAAGCTACAACAAAAATTCAACAGATAAACTTAACAACCTCAAAACAGTAGGATCTAGGTCAGTTAAACTAGGCCACAACAACTATTCTTGAACATTTCTGGAAAACCCAGAAATGTTTTTGAGCAGTTTGGTCAACGGTGATTTGACCACCAATAATTTTGATTCTGAGAATGATCTGAGTGATCTAATGGTTTGGATGTGTAGTTCTTATACCATTCTACAAGGCTAAAACAATAATATGACCTGTCTATCTAAACACAGCAAGATCTGAACCCACAAAAATCGTTGTCAGGCGTTCTGGAAATTCTGGGTTTAACCAGAAACTAATTTTCGTGGCCAATCAACGCACTTTGACTACATATAACAAGAAATCAAGACATGATATGACCCTGATTCCAGTTTCAGATCACAGTCCTCATGTCATAGAACAGATCCAAAACATAAAACACACGAAACTTCTAACACATAAAGATTTAAAGCCTCTGACATTCGCTTGTCAAGTCATAATTTTCCAGTTTTCCAGATTTTTGAAAAATGCTATTTCGTGCACTTTGATGTTATGGATTCACTATATAGCAACCCAGGTCATCAAGTGACACCTTCTAACACAACTTTAAACAAAAGATCATAACAAATAACATGGATCACATAATTTCTAAAATTTTAGGGCTTCTACCACTTTGAGCTTTGATCTTGGATTCTGACTTCTGATTTTGATATTGGCTTGATATGAAATGATTATGGCTTTATTTTTGACTGACTTCCTCTCAAAATTTCGGAGGTTGAAGAGAGAGAAAGGGTCTTGGCTAAAATGAACACAAAAGAATGATTTTTCTTACTTTAATCTTTTAACTTTTTGATTCCATGGGCCAAGAATGTTGCAATGTGGCCTCATGGTTGATTTGTGGTGTAGTGGGACACTTGTCAAGTCCCCATGGTGAAACACCACACAAATTAACCAAATATCTTATACTTACTAAATAATGAAAAAAGGGTAAAATGATCATTTGAATTTTAATTTTAATGACAACATGGTCTTTTGTCCCAAACCGGCCTTAGGGTTTCAACCCTTTAGGGTTTAGGGTTTGAACCCTTAGGTTATAAAAATAATTTTTAGAATTTCCAAATTTGGTTTTCAAAATAGAAAATTAATATTTCTAAATTAGAATTAGAATTTTCTAATTATATTAAAATTTATCATAATTTAAATCTTGCTAATTAGGATTAGTATTTCCTAATTAAAATTACTAATTTAGCAATTAAATCCATAATTGTACATTATGGTTTCTAACGGAACAATTAGGGTTCAAAAATTTGAAATTAGGGTTTGCTAATTAATTAAGCTTTACCCTAATTAATATTATAATTAATAGCACTTAAGCATTATAATTATCCTTTAAGTTCCCAGATTAGGGTTTCAAATATCTAGAATCTAAAATTAGGGTTTCCAGATATGGTATTACGGTTTTCTAATAATCAATTAGGGTTTCGAGTAATTCATTAGGGTTTTCCCTAATAAATTTATAATTAATGACGTTTAAACTTATTCATAACATTTAAATTCTCGAATTAGGGTTTTCAATATCCGAATTAGGGTTTCGAATACCCGGAACTAAAATTAGGGTTTTCGAAATCGGTTTTAGGGTTTCTTGTTAATCGCTAGGGTTTTCTAACCGAACGTTGACGTTCTTAATATATACCTAGTTAGGGTTTGTTAGAGATATCGTTTATCTGGTCAACCCTTAACCCTTAACCACATTCTGAATACATAAATGACCATATACACAGAACATAAACACGTATACACTTAATCTTGAATAATTCACCTAAATCTTTCACAGAATTTTGAAATCCTCAAAATTCTATCTTAAAAATATCAAACACATACACTAATTTTCTGTCTAGGTTCTAATTTTGAACCTTAAATCAATTAATTAATTTTTTTTTAAAATTTCCTAAATTCTCGGGCTGTCACAAATTCTCTGACTCTATCTTGAAGCTCAATATTACGATCATACACCTCATCATATATTTGAGCTGCAATAGAGTTTGGTGGAAACTCTTCCCCTTCCTCCTCCTCATCTGTCAGTGGTAGCTCCACATGGTCCTCCTCATCTGTCTCTACCTCATCTTCATCATTTACTAATCCCTACTGCTCAAACTCTGGGTATCCAACAACTGCAACCAACGGATACGACTCCCTTAGTACTAGTAGTTCCCAGACTACTTGAACATCTCGAGGCTCCTCCTCTCTAGGCATCTGAGATCCCTCCTCCCTAGCCTGTCTGGATTCTCCTACATTAGCCATTCTGACAACAAAAATTTTAAGTTTTAGTTAATTACTAACCGTCACTACTCGACACTCACAAACACATAGGTTGCAAGAACATAAGCACATAAATTATTTTATTATTCCTTCCTTAAAATTCGATAAGAGTTTATCACCACTATCTTTTCAATCTCCTATAAAGTTACTTCCTAAGGTTTTTCCCCCACCTAAGGTTCATAACCTAAAGCATTAATACCAACTTGTGACACCCCAAAATCAGGGTACTTCATTCCCACATGATTTGGTATTCATTGTCCAAACATTCATTTCTAAGTACCCAAATTAAATAAAACTTAAGCAATAAATCTTCCCATTAAAGGGAAACATAATTTAAACCAATAAATCCCAGGTTGTCTAACCTTAAAACATTCATCAAATGTGAAAAATTAATTAAGTACATCACATAATTAAACCAAGTCTGAAAAGCACAAATCTCAACAATTAACAAGTCTTCAACACTTGTTCATCTTGTCTTTCCCTTTACTAGTGGTTGGCTCATCAACCTTCTCAACTTTAGCTTCAATGGTTATATATATGCAAGAGTGAACAAAATAAATGCTCACTTAAGAAAACATAATAACTAGCAATGAATAAGCTGGACTGAATTGAATAACATTTTCTTGTACCGATAATCAAGAACTGATATTGAAAATCATTTGAGGGTCACAACAACTATGTCCCTGGTTATAAGTATTTCAATTTAAACCTTTAACAGTCGTTAGACTATATGGACCTTCCTTCTCGTACTTAGGGGGATCAGCCCTTCGTACCATGTATTGTGCACAAACATCTTAACGCTTTCGCGTAAATAATCCCGTATAATAGGGTTGTTCATCTCAGTTTTAACATAGGAGTCTGATGAATAGGTTTTTAACCTATGATTTATGTTCGTTTAGCTTGATATATTGTTAGTTTTTGGTAATTTCATGTTACTTTTGATAGGTTGTTTGCTTGTTGCAGGATAATCTATTGGCCTATCAAAATGTTACAATTGGAAGGAGTTTTCAAGCAATCGTTAAATTTCGCACATACATACGGGGCTATTTGGGATGAAGCATCTTCCGGATGTTAGTAATCGGCACAACATGGCTTATAGAATATAAATATGTATGCCGCCACGCTTTGATGGATTTATTTTGCAAATTTTGCTGTTTGGCTAGAAGTTGGGCTGTGTTGGAAATTAATAATTCTTTATGTTATGTGTCAATATGAGGAGTGTGGGATGGTTGTTAGTTAATTTGATGGGAGTCTTTGACTATTGAGTTGTTGATTTTGAAAAGGATTCATATCTTTATCTTGATTTTGTATGAGGAGAAGTAGTGTTGGATTAGGACTTATGTTTTTGGGAGCAAATTGGGACTACTTTTATGTTGAGTGTGAAGGGGAGATATTTATCGAGATTTTAAAAAGAGCAATAGCTTGGAGGAAAGAAAGAAGGGGATTAATTCCACGAAGATTACAGAATCGAAGGGCGAGAAGGGTGGTGTATTACTATTCTCCTTCATTTTCTATATTCTGTAATTGGGATGATGTGTTCTTCTATTATTTCAGTATTTAATTCATTCATTATGAACTAATTCGCTTATTAGACTTGTGATGGATCCTTGGGTGAAATGATGATTCTATAACTTTGATTTCCAATTCAATATAATATTTTCAGTTTATCTATGTTAATTCGAGCGTGAAGATATGAGCAAGAGTTTGGTCAACGATCCATTGAAACAACCTTACTGGGGGATGAAGAAAAGGACGACCCAGAATTTGTGGACCTCTTACAGATGCTAGACTCATTTCCACGAGTTAGCCGATTCAGAGCACCGTTTGAACCTTTGCACACTGAGGAAATAGCTGCAAAAAACTGAAACCGTCTTTGGAGAAGCCACCAACATTGGAACTTAAGCCACTCCCTAAACATCTCAGGTATGCGTACTTAGGCAATTCAAATTCTTTACTTGTAATTATTTCTACTGCACTTAACGAACTGCAGGAAGAAAAGTTGCTGAGGGTGCTTAGGGATCACAAATCAGCGATTGGTTGGACGATTACAGATATAAAGGGAATTAGCCCGTCATTTTGCATGCACAAGATTCTGATGGAGGATGATGCAAGACCGTCAGTGGAGCATCAACGTCGACTTAACCCAATTATGAAGGAAGTGGTAAAGAAAGAAATTATAAAATTATTGGATGCCGGTATCATATATCCAATTTTTGACAGTAAATGGGTTAGTCTGGTTCATTGTGTGCCAAAAAAGGGGGGGGGGAATGACTGTGGTACAGAATGAGGACAACGAGTCAATTCCAACAAGAAGAGTGACAGGATGGAGGGTGTGCATCGGTTATAGGAGGTTGAATAAGGCAACCCGAAAAGATCATTTCCCGCTGCCCTTTATTGATCAAATGTTAGAGAGATTAGCGGGACATGAGTACAACTATTTATTGGATGGATACTCGGGTTATAACCAGATCGCCATTTCTCCTGAGGATCAAGAGAAGACAATATTTACATGCCCTTACGGCACATTTTCATTCAGGAGGATGTCATTCAGGTTATGCAATGCACCTGCAACTTTCCAACGATGTATGATGGCCATTTTTTTAGATATGGTGGAGAAAAATGTTGAAGTCTTCATGGACGATTTCTCGGTCTATGGATACAACTTTCATACTTGCCTTGGGAATCTGGTCATGGTATTGCAGCGATGTAAGGATACAAACCTCATACTCAATTGGGAAAAATGCCACTTCATAGTTGAAGAAGGAATAATTTTGGGCCATAAGGTGTCGGCTTAGGGATTAGAGGTGGACAAAGCAAAGCTGGATACGATCGAGAAACTTCCTCCACCGAGCTCAGTTAAGGGTATTAGAAGTTTTCTGGGGCATGCTGGGTTCTACAGGAGGTTCATAAAAGACTTCTTTAAGATTGCAAAACCTCTATGCAGTCTTTTAGAGAAGGATGCTACTTTCAGTTTTAGTGCGGAATGCAAGTCATCGTTTGAATTATTGAAGAAGAAATTAACTACAGCCCCCGTGATAGTAGCACCGGACTGGAATATGCCATTCGAGCTTATGTGTGATGCGAGCGACTATGCGGTTGGGGCTGTTTTGGGCCAATGACGAGACAAGGTGTTTCAAGCCATATACTATGCAAACAAAACACTCACAGAGACTCAAATGAATTATACTACCACAGAAAAGGAATTGCTTGCAGTAGTGTACGCGTTTGACAAATTCCTGGCATACTTGATTGGGACTAAGGTGATAGTCTACACGGACCATTCGGCAATTTGGTACCTAATAACAAAAAAAGATGCTAAGCCACGCCTTATCCGATGGATTCTCCTACTCTAAGAGTTTAACTTAGAAATTAAAGATAGAAAGGGGATGGAGAATCAAGTTGCCGACCATTTATCAAGATTGGAAAATCCAAGAAAAAGGAAGAAGATAGATGTTCAATCAACGAGTCATTCCCGGATGAGCAACTATTTGTGTTAAATTCAGAATTTCCTTGGTTTGCAGACTTCGCAAAATATATGGTGAGCAACATGCTTCCCCCTGATCTTACACGACAACAAAAAAAGAAGTTTCTTCATGACGTCAAGTGGTACATGTGGGACGAGCCTTATTTATTCAAACAGTGCACCGACAAGATGATTAGAAGGTGTATCCCCTACAGTGAAGTGAACAACATACTGCAGGAATGCCACTCATCGGCATATCGGGGACATTATGGGAGTGAGCGCACCGCGGGAAAAGTGCTTCAAGCCCGGTTTTATTGGCCGACATTGTTTAAAGACGCCCACCAATTTGTGAAAACACGTGATAGATGCCAAAGGGTGGGAAACATCTCTAAACGGAATGAGATTCCCCTACAAACAATTCTTGAAGTGGAAATCTTTGATGTATAGGGCATCGATTTCATGGGGCCATTCCCTTCGTCCTTGAACAATCAGTATATTCTACTCACGGTGGATTACGTCTCGAAGTGGGTTGAAGCTGCAGCCCTGCCGTCCAACGATGCCAAGGTGGTCCTCAAATTCCTACAGAAAAACATTTTCACGAGGTTTGGCACGCCAAAAGCAATAATCAGTGACGAAGGTAGTCACTTCTTCAATAAGTCTTTTACAGCTCTGTTGGCTAAGTATGGGATTAACCACAAGGTGGCTACAGCATATCACCCTCAAACAAATGGACAGGCTGAAGTATCGAACGGAGAGGTAAAGAAAATTCTGGAAAAAGTGGTGAACCCAACTCGAAAGGATTGGTCGCTCCGGTTAGATGATGCATTATGGGCATGCCGGACTGCTTATAAGACGCCAATATGTATGTCACCATACCAACTACTGTACGGAAAGGCCTGTCACCTACCAGTCGAGCTACAGCACAAGGCCTACTAGGCCATTTAGAAACTAAACTTCGATCAAGCAGCTATAGGGGAAAAGAGATTACTACAACTAAACGAGCTCGATGAATTCCAACTTCAGGCATACAAGAACGCTAAACTATACAAGGAGAATGTCAAGAAATGGCACGACAAGAAAATTATGCACAGAACTTTCGAACCGGGGCAATCAGTATTGTTGTTCAACTCTCGATTGCGGTTGTTCCCCGATAAGCTTAAGTCAAGATGGTCGGGACCATTCACCATCAAAACTGTGTTCCCACATGGCGCAATCAAACTCTACAGCCAAAATCCATTGGAGACATTCAAGGTCAATGGCTAACGGATAAAGCATTATTGGGGCGGAGATGCAAACTGGGATGCCGACAACATTATCCTAGCCGATGCTCAGTGACACGAGAGTCATCGTCAGGCTTACGACGTTAAAACTAGCGCTACTTGGGAGGTAACCCATGTTCTACACTTTTTCTTTTTATTTTACCTTTTCTTTTTATAGATAATTTATTTTCGTTGAATTTTTACGTCAATTCTGATTGATCCGCGGGACAAAGAAGGAAGTCATTTCGCTTATCACACAATATGGGCCGCTTGTCCAATATACTGATGGCGAAGCGCAAGGCCGCTACTACAAGGCCGAATTATCATGCCATGCAAATACTGAAAAGCGCTTATTTTACCGTCAACACATCATTGTGCGCGCTATTATCAGCGAGGGCTGCACTACAGATCCTCGACCCCCTGGCCTCCTAGTGCAGGGTGCGCTCTTTAGAAGCCATACCTAGTGCGGAGTGCGCCAGTGTTACTACATCTCCTGCCCTACTAGCGCTGACTACGCTCCCCAATACTAATATGTAGGCCATGCTATTGATTCGTTAAGATCCTCGACCCACTAGCTACCGATGCGCTATATCTCAGCTTTTTATCACGGTAGCAGTCACTGCAGATTTAAATCCTAGATGCCTAATTGCATCTAAAACCGTGACCTTGCCTCTTCTTCACCAAATAGAATTCGTCCACTTCTCCTACACCACTTCAAATTCCAACCCTCCAGAACTCCAACAATCATGACAACACCCCATAAATCCTTCCCCACTTCAACTTCTATTTCATTGATACCCACGAACCTTCCATCTTCCAACCCACGTTGGAATTCCTTACCCTATAAGAACTCTAACTACAATCCACAATTCATATCAACTATACACTACAAGTCAATCCTACATCCATTACAAACCTCACACCAAAATTCAATCACTTGGGGAGACATACTCAAACCGGGAAACTCCATTAGTGCAAGGAATCACATCTCGCCTCTTGCCTGATGTAACACCCCCATACCTATACTCCGTGGTATCCGGTATGGTGTTTACAGAGAATTAACATAATGCATTTAAATCTATACACCCATGGTATCTGATTCAAAATATTACATTAGATAGAGGGACTATCAGATATAATTCCCATAGATTCAAGATTCACAGTATCCCATAACAGATGGTAATTTCCAAGAGAAATATTACTGTGTTTGGATACCCTCACTTGAATATATGAACTCTATCTATGACTAGAGTCTATCTATCCGAAATTCAGAGTATCAGTAATAACATGAACAGTCCATATTACCAATACCCTCACCCAGATGTATAGTCTATGTCATGCGATTACATACTATCGTATCGATAGTAACTATCTATCTGAAATTCAGAGTATTAATAACAACATGAACAGTCCATGCTATTAACACCCTCACTCAGATAAATAGTTCCCAAGGATCTCAATTAGAATAAAAGACATCTTACTTTACATCTATATATGTAAGAAAACACGGTTGCGGAAATAAAAGATGTTATATATATATATATATATATATATATATATATATATATATCATAATATTATGATTCGATTACAAAATTCTCATATCGAGTTCTTATTACAAGGTATTCATACAGACAAGAATATAATCTAATCTATGTAGGGACGCTTCCCTTTATCTACTCCAGACGTTCCAGGATTACCATCTAATACTGCAAAGGGAATAATTTGCAAGGGTGAGCTATGACATGCTCAGCAAGTTGTATATTTATAATAATATATGATTTAAATAATGATAACAATTCAAATTTCGACTGATAGTTGTTACCATTTTTGGATTTCTAATTCCAACTAGTTCTGGAATTTTATCATTTCTGTCAGTCACAAAAAGACTTAGAAATTCTGTTCAGATATGAGATAGGGGATCAACCTATTCAACATCCTAGGAGTATGCATATCACCTATAGTGCTCAATTACATTTACAATTTACTGTCAATATATTCATTGACTACACTTTGCTCCCTTACGGGATACTCAACTTCAGTATACGATTGTCTTACCAAAACAATTTGGCTTGACACAATAGTTTATGCTCAATAAACAATATCATATGAATAAATAATTCATTTCTTAGTCATGCTGGAACTATAGCAATAACTTTTCAATAATAGGTAATTCAACATAGGTGTATTATATCAACGTTATATAGAAGATGTAATCTTGTTCTACTTAATAAAATGTGGTTGATAAATTTTGCATAAGTAATAAATTGGGTATAGAAGACTTGCATAAGTAATAAATTGGGTATAGAAGACTTACCGAGCAGAGATCATCAAGTTATACTATTCAAAGCTATTAAGTACCTATGACGTTCAGAAGAATATAAATCTAACACGTTAGTATTGATATAACAATACTCAAATAAAACATTTATTTAATCTAGGGTTAGATTTAATAGGTTTGACTTTTAATACCTTTGATAAATGAACTAAATTTTATTTATAAAATTTGGTTATATTTTAAATAATTTAATTATCCTTATAATATATTTTAGAAGGTTTAAAGTAATTTTAAAATATTTATTTATCCTTTAAATGATTTTTAAACCATTTATTTCTATTTATAAGTAATTTATATTTACTAAAATTTTATAAAAAACATTATTTAATATTATTAAATAATTTATAATCATTTATTATGATTTTTATTTCAATAATTATATTTTTACATAATTATTTAGTATTTAAAAGTAATTATTCTAATTACTTTATTAATAAGTTAATTATAAATAATATCTAAATAAAATAAAATAATTATTATATTTTTGTAGAAATATTAGAAATAATTTAATATAATTTTTAAAACGATTTTTATTAATTATTTCTAATTTTTTATAATTTATTTCTAAAAATTTAATTTATGTCCGTCGCTAAAGCTCTATAGTGACAGAAAGTGTCGCTGTAGGTGTTCTTGAGTTTCTGGGCAGCCGTTACTTGTGGTCGAGTGGCTAGTTTGACCATTAAATAACTTGGTATTGGTAATGATTTTCGGTTAGATCAAGTATTGGTGTTGTAGTACTCATGTGATAGTACAAGATCAAGCAATAAGCTAGCTTTAATCTACATCTAACAAGAAATTATAAAGATTCAAAGTTACTGTCAGAGCTGTTCTTAGGTTTCTGGGTAACCCAGAACAGTGGTCAAGGCCGGTCAACGGTTTTGTGGCTTGAATTACTTTGATTCGGTGTATTAGATGTATGTTTTGTTTGTTGTAACATGTAGTCTATATACCAGGGTACATATATATAACATTAACATGAACAAATCGTAATTCTAAGATCTCGTATTTATGATGGTCAAAGTACTACTAACAACCGTTTTTTCGTGTTCTTGAGTTTTTACGGAAAACCCGTAAAACTTGGTCACGCTTCTTAATCAACTACTTTTGACCAATAGTTCCGGTAATCCTATGAGTTGTTTGTTCGATTGAAGATCATAGATATGTAGTATGTATACCAGAGTACCAATTTATAAAAAAAACATAAACAATTAACAATCAAAAGATGATTAAATGAATTCGGTCAAAGTAATAGGCTCAATTTGTTTTGAGCTTTTCGGGTAACCTAGAAAACCAGCTTCCGTGAATGGTCAACCCACTTTGACTAATTATATCTTGGAATCTATGGTTTATCTGAACCTGTTTTCTTTTCCAGATTAAAGACCTATTTACAGGTTACGAAAATCAATCGATTAATAGACCAAAACATAAACACATATGAATCAAAAACCCCTGACATTCGGCTGTCAGACCATTTTTTTCAAAATTCCCAGATTTCATAAAACGCTTAATTAAGGCATCTAGATGTTATGAAAACATTTTCTACCACTCCAGCATACTTTCTAACATCCTAATACAATATTCTAAACATCTAAGCAACAAATCTAACATAAGATCAAAGAGAAATTTATGAACTAGGGTTTGCACCTTTTCTTGAGAAATTTGTGATTCTAGCTTCTGATCTTGTTGCTGATAACACCTAGGCTTGATATGGTAGGTTTATAAGTGTATCTAGGCTTTGAGAATTCATGGGTTTGCTCAGCCCTAAGGTTCCTATTTATAGAATTTTCCAACTTGGCTTTTTAGTCATTTTTTCACCTACTTGCCTCTATAAAGATCTGATCTATGACTCTTCTGATGCTTGGGAGTTTGGAAGCATGTCATGTGATGTTTTGAAACTTGCAATGGTGACTCCCAACCTACTTGTGAGCTAGTTGATTAAGTTAGTAGCTTAATTAGGCTTAAATCTTCACTAATCTTGATTAGGATTTTGTTTCTAATGATTAGGAATGTTAAGTAATGTTAATTAGTACCTAATAGAAGTTTACTAACCATGATTAAGTGTTAACATAAGCTAATTAGAGTTAGATTAGCTAATTAGGGTTTAATTAATAAATTAGGGTTAGGGTTTTGCTAATTAGGGTTAAGGTTTTGCTAATTAGGGTTTACTCACTAATCCTAACAAGCATGACAAAGCGTTTTGTCAGTGTAAGCACGACAAAGCAACTTGTCAAAATAATTTTACCAAAAAGTTTGATTATGGAAAAAAAAATTAAGCACGAGGTGTCAAGCATGACGTTTTTGGATAAAAATTCATTTGGTCAATTTTGTCAAACCAAGTATATAATAACATGTAACACATTCAGAACAGAGAAATTTTATTTTATATAACGGGATTTATACATACGAGTCTTATTAGGGTTTTGGGTTTTTACACCTGATCTTCTTCTCTATTCTGAATAGCAAGTAAGTAGAACAACTTGGGAATTGGTGTTTGTTTTCATAATTTGGCTAGCAAGATTACACCACATAACCTATTATGGGGAAAAAATCAGTTCGCCCACCAATTGTTCGATAAAAATCCTGAACCAAACCTTAAACCCATTCACTCCACAAACTACCATGTCCTCCAACAAAAGACAACGCCTATCCTCCTCCACTGCTAGGCCTCAATATGATTACACTAGGTTTGTTAGTGAGAGGGCCGCTGACCGATTCAAGTCAACCATTGACAAGAAAACATTGGTTCTCGAACGTGGGTTGAAGCCGAATGCTAATTTGGATGGCGACATGGCTTTGAAAATTGTGGAGCGGAATTGGTTTTAGTTGGTTGAACAACCACTTCCAGCGGTAATCAACATAGTGAAAGAGTTTTACGCAAATGCAATGGAGCATGTTAATCACGTAGACATGGTCCGGGAGAAACCGGTGGCATTTCACGTCGATGCTATCAATGAGTATTTTGGGTTAGAGGCACCACAAGATGACAGATACGAAGATGGATTGTTCGAGCTAGACGAGTTAATTGTTAGACTATGCAAATCGGGTACTCAGTGGGTCATTCAAACCAGAACAAATGAAAAGATAAGTTTCCCACACTCTACACTTAGTCGATATGGAAAAGCTTGGTATGCGATTTTTATGTGCCCGATTAATGTCCACGCGCCATCAGACTAAGGTCACTAAGGCACGAGCTCGGCTATTGTATGGGATTGTACATCACCATTTCCATATGGACAACTCAATTTCTTTCTATAATGTCGATGTGGGGGAATGTATTCAAGAGTCCATTGACCGGGTGTTACGCGGGAGCACTACTGGAGGTTTATTGCATGGATTCTTAATCACTAACTTATGCCGAAAAGCGGGAGTGCAGTGGCAACCTATCGAACCTATCCAACACCCTATGGCAATCATTGATCATGCAACAATTGAGAAATATAAGGCTTGGGAAGGGGTGAGATCTCATCTACGCGGCGAAGGCTATATTATGATCCGACAACCCTCACCCCTAGCGACAGTGGAACCAAGGCAGGAGCCAACACCGAGGACTTCTAGGAATCAATTTCTATGGTTGGCTCAACGTCAAGATTTAATGCATCAGTACAATGCAAATGCATTCAACACGCTTGCTGGTGCGTTCTCCCGCTGCAATCCAACTGCACCTCCAGTAATCATGCCCATTCTTCCCAATTTACTGCGCATATCTTCCAATGACGACGATTTGAGCAAATGACTGCTTCTGTGGAAGGCCTCATACTTTTCTTTGAATTATTTTGGCGTAATGAGGACATTGCTTGTTTTAAGTTTTGGGGGTTCTGTTTCATGCTTTTTAGTCGTTTATAATTGTCGTTTTCATATTATCTTAAGGTTTTTTAAAAAAATAATAATAAAATAAATTTATTATTTCTTTTGTATATAGTTGCATGAATCCAGTTATTAGATCGTATATGTGATTATTGGCCAATGATGAAATTGAAATTATGTAGACAAGTATATTACTACGTATAAGAATCTTCATGCAGTTTCTATTATGATGTGGATCTTGTTCTGATTGAAACTAGTATAATAAGGATAGCACTTAACAACATCTGTGTTAATGGATTAGTTCAAATTGTTACATAAAGATTTTCTAAAGGATAGTGCTAGTATGAACGAGTAACTGAATAGATAGGTATGAACCTAAGTTTGGGGGAAGATTGGGGTATATAAGCTCTAATAAAAAAAAAGAGAGAAATTTGGAAATTAGTTGAGTCTTGTGGTGGGTTGAGAAGAAATACTCCTCATAAACACAAGCGTGAGATGGACCGTAAAACGCACTCACCAACCATCCATAAAAAAAAAGAAAAAAAATAGAAGAGAAAAGGGAAAGTGAGCAAGAATACCCTTCTCGGAACTTGAATCTGGGTAATGAGCTAGTGCTAGAACTTGTTTGTCTTTGAATTTTTGAGTTTATGTTGTATGATTCCTGATAAGAAACTGGTTATGTAACTGAGTTTGATTCGATATCAGTTAGCATGGGCGTTGCGCATACACACACACTGTATTAGTTATAACAGGGTAAGATGTACGGATTGATAGTGAGTGCGAATTGATTTTGATATGAAGTGTGTATGTTTACTAGTTTTTCTGAGGCCGTATGAGCAAATCATCGTTACTATCTTAATTCTGGATTCGTAATTTAGTTGTTAGTGCATTGCATGACATTTTGCTTGAGGAAAAGCAATGTTCAAGTTTGGGGGAATTTGATGAGTAGGTTTTTAACCTATGATTTATGTTCGTTTAGCTTGATATATTGTTAGTTTTTGGTAATTTCATGTTACTTTTGATAGGTTGTTTGCTTGTTGCAGGATAATCTATTGGCCTATCAAAATGTTATAATTGGAAGGAGTTTTCAAGCAATCATTGAATTTCTTGCTACATAGCGCGGGGCACGCTGTGCTGAAGAAGAACATAGCGCGGGGTGCGCTGGGATGAAGCATCTTCCTGGGATACTAGCTATTTGGCTTCTTTGGCTTATAGAACATAAGCGTGGCCGCCTACGTGATGGATTTGTTGTGCGAATTTTGCTGTTTGGCCAGAAGTTGGGCTGTGTTGGAAATTAATAATTCTTTATGTTATGTGTCAATATGAGGAGTGTGGGATGGTTGTTAGTTAATTTGATGGGAGTCTTTGACTATTGAGTTGTTGATTTTGAAAAGGATTCATGTCTTTATCTTGATTTTGTATGAGGAGAAGTAGTGTTGGATTAGGAGTTATGTTTTTGGGAGCAAATTGGGACTACTTTTATGTTGAGTGTGAAGGGGAGATATTTATCGAGATTTTAAAAAGAGCAATAGCTTGGAGGAAAGAAAGAAGGGGATTAATTCCACGAAGATTACAGAATCGAAGGGCGAGAAGGGTGGTGTATTACTATTCTCCTTCATTTTCTATATTCTGTAATTGGGATGATGTGTTCTTCTATTATTTCAGTATTTAATTCATTCGTTATGAACTAATTCTCCTATTAGACTTGTGATGGATCCTTGGGTGAAATGATGATTCTATAACTTTGATTTCCAATTCAATATAATATTTTCAGTTTATCTATGTTAATTCGAGCGTGAATTTATGAATTGCTTGATCAATAATTCCTTGTGGATTTGAATGAAATCAAGAGAGGATATTCAAATCTAGACCTAGTTAATATAGCATGTGTCATGAATTTTGTGAATAGCAGATTTTTGATTATTGTTAATGTAGAGATGTGCTTGACATCACATGTAATCGGTTAGAGAACTTAAGCTTAAACCTTCTTTAATTGCAGTTCACATAGAGATATAGTGAGTTGGTTGATTTTGGTGTTTAACTTGTTTCTATCTTAATTGTGGATTTAAGTTAATATGGTATTAGTGCATCGAGAGGTGGCTAGTATTACATTTGTGTTCTTGATTAATAAACGTGGATATTAAATTGAGTTGGAATAAAGGTTTGAAAATCAGAGTTAAGCTTAGGGTGAAATCATAAGTCTAATTCTCCATTAATTGTTTGAAATTCCGGATTTTGATATTAGTGATTGTTTTTTGATTGTTTATTTATTTATTAATTTAGTTTCTATAATTTTAAACCATCGAATTGAAAAGTTTAATAGAATTAGGATTAATAGAAAATTGATAATTGTGAAGTTAAAACTCTTGTTAATTTGTCCTCGTGGGAACGATACTCTACTTTCACTTTATTACTTGTTGACCACGTATACTTGCGTGTTGTGCGTAATTAGATTTTACCCAACAGAGTCCACACCAAAAGAAGTTTTGTTTGGATAAGTTTCAAGGGTAATTTAGAGTTCAACGTACATCAACTAAGGATTAATTGAATCCAAAGTTTAATGACAATGCAAAGGGTTCAACAACAATGTATTACAGAGTAGTTATAAACCATAAATGAACATTGTAAAGAAACAAATTCATGCTTTAAGAATAAAGTTCAAAGCATTGGAAAGATATAATAAACCTTGCTTGAACAAAATGGTAAGCTAAGGTTGCAATTCCCAACAAGGAAACAAAGTTAAGAAAACTTTACTCAACAGAATTCAAGAACTTGCTTCAAATAAAAGTAAGGTTCAGAAACTTGCCTTGCGTGCAAGCTAAACAGTTATAACCCATGTTCCCAAATATCTTATACATATGTCATTGTACCATAATTAGTTAGCACATTATCATGTTACATAATTAAATTTCTATTTCATTTAAAACCCTTGATGTTAGGTTTAACCACATGCTTAAACCACCCTTTTAATTTATTAACACCAATCTCAATTATCATATAAATCACTTCTTACGAATAATAATTTTCATATTTGATATTATAACAACACCACAACATGATTAATCATATTTTATAGTCATAAGATTACACTATATTAACAATTATAGAATTGTATATTAAAAGTCAAATTCTGTAATAAATTCTTAACCGGCATTGTATTTCTCAGATTTTTTGAGGACCGGCGTTCAGGACGACGATATGCGCGTAAGCGTGAGATAAATACTTGGAACCGGTATTGCGGCTTCGGTCTTGGTGTCTGTGCGGCTAGCCATTACTCACGAGCCAACAGAACGCATGTACTTTCTTGTCAGCGTGCTCGAAGTCGCGTTGCAGTGCCGATTTTCTTCATAGAACATGCGTTGCGGCGCCTCGGCACAGTTTCACGCAGACAGTGTTCGCGAAGAACACAAAATAAATCTAAATTGGCCTAAAAACTTCTTTCTAACAATAAATATAATACATATAATTCACATAAACTAATATTTTTAACATGTTATGAAGAACATAAACTACACAAACTTCCAACTTAAAACATTTAAATTCACTGTTATTGCTATTTCATCCGTTTTAGACATTCTTAGCAAAACAAATTACTATAAATCCGTTGTTCAACCAAAACAGTTTGTTTAACATTGTTTTTGTTTCTTCATATATTTACACAATCAAAAATCAATTTACACTTTATATTATGAATTAAGTATCAATTTTGATTCTAAAATAAGTCATGTCATACATATATCACTTTATTTCTCTGTAAACATAAATTCTTCACATATATCATATTTTCATGTGTTAAATTAATCCAAATCATATAAAAATAGTTTATATCAATAAATTAGTATATACAAACCATATAATCAAAATTAATCATCAATATAAACTTACAAAAAACTTTTAAACGAAAAGAGAACTAAAACTTAGAGGCTAAGATTATACCTTTGATTATTTGCATAAACTTTGTTAGAAGATAAGAATTCATCCTTATTTGCTCAAATTCATAGAGATATCATTTCTCTCTCAAACTCTCTCTCTCTCTCTCTCTCTCTCTCTCTCTCTCTCTCTCGTGTATTTTTTTTCCTTTTTTCTCTTCTTTGTTTCTTTCTCTTTTCTAACTTAACGTAAAAAGCAAACGTATACATATAATGTATTAACGTAAAATAAAAACTGACATATACCATAATAACTCTACTTTATACATATCAGTTTTTTTTTAAATTCCAAAGCCACTAAGGCTTGTTTAGCAAAACTAAATTAAAATAAAAGACTTAAAAGCCTTAAGCCTTGTTTGGTAAAACTAAATTAAAACTTCTTTTAGCTTATTTTAATAACTCACTTACTATATAGTTTATTGTCACACTTTATTTAATTAAATTCTAATACTCAAATTCAATTAAATAAAGTCATACCCACTTACTAAATCAAAATTCCACATTATCAAATTGTCACAAATTATAATTTTCATTATATTTTTATTTATTAAATTAGCACATCACTTTTAATTACTAAATTAAATTAAAACATCATTAAAAAAATTATTTAATCCTTATCAATAATTAAATTAGAATATTACCACATAATAACTAATTCACCACTCTTTAAATTAATTAACTTCAAAATTCAAATATACCAAATATCAACTTAAATAACATATTACACTTAATCAAGTTAATTCTCCACAACTCATGAATTATTTATTTAACTATTAAACAATCAAATTAATCAAATATTTATTCAACAATAAACATATTAACTAAAATATTTATAAGACTCAACTTTTATGAATAAAGATTTAATTTTTTCTAAATATTATTTTGAATAATAAGGTGTGGATTTGATATAATGTTATAGTTGTGGGTAATATTTACAAATTTTGCAAAGTAAGCAAGTTGTCATAAAATATTTGTTTGGTCGGGGAATATTCATTTTATCAAGGAATATCTGTACGATGGCACAATCATTGTTGGACCCCACAACGGAATTACTATTGGATATAGAAATCGACATAAATAACCTTTTTTATAAAAAATAACGGCAAAACTTTTCCTGTTAACTGTTGAAATACCCGATGATAAAAGTACAGTAATACGCGTGGCTACACAGTAGCACATGGTTTTGTACAGTATATTTGATTATTGATGCTTACGTGAGAAGTCACTCAGTTTTACTCAATATTATTGCAACAGTAGTTGATACATAGTATCTCATATTATTGATTCAATTATTATAACAGTATCATATGCACAATATTTTATATTATTAAATTAATAATTGATATGACAAAGTTATTCATATTATTATTTGCATTATTGACAATTTCTAGAAAGTTCTGTCAAGGAAAGGGTTGGTCATCTAATTGCGCGCCAATAAGGAGAAGTCCTTATCGGAAAGCCCCATCTTTCCTAGGAATGATCTGGTTGTTAATATTGTGAGTTATAATATTAATGATGAATAAATGTTATTAAAAATATGTTTAGTGAAGCCAAGTGAATTGGCTTATTATATGGACACGCACTTACTCATTTTTCAAAATCGTCGGTAGAAAGTTATCTCAGTTTTATTTTATTACTTTATATATATATATATATATATATAAGTAAGTATGTGTGTGATGATATATATATATATATATATATATATATATATATTATAAGTTTTGTTTTTATTATTATTATAATAGTAATAAAACAAAAAACATTTTATATAAAACAAAATACTCTTTATAAAGTTATTCGTTTTATTAGATTATAAATAGAATATATATTATATTATATATAAAGTTATTTGTTTTACTTGAATATTATATTATTATTTTAAAAACTAGACGTTTGGAATAAATTTCGTCCGTGATTCTGCAATTGTTGCGTCCGTGAAATTTTCTTAACAGTGCCCTTGCCATTCTCCTATAAATAGAATGCTTAGTTAAGAAATGAAAATCACACCAGAATCAGATAATTCTTCTTCTATAATATTGAGCGTATTTCTTTTGAGTTTAAGGAAGCTTTGAGTGTAGAAAACAGTACAAGTTTTCTTCAAGAATATCTCCGCTATACCAGTCAGAATTACACTCCTACTAAGGTAAGGGATATTATTTTTGTTCAAGATTTCTTAGCCCATGTCACGGATTTAAAGAAAAATACGTCAGATTTGAATGATATTTCTATTGTTAAAAAATTTCCTGACGTATTCCCTGAAGAACTTCCTGGCCTACCCCTAGAGCGTGAAATCAAATTTTGTATTGATCTTAAACCCGGTATAAAATCTATTTCCAAAACCCCACATCGAATGGCTCCTATTGAACTTCAGGAGACCCAACTGCAGGAATTGTTAGACATCAGTTTCATTTGTCCTAGTACGTCTCCTTGGGGTGCTCCTGTTCTATTCGTAAAAAAGAAAGATGGGAGTATGCGACTTTGCATTGACTATCAAGAGTTGAAACATGTCACCGTAAAAAATAGGTACCCGTTGCCTCGCATTGATTGTGAGACCCTAGATTTTATGAATAAAGATTTAATTTTCTCAAAATAATTTTTTTTATATTATGGTGTTGATTTGATGTAATATTATAGTCGTGGGTAATATTTACAAATTTTGCAAAGTAAGCAAGTGGTTGTATAATATTCGATTGGTCGGGGAATATTCGTATGATGGTACAATCATTGGTGGACCCCGCAACAAAATTATTGTCGGATTAAGAAAATGACAAAAATACTTTATGAAAATAACGGCGGAAGTTTTACCGTTAACTGTTGAAACACCTTGTTGTTAAAGTACAAGAATGTCTGGCGTGGTTGTATAGTAGTACACGGTATTGATTATTGATGCTTATGTGAGAAGTCACTCAGTATTGTTCAATCGGGTATTCGGGACACTTTTCGTGTCAGAGTACTATTCATGAGTTACTATTCATGAGTTACTATTTGTGACGCCCCCAAAATAGGTCCATTCCATCCAACCCATTCTGAGTCGCCAAATACATGGTACAGAAACAACTACAACTTTATTATTACAACAGTAAAACTGTGAGTTTGAATACAAATATTATCTTCTAGACAATATCTATACTCAAATAAATCCTCATCACATTTATTGATACATTAAAAAAAATGGTGAGGACTACTAAACAATCCTTTCTAAAACCTTCATTCCATACCCCGACTCGTACTCGCTATATTCTCTCCTCCTGAGAAAATGGAACAAAAAGGAAAAGGGTGAGCTCAACTAGCCCAGTAAAGAATATTATGACTAAGATAATATACAACAAATTATCGTTAGTCTCCAACAGGGAAAAATCTGATAGAATACAATAGACAACAAGTTTCAGATCAATATTCGCAGCGGAAATAATAATTCATAGAAGAGTTACGTAGAGAATGAAATCTACTATAATCTATGAATTTAACAGTCCATCATCAATATTTTATCCCCGTAACATCAATCAATATTCATCTCAAATCAAATATTCATCTTTGCACTCACTGCCAAAGATATTCATCAATCGGTCATGTTCATCTCAACACTGTTCATCTTTGCACTAAAGGCCAAAGATATTCATCATCGGTCATGTTCATTTAAACACCGCTCATCTTTGCACCACTGGCCAAAGATATTCTTCAAAATCATTCATCTTTGCACTCTGGGCCAAAGATATTCAATAATATCATCATTTAAAGGTCGAGGATGATGAAAATATTTTTAAAGAACGAATCCGGTGAAACAAAATGACAAGGATTAAGGATTAAGGATTCATACTTGGTTTTATCCACGTCAAAAATACCTCAAAAAATAATCATAGTGGTGTAAAATTCAAGAATGATCAAAACATGGATACAATCAAAGCTAGTATCCGAGAATAGATATTTTGGACGAAAAGAAGAAATTTTATTTTTGAATAGTGCCAGATACGTGAATAGTGCCAGATATCGTGAATAAAGGCCGTATACGTGAATAGTAACTCCGACACCAAAAGATAGAAATTCCACAAAAAACATTTTCACGCTTCATGAATAGTACTCGTGAATAGTAACTCGTGAATAGTAACTCATGAATAGTAACTCATGAATAGTAACCCCGACATGAAAAAGTTCCAAATTTGATAAAACTTCAGATCAACATTTCAGCATAATGATATTGAAGAAATAATATCATTACGAAAAAATAATATCCCTTACCTCAAAGAATCAAGATTTCTAAGGAAAGGCTCAAGTGATGTTTGAATGAAACTTGTCTTGAATAGCAACTCTCAAAGTATCTAAATACTCACAAAATACGCTTTCAATAATATAGAGAGAAAGAGAGAAAACTTTGTTTCGGTGTGATTTTCAATTCTAACTTAGCCCTCTATTTATAGGAAAATGTTAGCTCACCAAGCAGACTTGACCGCTACACGATGGCTTTTTACCGCTACTATTGCCACCCACCACATTTGAAATAAAATTCAGCACATTTCTTCACCAACCACAAGTGGGGCCCACTCAATTCTAGAATTTTCCACCAAAATCAATTATAACCCTACTTTCCGAATCAAACACCTCTCAAAATTTATAACAAATCATTCGTTCATTTTAACGGTTCAAAATTTGTGGACATATACTCAACTTATATATGTATAACATATCCAAAAATTACAACGATCCAACGGTCGGATTAAATATTATAACTCACACAATAAAGCTATAATAACACCGATTTGATCTTTTAATACCCAATCCGGCAAAATACAAATAAAACATCTCAAAGATTAATTCCTTCATTAATAACCACATAAATAAATCCATCATTTATATTCATATAAAATAAATATTTCCTTATCATATAAATCAATAATTAATTATTCACAAATAATATTACGTAATCACAATTATGACAACCAGCCGCTCCTCGGAAAGAGGGGCTTTCAGATAAGGATTTCTCCTTCTTGGCGGCGCAATTAGGTGACCAAACCTCTCCTCGATGTAACTTTCTAGACATTGCCAATAATGCTATCTAATAATATTATTTAAATAATATGAATTATTGATCCGATAATGGAGATAATGTGCGTTGACAATTATTGAACAACAATAATATAAAATATCAACGCAAAGCAATTATTGAATCAATAAAATAAAATATTGAGCAAGAATCACTCGTGAAAATTATTGAGTAGTGCTTTCTTACGTAAGGATCAATAATTCAACAATATCATGCAATCTGGTATGCTCTTTGTGCGACCCACGCCAGACATCGTATTTTAACCATAGGGTATTCCAACGATCTTAACTGCAGAATAACTACGCCAAGTTATTTATAACCACCCAAACTTTATCATTTTCCTCATCCAATCGCTTTCAAGTTATGGGTCCCACATGGCTGCTGCCGTAAATACGAATATTCCAAGCGATCACGAATATTCTACGACCAAACGAATATTCCCCGACGAGATTTAATATTCCACGACCAAACGAATATTCCCAAACAAAATGAATATTTTATAACCACTTGCTTATTTTGAAATATATTTGCGTATTTAACCCTTAACTATCCACATTAATCAAATCAACCCTTACTATTTCAAAATAATAAATAAAGGAAATTCCTTTTTATTTAAAAAAAATTTCGGGGTCTTACACTATTCACGAGTTACTATTCACGAGTTACTATTCACATAGTACTATTCACCCGTAAAATATATTTCTTTTCGGTCCAAATTATTTTTGGGTACAATATTATTCCATGAGGAGATGTGCTAATTTTTCAGACCGTTGGTTGAAGTTATAATAGTAAATCAATATGGACCGGTGGTGGAAAGTTATAATAGTGAATCAATATGGATCACTGGTTTAAAGTTTTAATAGTAAATCAGTATGGACCGTTGCTTTAAGTTTCAATAGTAAATCAATATGGACCATCTGTTTAAAAGTAAATCAATCTGGACCGTTCATGAATTAGTTACTATTCAGTCCATTTTCCTATAAATAGAAGCTCATTCCTTCATTATTTCTTACGAATTCACTGAAACTCTAGAGAGAGAAACTATAGAGAGAAAGAAGAAAAGTATTTTGTTACTTCACTTTTCCAATATCCAGTTTCTTCTAAGGTGGGGAATATTATTTGTTGTACCCATAAGGGGTATTATTCCATTATTTATTATTTTGTTGGAATAACTTGTATACGCGGACTCCCCTATACTTGGTGAAATCCTTCAATTATTCCATTCTTTATTATTCTGTTGAAATATCATGTATGTGCATTTTACGCCGGACCTGGTTTCGTCTTTATTATTCTGTTGGAATAACCTGTATACGCGAACTCCCCTATACTTGGTGAAATCCTTCTGTTATTCCATTCTTTATTATTCTATTGGAATATCATGTCCGTGCGTTTTAAGCCGGACTGGTTCCGAATTTATTATTCTGTTGGAATAACATGCCTGCGTTATCTATCACATGCCTGCTGATTTCTTTTGTTATTCCATTCTTTATTATACTTAGTTGGTTAAAGTTTTGACTTCTATACTCCATGAAATTAGTGGAATATCCTTGATATTTGCGCTTCATCCAAAGAACTTTTCATGGAAATATTCTTCCGAGCATTCTTGAATTTTACTCTACAAAGCAAAGATCGTGTTGACAATTTGGTCGTTATCGGTTCCTAGATAAATTAATTCTTGAACTTGTTTTATTGAATTCTTATATCATTGTCATCATCCTCATGTTTATATTATGTTGAAAGTCATACATGGCCTCTGTAGTGCATAGATAGACTTAGTATGATTATGGCTGGGGGTTATTCGGTATAATCATAACTTAGTAATGTTACAAATGATGTGGAAAAAAGTCCTCATTGTCGTAGTGCATTGATGGATAGTTTTGGTATGATTATGGCTATGAATTCTCTTTGGTAGTAGTGCAAAGATGAATTGTTTTATGGCATGATCGGGACCGTTGATGAAAACATGATTATCTTAAGTCAGTAGTGCATGGATAATTCGTGGTCGTGATACTAAAGAATATCCTTGGTCGAAAGCGGGGTGATTCGATGATGTTGATTATTTATTGTCGAGTCCCGCCGATAAAAGTGATGAAAAACCTTTTAAATCATAGAAGATAGTAGATTTTATTCCTACTTGACTCTTCTAATGGATTGCTTGTTCTGCTGTAGTTAAACTTGATAGTTATTATATTTTATAAGTTTAACACTGTTTAAGGCTAACGATAAATTATTCTGCATTATATTAGTCATAATATTTCTTACTGGGCTAGTTGAGCTCACCCTTTCTTTCACTGTTCTCTTCAGGAAATGAGAACGTAACTAGGACTAGTCGGGGAACAGAGTGATGATCCTAGATGTTTGCAATAGTAGTCCTCACTATTCTGTGAAATAGTGTGATAATAATTGTAATGAGGACTCCTTTTGAATTTTTATACTCTCTAGTAGACAATATTTGTATTCAAACTCACAGTTTATGTTTTGTCGTATTGTAAACGATAGTTGTATTATTAAGTTGTATTTGAATTCTATACCATGTATCTGGCGACTCAAGATGGTTGATGTATACCTAATTTTAGGGGCGTCACAGTTGGTATCAAAGCTTAGGGATATGATCCCTGGCTAGGATGTGAGAATAGAACTAGGAGGGGCGAGACGGGGAATTCCTTCGCTAGTATGACCTACCTAAGTTTATTTGGTATTTAATTGGTCGGTCAGAATATAAGGATAATATGTTACATGTCAATTAACCTTTGTTTTGTGGCAGTATCTGAAAATGACATCCGAGAATGTTGAGAATAGAAATGGAGCACAGGAGACCGTTGATTCTCCATAGATCAATAATCAGGACAATGTGCAATAGGTTGGAGATAATCCTCCTGTAAACAACAACACTGATCAATTAACGAATGACGGTACGTTTAGGAGCTTTTTAGAATTCCTGCAACATCAGGCGAAGGCGGCTCCTGTTCATAATGCAGGAGGAAACAATGGCAACCCACGGTTGGTCGCCTCTAAGCAATTCAAAGAGCTGGGACCACCGGAGTTTTTGGGAAAGCCAGAACCACTCAAGGAAGAGACGTGGTTAAAGCAGATCACCAAGATATTTGATGTCTTGGGATGCTCCGAGGAGCAAAAGGTTCCCTTTGCCACCTTTATGTTGCGTGAAGAGGCAGATCACTGGTGGGAATCTGTAAAACGTACCCAGCCTGACTCACTCAAGATGTCTTGGGAGAAGTTCCAAGAGCTGTTCAATGACAAGTACTTTTCTGAAAGCATTCGTCACATGAAGGAGGTGGAATTTATCAAGTTGGAGCAAAACAACATGACCGTATCGCAGTACAAAGCCAAGTTTGCCGAGTTGTCCCGATTTGCGTCCCACTTGGTTGATAATGAAAAGAGAATGACGTGGATGTTTTTAAGAGGTTTGAAGCCGGAGATACGTCAATATCTTATTTCTTATAAACCATGTTTGTATTCAGATGTTGTAAATAGGGTTCAGTTAGTGGAGCGCGATAACGAGTCAACGCAACCAAAAGAGAGCAGCCGGCAAAATGAGAATACCGGTGATAACAGTCATTAAAGTGGTGACAATAAGCATGGAGGGAATCAACATGCCAGAAATGGTAACCACTTCGGTGGTAATCATGGTCAAAACAATAAGAATGGACATTTCAAGAAGAGGAGATTCAACAATGATGGAAAGACGTCAGCACCAGTACCCGTTGTTAAGGAAGGAGAACGACCACCTATCATATACTTCAAATGCGGAGGGGAGGGACACATCAGTCCAAACTGCACGATGCCATCCAAAGTATGTTATAATTATGGAAGAGAAGGTCACTTAGCCCGATTTTGTCATTCACCGAAGACAAGTTTAGCTAGGATGGAGGAACCTAAGGATGTCCCAGATAAGCCAAAGCCAGTAGTTTATGATAGAGCATTTTTTTTCGTGACGAGGAACCTGAAAAAATTATCACAGGTATGTTAGTCATAAACTCTTGCGAAGTCTATACCGTGTTAGATACCGGTTCTACTCACTCTTTTATTGCACCTTGTTGTGTTCAATGTTTGAAGTTAACTCCGGAGAAGTTAGACTTTGATATACCTTCACTATTTATAAATCTTGTTCAAATTAACACTTTCACGTTACCTGTCGATCTTATCTCTTTGAAAATACTTGCCTTTGATGTGATTTTTGGAAACGATTGGTTAACTACTCATCATGCTTTTCGTAAGATTGTTAGCTTTCATACTCCTAACCAACCTGTTATGCGAATTCAAAGTAACCAAACCACTAAAGTCAATCATTGTCATATAGAGCCATAAATAAAGAGCCATGATCCTTTCGTTGTTGACTTTCTTGTGTGGAATGCATCGAAGCCAGACTTTCTGTAGGCAACATCGTGAATGATATTTCTCGGTGGCAAGTTGATAGGTATCAATGTGACGTGTTATCCAAGTCTTGGATGAGAGTCACAATTTTGAATGATATTTCTATTGTTAATAAATTTTTTGACGAATTCTTGAAGACTACTTAGCCTACCCCTAGAGCGTGAAATCAAATTTTGTAATGACCCCGGTACAAAACCCATTTCTAAAACCCTTAAATATTTTCTTCACCTAAAATGAACATGTAATGTGTCAAAGACGTTGGCTCGAGCTGTTGAAGATTACGATCGTACCATTCAATATCATCGTGGGAAAAATGAACGTGGTAGCTGACGCGTTGAGTAGAAGATTGTATGTGTTTACGAGTGTGATGTTGTTAACACAAAGACCCATTTCGTATAACTTACAAATGATGGAGATAGAGTTAAAGACTAGGGACCCACGTGAAGATAACGAATATACGATTAGAATAGACTTTAATCGATAAAGTTAAAGCTGCTCAAGCTACATACTCAGAGCTGATGAATGTGAAGAAGAAGGTTCAAGAGGGAGTTATTCTAGAAGCAAGAATCGATGAAGAGAGGAAATCTCAACCCTTGATTTTATTGGCCCATTTGAAATCCTTGATCGAGTAGGAACTGTGACCTATAGACTCGTTTTACCGCCAAGTATGTCGCGTGTTCATAACGTTTTTTTCACGTATCGATGTTACGTCAATATGTGGACGATCTGAACCACATTATTGAATTAAAACTAGACGAGATAGCAGAAGATTTAACGTATGAGGAGCTACGTGTTAAAATCTTGGATAAGAAGGATCGTATTCAACACTCAAAGGTTATACCTCAAGAGTTAGAATTTGAAGTGAAGTCAAGGTATCCTCACTTATTAAGATACTGCGAATGCGTACATAAATTTCAAGGGAGAAATTTCATAAGGAGGGGAGATTGTGAGACCCCAGATTTTATGAATAAAGATTTAATTTTCTCGAAATAATATATTATGGTGTTGATTTGATGTAATATTATAGTTGTGGGTAATATTTACAAATTTTGCAAAGTAAGTGGTTGTATAATATTCAATTGGTCGGGGAATATTCATTTTGTCGGTGAATATCCGTACGACGGTACAATAATTGGTGGACCCCGCAATGGAATTATTGTCGAATTGAGAAACCGACAAAAATACTTTATGAAAATAACGTCGGAAGTTTTACCGTTAACTGTTGAAACACCCGGTGTTAAAAGTATGCGATGTCTGGCGTGGTTGCATAGTAGTATACGGTATTGATTATTGATGCTTATGTGAGAAGTCACTCAGTATTGTTCAATCGGGTATTCGGGACACTTTTCGTGTCGGAGTACTATTCATGATTTACTATTCATGAGTTACTATTCACGAGTTACTATTCATGAGTTATTATTCACAGAGTACTATTCACCCGTAAAATATATTTCTTTTCGGTCAAAATTATTTTTGGGTACAATATTATTCCATGAGGAGATGTACTAATTTTTCAGACCGTTGATTGAAGTTATAATAGTAAATCACTATGGACCGCTGGTGGAAAGTTATAATAGTGAATCAATACTGATCGCTGGTTTAAAGTTTTAATAGTAAATCAATATGGACCGTTGCTTTAAGTTTTAATAGTAAATCAATATGGATCGTCCGTTTAAAAGTAAATCAATCTGGACCGTTCATGAATTAGTTACTATTCGGTCCATTTTCCTATAAATAGAAGCTCATTCCTTCATTATTTCTTACTTAATTCACTTTGAAACTCTAGAGAGAGAAACTATAGAGAGAAAGAAGAAAAGTATTTTGTTACTTCACTTTTCCAATATCAGCTTCTTCTAAGGTAGGGAATATTATTTGTTGTGCAAGTAAGGTATTATTTTTTTGTATTCATGAAGAGAACTTACATTATTCCATTATTTATTATTCTGTTGGAATAACTTTGTATCGCTGGACTCCCTATACTTGGTGAAATCATACATTATTCCATTCTTTAGTATTCATTGGAATATCCTATCATGCGTTCTCTACTGGACCTTGTTCACGTATTTATTATTCATTGGAATAACCATGCGTCAAGCTATCTATCACATGCCTGGTGATTTCTTTTGTTATTCCATTCTTTATTATACTTAGTTGGTTAAAGTTTTGACTTCTATACTCCATGAAATTAATGGAATATCCTTGATATTTGCGCTTCATCCAGTATCTTTTCATGAAAATATTCTTCTGAGCATTCTTGAATTTTACTCCACAAATCAGTATCATATTCACAATTTGGACGTTATCGGGCCCTAGATAAATTAATTCTTGAACTTGTTTTATTGAATTCTTATATCATTGTCATCATCCTCATGCTTATATTATGTTGAAAGTCATCGTGGCCCGTAGTGCATAGATGGACTTGGTATGATTATGACCGTGGATTATTCTAAGTATAATCATAACCGTAATGTTACAAATGATGTGGAAAAAGTCCTCATTGGCCCGTGAAGTGCATTGATGGATAGTTTTTTGTATGATTATGGCTATGGATTCTCTTTGGCCGTAGTGCAAAGATGAATTGTTTTATGGCATGATTAGGACCGTTGATGAAAACATGATTATCTTAACTCGTAGTGCATGGATAATTCATGGTCGTGATACTAAAGAATATCTTTGGCCGTAGTGCAGGGGTGATTCGATGATGTGGATTATTTATTAAGCTAAGTCCCAGCGATAAAAGTGATGAAAACCTTTTAAATCATAGAAGATAGTAGATTTTATCCCTACTTGACTCTTCTAATGGATCGCTTTGTTCTAACAAGCAGATTAAACTTGATAGTTATTATATTTTATTAGTTAAACAACGCTTGAAGGCTAACGATAAATTATTACGCATTATATTAGTCATAATATTTCTTCTTGGGCTAGTTGAGCTCACCCTTTCTTTCATTGTTCTCTTGTGAAATGAGAACGAAATTTGGGACTAGTTTCGGGAACGAGTGATGATCCTAGATGTTTGCATTAGTAGTCCTCACTATTCTGTGAAATAGTGTGATAATAATTGTAATGAGGACTCCTTTTAAGTTTTTATACTCAATTAAGCTTAATTGAGCTTATTTAAGGAATCAAAGATAGGAAGCTCTAGCTATTTTAATAGTTTAGAACTGAATATTATATGTAGGTGATGAGAAGTACCCAGTTTTACAGATTAGATCTTAAATTGTAGAGTGGAAGTCTGTCTTAATATGTAACAAGAAAAAATCCACAATTCTATAGAATGGTGTCATGTACATAAATAGAAAAGAGTCCAAGTAATTATAGCTTTGTATGTGTATGAAAGTTTTAAATTGTTTTAACTTTTAAATTGCATAAATAACTTAGCATTTTCCCTGAAAACAGTTTCTGATACTGTGGAAGTGTCAATGGTTTGATGATGTGGCAGTGTCAATTATTAGATGTGAAACCAGAGGATGTTGTTCAACTGTTCATGTAGGTGATGATCGTTGAAATGATATATGGGGTGCAAGAGATGCAGGTTGTGATGCTTGGCTCTGAAAATTATTCTTGCTTATAGACTAGCTGAAAATTTTATTCATTTTCTTTTTATGAATCTATTCTTGTTTTCATTTTCCCCCTTATCTTAATTCCTTTTATTTGGAAATGACTGTTGTGAGTTATCAGGACTCATGAGTCAGGAACTTTGGGTGAGTTATGTTCTAATATATTAAAACTTCAAAGGTGATGTTTCTTCTTTAAATCCTCTTATTGACAGTCGTGATTTTGTTTCCATTTGAGAGAGTGATTATAAGATACTTGCATTTTTTGTGTATGCTGCTACATTATTCCTTGATCATGCTTGATGATGCATATTTTGTAAGGTGTTACTATTAGCTTCTTTGAGAAGCATGTATGGACCATGATTCCTGTTTGTTTATTATTCTAGTACGAAAGTGTTATAGAGTAAAAGATTTTCTGTGTTTTCAGAATGTTCATGCTTCAACCTATACCTTGCTTTATTCATTCATTCAATCATTTGCAATATTAAGCTATAAACTTGCAAAGATTTTTTTCTATCCTCAACATATTACTTGTTTTTGAATGATATCAAGTTAAAGATTTATAATATCGAGTTATCATAATAGTGAATACTGTGCACATCAACTATTGGCTTACATAAAAGTGAACTTTTATGGCTGAATTTCCTAGTCATTTGGGGTACGCTCCTAAGATTTTAAGCTTCTTTTGTTTTTGTTTTGTTTTGTTTTGTGTTTTTTGAGAGTGGGAGATTTTGGGCATAAAGGGTGTTACTTACTTTCATTAAGGCTATGTTTGGAGCATGGAAAGAGAGGACAAGTAAATTCAATGTTTAAAAAAAGTAGCTTTATCAACATTCTGTCGAGTGAAATTTTAGCATTATATTTGATATTGGAAAACTTTGTTCAAATCTGCATATTTGTCTGGCAATTTTTTAGAATGTGGATTTTGGAGGCATTTTTACTTGTGCTAAAAGGTACTTTCAATCAATATTAAAATAGGTCAATGATTTGAGGTAAATTTGATAGTTCATAATTGCTTTGGAAGCATTCCGTGGACTTTAAGCCTCCTTCGGTTGTTTACAATTGTGCATTATATGAGCTGTGAAATTTGTAGAGCTTGAGGCTTGAAAGTCTAATGGCTCAACATGGAGCTTTGACTTCCCAAGTTTCCATTCTACGAAAGCATGTTTGGAGTTGTAAAAATTTAACGTAATAATTGTTTCTCTTTTCACTTGTTGATGTATCATGGATAAGAGGCTTGAGGGTAAGTTCTAAGACCCCGAATTTTATGAAATAAAAGTATTCAATTTTTTTCTTATAATTACTGTTCAGTATTTTATTGATTCAATAATTGTTGCGTTGATATTTTATATTATTGTTGCTCAATAATTGTCACCGCACAAAGATTTCCCATTATCGATCAATAATTCATATTATTTGAATAATATTATTAGATAGCATTATTGGCAATGTCTAGAAAGTTTCATCGAGGAGAGGATTGGTCACCTAATTCGCACGCCAAGAAGGGAGAAATTCTTATTGAAAGCCCCTCTTTCCTGAGGCGCCTAGTTGTCATTATTGTGATTACGTAATATTATTTGTGAATAATTAATTATTGATTTATATGATAAGGAAAATATTCATTTTATGTGGATATAGATGGAAAAAAAAAAATTAAAGTGACAATTGTTGAAAATCGATATTTTATCTTTTCTCGATAAAATAATATTTTATTATATTATGATAATATAATAATGGTGATATTTTTCTGATGAATGTGGGATATATGAGTATATGAGGAGGAAGAGTATTTTTGTTGCATTAAATGATTAACACATGTTTTGTGTGTCGATGGACCCCATTTCTCGATCGAAATTTGATTATAGCTTTGTAAAATCGCCTGCTTATGGATTTTGGGCAATTTCATTTGGAATTTGGAAAACTTTCTTCTGCAAAGTTGTAGAGAATTGAATTTACTATAAAAATTCGCGAGATTCGAATTTTCTGATAAAAGGGATATTTATTATGAATTATTGAAGTTCCGAAGTTCTAAAATAATTGATTTTTGGAGTTTAAAATATTTTAAATATAAAAAACGTTTTTTGTATTGTTGGTGGGTTGTCAAACATGCTGAATTGGATGATTCAAAGGTTGGCGTGAAAATTTAATATATATATTATTAATTTATTAAATTTTCTACTTTGGTATTCTAAGCATTTTCCTATAAATAGGGTGCTTAAGTTAGAATTGAAAATCACACCAGAAACTAAAGTTTCTCTCTATTTCTCTCTCTATAATATCGAGCGTATTTTTGTAAATATTTTATTACTTTGAGTATTGCTATACGGTGCAAGTTCGTTCAGCGTTATATCCGACATTCCAGTACTGCTCTTTTGAGGTAAGAGATGGTAAGTGATTTTAAGGGATTGTAAGGGAGATTATTTTCTTCATAAATGATATTATTTCTTCAATATCATTATGCCGAAATATTAGTTTGAACTTTTTGTCAAATTTGGAACTTTTTCATGTCGGGGTTACTATTCACGAGTTACTATTCATGAGTTACTATTCACGAGTTACTATTCACGATTTACTATTAACGAGTTACTATTCACGAGTTACTATTCACGAGTTACTATTCACGGATACTATTCACTATAAAATTGGTTTCTTTTTCTAACCAAATTATAGTTGATTTATGAATATTACTCTGGAGATTAAAACTATGTATTGATTAAATTGATTTTATTATCATATATAACATTTTTTATAACCACGATGTTGAAATTTTCTTTTCACCGGAGTGTAAAGATGGGTAGATTATTGGTATGATCATGACTAGGGTTCTCTTTGGTCAAGAAGTGAAAAGTTGAATTGTGGATCGGTATGATCATGACCATTGAATTTATAATTGAATATCTTTAGCTTAAGTGCAAAGGTGAATTGATCAACATGGTTATAATTATTGTTTATATAAATTCTGAAATGATTATATACTTCTTTGAGATATGAATATCTTTGGCCCATAGTACAAAGATGACTTATTGATGAATATCTTTGGCCTGTAGTGCAAAGATGAATTATTGATGAATATCTTTGGCATTTAATGCAAAGATGGTTTGTTGATGAATATCTTTGGCCCGTAGTGCAAAGATGAATTTATTAGTATGATTATGAACATGAACTGTGATTTGGTATAACCATGATCTTTGATGTTTCAGGTGATGAAAATTATCTTTGTCCTAGATGAAAAAAAGAATTTAGAACAACAATTACGATTATGAGTTATACATGTGATTGTGGACAGGAATTGTTGATTGATGTTACAGGGATAAAACATTGTTGGTGGACTTTTAACATGGAGAAGATAATAGACTTTATAGTCTATTTGACTCTTCTAATGGATTGTTCGTTCCGCTGCAACTATGGTTGAAAAGTTTTATCATATACCATATGTTCTAAATCTCTAATTTATTACTGATGAAGACTATTGATAATTTATTTATCTTTAGTCATAATATTCTTTACTGGACTAGTTGTGCTCACCCTTCTGTTTCACAATTCCTTTCAGGTAATAAGAGTGTAGCTGGGTCGAATGGGGGTAACAGGAGAATAGAATGGTGGTCATCATTTATTAGTTATATTTGGTGAATTAACTAGGGTGAGGTGAACCCAACGTTGGAATGGTGTTTTGCACCTATCATACAAGATGTCTAAGGACATACAACCTCGTATCATCATAAGACAGGGATGTGTTCATCCACTTGCTGAGTATATATACGAACACTACCTATATAATCTTGGAGTTTGGTTGAAGTATAATTCTCAATTACAGACGGTGGAGATAATGATATGTCAAGAGAAGACACACCATTGGAAAGAATATGATAGTAATCTTCCCGTTTTTCTTTGGGGTCTATTGGGTCAACCAAGGATAATTTTGTGGGCATATGATATCTATCATAACCTAGACGCATGGCCTCCAATGTACGAAGGTTTCCTTGAGCACTTTCCAAAGATCTAATTTCTAAAACAGTTTTTGACTATACCTTTATGTAAGGTGTCATTATGACGTGCTATCCAAGGTTGGGATGAGAGTCACAGTTGGTATATATTTGTATCCAAACTCACAGCATATGTGTTGTTGTATTTTGCATGACAATTGTTGTAATAAAGTTGTAGTTGTTTTCTGTACCATGTATTTGGCGACTCAGAATGGGTTGGATGGAATGGATCTATTTTAGGGTCGTCACATAAGTGCTTTTGCATAATGTTGCAGGTTAAATAGAAAATAAGTGAATTATGTATGCATATGTATTTATTTGATTTTTTGACACGTTATTAAAATTTTAATTTATATTCCTGGGATAAAAGGAGGGAGGGGAAGAGAATGATTTTTAGGGACCTCTATCTGCTTCTCGCATAATGATATTTCTGGACATCTTAATTTGGTGTTGAAAATTATAACTTCAACCTTTTGTTGCATATTACTTTCGAAACATAACAATTTTTTCGACGACAGTTACTACCTTACCATGTGGTGTCGGACTACGAAGCGGAGGAGAATGATAGAATTCTTGATTACGACACAACGGGTCGATGTTATCTCGTTCTCAAAGCGGTGGGACCACAACATTGTCTCTAAAGTTCTTTGAATTTCCGCACGATTTAAGAAATAGGTTTATGCCTTCAATATAATTTCGCGTAAGCGAAGCTCTTGCTAATTCAGATCGGAGAGAGGTTGATGCTTGAGCAGATTCTCCTACATGAAGAGAGCGAGCCCCGGTCGAATGAAGTCAAAAATGGACTCAAGATGTATAAGGTGTCGAGAGGATCATGAGGCTAATTTGTGAATGGCAAGCCATGGTTCATGATTCACAACGAAAATTACAAAGAATGACCAAATATATTACAACAAGACATGCTGCTAAGGCACCAAACGTCAGACTCGTTCGAAAACATCATGCAATTAAGCAAGAAAAGAAATTATCGCAATCAACATTTTCCTTTCCAGCAGAATCATCAAGTATGTTTCTGACTTTCGCTACACGCACGAACATATTTATCAAGTTGTACTGTCATCATTATAAGCCTACAAAATGTCTATTCACTTGTAGCATTATTTATGAGCACCAATTATTATCTTGATCTGTGTGTCAATGTACACCCACCAGGACGAGGTTCACGAAGCACATGCTTGTCTTCTTCGGGATATTTGATTTAGATATTAATTTGGTAGTCAATAAAAAGGGTATTACCTTCTTCCATGTCCCTTGATTAGTAAGAAAATAACACAACATTGTTGTCTTTGTTTATTGATTTTGGCACTAAGTGCCTCCGTGACCTATTTGCTTCATTTTCCGACTTGCTATTATTTTTAAATATGTAAGGGAAGACCGCTTCTACGACCGCGCCTTACAATCTTTGGGTATCAAATTTTCGTATACGCGTTTACGTAAGATAAGGGACGAAATTATGAAGTGTACTCTCTATATATGTAGATATATACTTTGATTCAAGAAGCTGTGGTAGCTTTAGATGGTTAACTGTAAAGATAATGAATGATTATTTAGTGGATGATTTTATTAAGTTAATAATATTTTAGTTTTTTGTATTTTTGCCATTATTTACTATGGAGACATTGAGCCAGCCAAGTACACAAAAAGAATGTCAAATTTTGATTTGGCAACAATATAATTCGTTACCAAAGCATTGAACAAGTTTTAATATAGCAAATTTTTTTTATACATTTAGCAACAAATTTTCGTTGCTAATGACATTAAAAATATAATATTTGGCAACAAAAAATTAACCTAATAACAATACTAAAATAAAAGGCAACATTTTTTATCGTTGCAAATCATATCAACTTTCGTTGCACATATAAAGAAACGACAACATATAATGTCATTGCTATTGAAAAATAACTAGCAATAAACATTTTCGTTGCTGATTCAGCATAATGTCTTTGCCAAATAATATAATCAGCAACGAAAATCGTTGCTAAAAAGTTTACATTCCGCAACAAAAGCAAGCATAGGCAACAATTTTCATAATTTACTGCAACGAAAAATGTCGTTGCAAAATGGTGTCAATTGCAACGAAAATGTATGGTCGTTGTAAAAAAAAAGAGTTCATTTCATTGCCAATTAGCAAGCTTTTGCAACGAAATGGGGTGTTTAGCAACAAAATTTTAATTATTCTGCAACAATACATTTTGTTGCTAAAGGATCGATGTATCTGTACGAAAGCCAAATTTCGTTGCAAAATGTATTACTTTTGGCAACGAAAAAAATACGTTCGTTGTGGAACAATTAGCAACGCTCATTGTGCAACGAAAGACGCAACGAAAGTAAAGTCCTTGTCAAAAACCTTTAGCAACGAAATTTGGCACCTTTAATAATGAAAATCGGTTGTTGCTGAAGCCCCATTTTTTTGTAGTGTCAACCCTAATTGATCTTTAACCACATTCTGAAAACATATAATATCATAATCATAGAACATATTCACGTATACTCTTAATCCTGAATAATTCACCTAAATCTTTCACAGAATTTTGAAATCCTCAAAATTCTATCTTAAAAGTATCAAACACATACACTTATTTTTTGTCTAGGTACTAATTTTGAACCTTAAATCAATTAATAAAAATTAAAAAAAAATATTCAAAATTCTCGGGTTGTCACACAATACCTATTAAATATGTGAATATACCATAACATGTACATTTCTAACTAAACTTATCATCTTAGCATAAGTCTTATGCTACTACATATATTTCAGAATTCCTAAGTGTTAACATCACAACACCTATCTAACATTCACTGTATAAACTAAGTTATCACACAATGCGTTCGTAACCTACTAATCTCTTTTACAACTTTGAATTCATAATACATATAACACAACTCTGTTTTAGCCTTGTTGTTACATGTTGGACACATTACCACAACCTTTAGTTAAGCTACAAAGAACGACCAAAGTCTGCAGAATTAGCAGACTTGATTGTTCGAAATGGGCAATTGGCGTGGCCGCCAGAGTTTTATATTGGAGGATGCTTGGTGTCCGCCGCTTAAAGGGTTGTCTTGATGCGCGCATGACGTACATAACTCGATTTTGCGAGTAATTGAGCTTCGCAGACTTTTCTTAAGCCAACTAACATGAATTTTACCCACCATTTAGTGATAATAACACGTAAGATAAATATAACAGTATCATAAACATGTTTGCTAACATTTACAACCAATTAGAACAATTTAACAATAACTAAAACTATTTTAATTTTTCAATTTTCATGTTTTTCATAAAAACTCAATTTTTTTGACATTCATCCTAAAAATCATCACTGTGAATTCAATACATGATCAAATCACCTCATTCAAATTACGTTATGTTCGTATCTCAATGAACTAACATATACAAGCTTCAATTTATACTTTCACATACAAATTGGCCATTGAAATTGATACTTTTCATAGCTACATATGAAAACATATATATACTGACAAAATTTCTACTGATATCCGAATTTAGCATGAATTTCTCGTTTAAGCACAACCTCTAATCACCATATACTCATATAATCACAAGTAATCCCATTGTATAGCAACAATTCAACAATTTGTAATTTACAGATTATATAAAAGTTTGACATAGCCTCATACATACATACGCATATATATATATATATATATATATATATATATATATATATATATATAACACTAAGGTTGTGAACATACCTTCACTTTCTAATACAATCGCTACTAATCACTGGAATTTGCTGTGAAATCCTAAGCTTTTCTCAATTTCTCTCGACTCTTCTCTTAATTTTCTGTGAAGCTCTCTAGGCTAGCAAACTAAGTTATGTGCAAAAACCAACTGAATAATAAGCGTACACAAAAGAAACTGATATAGCCTTAATAACTATAATCAGTTATCAAAATAACGTATATATTATATTTATTATTTAATTTATTTATTTATTTATTTTATATAATAATTCAAAATTAAAAAGGAAATCCAAAAGCCATAAGGCCTTGTTTGGCAAAAACCATTTAAAATTAAACACTTAATACCATTAAGTCTTGTTTGGCACAACCAAATTAAACTACTTTACTTTAATTTATTTTAATAACTCCTTATAATATAGTTATTTGTCACACTACATTTAATTAAACTTACATACTTAATTTATTAATTCAATTAATTAAATAATTCATTTATTCATATAACTCTATACAAATATTTACCATCAAATTGAAATATCAATATAATAATAATTTCCTTAACTCATTAATTATTTATTTAATAAATAATTAACTAAACAAAATTAAATCAATTAAACAAATATTTATTCAACGATAAACACATCCATTAAATATTTATATAATTCAATAAATATTTAATATTACAATTAAAATTCTGGAATGTTACATCATTCCCTCCTTAAAAGGATTATGTCCTCAGAATCACAATTCAAACAATCAAATCGTCACATGTATTCCGCAAAGTTATGTAATAGTTCAAGGTTAGATTACATGTGATTGTTTTAAGTTGATGTAACCCTTTAATGGGGAAGATTATTGTTTGAGTTATTTAAGTTATGTCTTTAACCTTGAATATTGGTAGATAAATGTTATTGTTTTGGATAGTGAACACCAAATTCTTTGGTAATGAAGTACCCAGATTTGGGGTGTCATGGGTTGCTTTAAGTTATGAACCTTAGGTGGTGGAAACCTTAGGAAGTAACCTTTAAGGTGACAGAAAACATCGTGGTGATAAACTCTTATCGAGTTCTAAGGAATGAATTAAGGAGTTCATTGAAGATAAAATAAAACAATAAAAGACTTTATGTGTTATGTGATAATAACTTATGTGCTCGCAAGTATCGAATAGTGTCACGTAATAAATAAAACATAAAAGTATTTTGTTGTTAGGATATCTAACGTTAAAGGATCTGGTCAAGCTAGGGAAGAGATACCTCAGGTACCTAGAGATGAGGAGCCCCGGAATGTCCACGTTGTTCGAGAGCAGTTGATTCAGAGGGAGCCTTCTATATTGGTTGCTGAGGAAGGACAAGAGAATGAGCTTATGTCTAATCCTGCGGAGGAGTACTCTGAGGAGATAGAGGTGGAGGATGAAGAAGAGGATCCTGTGGAGTTTCAACCAAACTCCATATCAGCTAAGATGTATAATGAGCTGTATGACCGAAATATAGAATTACAAGATAAGATTGAGGAGCTGAAGGAGTTGGCTGATATGCGTTAGGCTACTATAGAGCAGAAGGATGTGGAGATTCAGGAACTCGACTCACGACTTGGGAACACATAATGGAACCTAGTTCACACAGAGGGACATCAAAAGGAGCTATTAGCTGAGAATGAGAAGATGAAGACTGAAGTTGAAAAGCTAAAAGATGACTTGAAGGAGGAGTCAGCTAAGCATGCGAGAGCATAAGACGCTTGGATGAAGGCTACTCAGCGTGCAGATCGTGCTAAAGCGAAGGTTCAAACGAAGAAGGCCAAGATGAATGAAATGGATTATGCTTTTCATTTTGCGATTGATAGGGCACCTCAATTTGAAGACTTGACATGATGGTACATGATGGATCATAGGACGATGTATCGTATTATGGAAGAAGAGCGTAGAGAAGCCTCTCGATGTCTTAATATGCCAAGATAGAAGGAATAATAATAACATGTGATTAAATATGTGATTAAATAAATTATAAATCTCTTAGTTTGAGATAATATAAGGGTAAGATGAGTATGGTATCCTGAAACTTTTTATGTTCTGGAAAGTTGATGTTGATAGCAGAGATGTTATCCTTACTAAGTTTTGAGAACTATGAATGAATAAAATGTCGAAGTTTATTGAAATGTTATGTGTTACACTTTAATCTTAGAATGTTTTAGTTAAACTTTAAATATTCAAGGAATGGAGTAGTGACCTATTAAGCGTATATCTTAAATAGAAAATGCCTCCTAGAAGAAGACAACCACGCTAATAACCACCTGTTGAAGGGTCTACTAACAACAATAATAACGAGGCCAATGCTAACCCGGTTCAGCAATTGGTGACCTTGTTAACAGGAGCACTTGTGAATCAGCCATAAGCTCAAGTTACGACTTTCAAGGACTTCAAAGTGGTTAGACCACCGGAGTTTCAAGGGTTTATAAATCCAGTTGAGGCCCAAACCTGGATCATGGAAATGGAGAAGGTGTTCGACGTTTCCAGAGTTAATGAGGACCACAAAACTGCATTGGCAACGTTTATGTTCAAGTCTGAAGCTAGCTATTGGTGGCAGGCGAATAAGGTTCGTGGGGGACATAGAATAGTAGCGTGGGATAGGTTCAAAGAAATGTTTTTCAAAATGTACTTTCCAACGAGTTCCTGGAACCATTTGGAAGTTCAATTTTTGGAGCTAAAGCAAGGAACCATATATGTGCCAGAGTATTTTGCAAAGTTTAATGACTTGGCAAGGTTTGGTACGTATCAAGTCAATACAGATGAGCGTAAGGCGAGAAGGTTTGAACAAGGGTTGAAGCCCTGGCTGTATAGCAAGGTTTCAAAGTTTCAGTTAAACACGTTTGCATTAGTATTGGAAAAGGAAATTATCGCGAAAGGAGGAAGCGATGCCTTAACTAAGTATAATCAAGAGAAAAAGAAGAGAATGAGAATGAAAACAAGCCGGTAGAAGCAGTAGTGGAAGTAACAACCAGAAGAGGAAGTGGAATGAAAATTCAAGTGAAGAAGGACAATAAGGAACTCAGCAAAAGAAGAAGTTTGAAGCTTGTACTACTTACAGGAAGAATCACACTGGTGTGTGTTTGAAGGGTAAGCGGGTGTGTTTCAATTATGGCCAGGAGGGTTACATTGCACCAAATTGTTTTAGCTAAAGAAGGGAGCTTGTTTTACTTGCAGGTCAAAAGATCAAAGGGCTCGTGATTTCCCTAAAAAGACATCGAAAAGTGCAAGTGGAGGAAAGGGAAACAACAATGGTGGTACGTTAACTATCACTGGGCCAGTGAAATCAAGCCGACCTATTTCTAGAACTTTCAATATGAACGTACAAGATGTTTTACAGTTAAAGGATGTGGTTTCAGGTATCATTCTGATTAATGGTATTAATGTTTATAGGCTATTTGATTCGGGTGCTACTCGTTCGTTTATATCCAATGATTTTTCTTAGAACTTAGATTTGCCTCAAGAAGAACTAGATTTTCCTTTAAGCATAGAGATTGTGAATAGGGAAGTGATTCCTGTTAGGTTTATATAAAAGAATTGTAGAGTGGTTATAAAGGGTCATGAGATGATGGTTGATTTGATACCAATTAAACTTGGGGAATTCGATGTCATATTGGGAATGGATTGGTTATTCAATTACAGGGCAGTAATTGATTACCAAAAGAAATGTGTTAACCTTATGACACCGTCAAAGGTGGTGTTTTATGGGAGAAAGTCACCTCGATAAGCAAGTTGTCTGACGGTGATGCAAGCTAAGAAGTTACTGAGACAAGGATGTGGAGGATACTTAGCCTATATAGTCGATACACAAAAGAAGAGTGCAAAGTTAAAAGAGATACCAGTTATTAGAGATTATGCCGATGTATTTCTAGATGATTTGCTTGGACTTTCGCCAAATAGAGAGGTTGAGTTCGTGATTTATTTAGTACCAGGAACGACCCCGATATCTAAAGCCCCATATAGAATGGCCCTAGTAGAGATGAAGGAGCTGATGGTACAATTACAAGAATTATTAGATAAGAAGTATATCCAGTCGAGTGTATCGTCGTGGGGAGCACCGATGTTGTTTGTTAAGAAGAAAGATGGATCGATGCAGCTCTGCATTGATTACAGGGAATTGAATAAGGTCGCGATTAAAAATAAATATCCGTTACCAAGAATCGATGACTTATTCGATCAATTGAAGGGAGCGAGGTACTTTTCAAAAATAGACTTAAGAAGTGTATATCATTAGTTGAAGGTAAGGAAGGAGGATGTACCAAAAATATCATTCAGAACTCGGTATGGTCATTACAAGTTTCTAGTTATGTCATTTGGTTTAACCAATGCACTTGCAGCGTTCATGGATTTGATGAACAGGGTGTTTAAACAATTCTTAGATAAATTTGTAGTGGTGTTTATTGATGATATATTGGTGTATTCTAAGACCAAGGAGGAACATGTTGAACACTTAAAAGTGACATTGGAGACATTGAGGAGAGAGAAGTTGTACGCTAAATTCTCGAAATAAGAGTTTTGGTTAGAACATGTGCAGTTTCTTGGGCACGTTACTCACAAGAACGGAATCTTGGTAGATCTATCAAAAGTTGAAGCTGTAATAAACTGGGATCAGCCAAAGGCACCGTTAGAAGTAAGAAGTTTCTTGGGATTGGCAGGTTACTATAGGCATTTTATTCAAGACTTTTCCAAGATCGTAACTCTGTTATTTAACTAGGAAGATAGTTAAGTTTGTTTGGACGGAGAAGTGTGAGGAGAGTTTTCAAGAATTAAAGAAGAGATTGAGTTCAGCACATGTGTTATCGTTGCCTGATGATACGAGGAATTTTATGGTATTCAGTGACGCATCGCATATAGGACTAGGATGTGTGCTTATGCAGAATGGTAATGTAATTGCGTATGCATCACGTCAATTAAAGGATTATGAAAAAAGGACTCATGATTTGGAGTTGGTTGCTGTAGTGTTTGATTTGAAGATTTGGAGGCACTATCTTTATGGAGAGATGTGTGAGATATATACAGACCATAAAAGTCTGAAGTATATCTTTACATAGAAAGGTTTGAATATGCGACAGAGGAGATGGTTGGAGTTGATTAAAGACTACGACTGCGAGATTCTTTATCATCCTGGAAAAGCGAATGTTGTTGTTGTCGATGCCTTAAGTAGAAAGGGACGGGAAAAATTAATGATGTTGACTACTCAAGAAAAGCTTGTAGCAAAAATGGCCAAGATGGAGTTAGAAATTAAATATCCTACAGAATTAGATGAAAAATTGTTCTAGATGGGGAGCAGTTCAATTTTGGTGGATAAGGTGAAGAATGCACAACTTCAAGATGAAAACTGTTAAAAGATAAAAAGAAAAAGTGTTTAAAAGTGAAGAAAATAAATTTAAATGTGATTCGGAAGGGTTACTTCGATTTGAAGGGAGAATTTGGGTTCCGCCAGTACCAGAAATTAAAGAAGAAATTTTGAGTGAGGCTCATAACTCACGATATTCGATTCACCCTAGAAGTACAAAGATGTACCAGGATCTCAGACATCATTTCTAGTGGTAGAATATGAAAAAGGATGTTGTTGAATGTGTGGTGAAATGCTTTACGTGTCAGAAAGTTAAAACTGACCATCAAAGGCCAAGCGGATTGTTGCAACCGTTAGAGATACCGGAATGGAAATGGGAGCATATCACAAAGGATTTTGTGGTAGGTCTTCCAACGACTCAGCAAGGTTACGATGCAATCTGGGTGATTGTCAATCGATTGCCAATCAAGATTAGATTTAACCTAGATCGGTTGGCAAAACTGTACGTGAAGGAAATTATTTCAAGACACGGTGTCCCGGTGTCCATTGTATCAGATATAGATCCACGTTTCACATTAAATTTCTGGAAACGATTACAAGAATGCTTGGGATCGCAGTTAAGAATGAGCACAGCATATCATCCTCAAACTGACGGACAAAGTGAGAGGAAAATCCAGACATTGAAGGATATGCTCAAAGCATGTATTATTAATTTTTAAGGGAATTGGGATGACCATCTACCGTTGGTTGAGTTTGCCTATAGTAACAGTTATCACGCAAGTATTTGCATGCCACCTTATGAAGCGTTGTACGGCAGGAAATACAGGACTTCGTTATGTTGGGACAAAGTAGGTAAACATCAGCTGCTAGGTCCAAAATTGGTGCAACAAACTGTCGACATAATCAAGGTGATTCGGGCAAGATTGATAACTGCATAGGATAGGTAAAAGAAATATGTCGATCAACATCGACAAAATCGAGAATTTGATGTCGATAGTTTTGTTTTCTTAAAGGTGTCTCCTTGAAAAGGAAAATTCGGTTTGGAAAAAAGGAAAACTAAGCCCTAGGTTTATAGGACCTTTTGAAGTGCTACGACTAGTTGGTGAAGTGGCGTATGAGGTAGCTTTACCTCCAAAACTAGAACATATTCATAATATTTTTCATGCTTCAGTATTAAGACTATATAAGCCTGATTATAAACATGTTATAGAATATAAACCATTACAGTTTGAAAAAGATTTGTCTTATGAAGAACTCCATGTTCAGATTATTGATAGGAAAGAGCAAGTACTAAGGAATAAAGTGATACATTCTGTTAAGGTAATCTAGAGAAACCATAATGCTGAAGAAGCTACGTGGGAACTTGAAAATGTCATGATGAAAAAGTATCATCGGTTATATGCTTAATCTTGTGTAGTGATTCTGGGGACAGAATCCTGTTAAGGAGGGAAGAATATAACGAATGAATTTATCGAGTTGTGATTCTGGGGATAGAATCATTTTAAGGAGGGGAGGATGTAACGAACAAGAATTTTTTAATTAATTTTAAATATTTATGAAATTAAATAAATATTTTAATTAATTTATTTATTGAGATAAATAAATAATTGATGAAATTGTGGTGTAATAATTTGGTTAAGATGTGTTATGATAATTAAATTAAATGAATTATTAATAATTATAATGTCGATCTAATTTAATTTAATGATTAAATTAGAAAGGTTAAATAAAATTATAATTATATGACAAATGTTAATTTGAATTGATAATTTGATTGAATTAGTGTATAATTGGTGTGACATAAGAACTATATAATATAAATGTTATAAAAATAAATTAAGGAGGGAATTTTATGTAAGACCACCTAATTTTATGAAATAAAAGTATTCAATTTTTCTTATAATTACTATTCAGGTAAATGGTTAAATTGATAAAAGGTTAAAGTTAAGGCCATATATGAATTTTTTTTCAAAATACACAAGTGGTTATAAAAATAATCATTGTTGTCGGGGAATATTCGTTTGGTTATGGAATATTCTTTTCCGCTAGGGAATATTAAATGCGACGGCGCAACCATTTGTGGGCCCCATAATGTAATTCATTGTCGGGATGAAGAAAACAACAAATTAAAGTTTTAATAAATAACGGCGTAGTGGTTACCGAATTAACATTTGTTGGAATACCGGTGGGTAAAGTAAAATGTCGCGTTGTTGCAGACAAAGAAGCATTACCAGGTATTACAACGATATTTTTGAATTATTGATTCTTACGTAAGAAGGCATTACTCAATAATTGTTACGGTAAGAATTATTGCTCAAAGTATTATATTTTATTGATTCAATAATTGCTGCGTTGATATTTTATATTATTGTTATTTCAATAATTGTCACTACATAGTATTTTCCATTATCGAAGACAATAATTCATATTATCCGAATAATATTATTAGATAACATTATTGGCAATGTCTAGAAAGTTACGTCTAAGGAGAGGTTTGGTCACCTAATCATGGCGCCAAGAAAGAGAGAATCCTTATTGAAAGCCCTCTTTCTGAAACTATGCTCGTTGTCATTATGTGATTACGTAATATTATTTGTGAATAATTAATTATTGATTTATATGATAAGGAAAATATTCATTTTATGTGGATATAGATGGAAAAAATTTTAAAGTGACAATTGTTGAAAATCGATATTTTATCTTTTATGATAAAATAATATTTTATTATATTATTATAATATAATAATGATGATATTTTTACAATGAATGTGGGATATATGAGTATATGAGGAAGAAGAGTATTTTGTTGCAAAAGTTGTTTAAAACATGATTAAACATGTTTGTGGGCTCATTTCTTGACTGAAATTTGATTATTGCCCGTAAAATTGCCCGTTTATGGATTTCGGTCAATTTCTGTTTGGAATTTGGAAACACTTTCTTCTGCAAAGTTGTAGAGAATTGAATTTCCTATAAAAAACAGCAAGATTCGAATTTTCTGATAAAAGGGCTATTTATTATGAATTATTGAAGTTCTGAGGTTCCAGAATAATTGATTTGTGGAAGTTTTAAATAATTATATTAACAAAAACGTTTTTTACATTGTTGGGACTCATTTAACATGTGATTAGGTGGCTGATTTCAGATGCTAAGTGTGTGTAGAGAATTTATAATATAAATATTAATATTATATTAAATTAAATTTTCTGCTTTGGTGTTCTAAGCATTTTCCTTTAAATAGGGTGCTTAGGTTAGAATTGAAAATTACACCAGAAATTGAAGTTTTCTCTCTCTTTCTCTCTCTATTATATCGAGCGTATTTTGTGAGTATTTTAGTACTTTGAGTATTGCTATACGGTGCAAGTTCTTTCAAAGACTATATCCAAAGATTCGGCAAAAGTACTATTCTTTCTGAGGTAAGGGATTGTAAGGGAGATTATTTTCTTCATAAATGATATTATTTCTTCAATATCATTATGCTGAAATATTGGTTTGAACTTTTTATCAAATTAGGAACTTTTTTATGTCGGGGTTACTATTCATGAGTTACTATTCACGAGTTACTATTCATGAGTTACTATTCATGAGTACTATTCACGAAGAGTGATGATGTTTTTTTGTGAAATTTCTATCTTTTGGTGTCTGAGTTCTTATTCACGATATACTCTGACTATTCATTCACGAATCTGACACTATTCATTAGAAAAATGAAATTTCTTCTTTTGTCCAAAATATCTATTCTGGATACTAGCTTTGATTGTATCCATGTTTTGATCATTCTTGAATTTTACCCCACTCTGGTTATTTATGAAGTATTTTTGAATGGGAATTGTTTAAAGTACGAATCCTTAATATTTGTTCTTTTGCTTCACTAGATTCATTTTTTTTTTAAATATTTTTCATTATCCTTAGTCCTAAATGATGATATAACAAAATATATTTGGCCTGTAGTGCAAAGATGAATGATTTTTGATGAATATCTTTGGCCTGTAGTGCAAAGATGAACAGGTTTTTAGATAAACAAGACCAACTGATGAATATCTTTGGCCTATAGTGCAAAGATGACTTGTTGATGAATATCTTTGGCCGTAATGCAAAGATGAATTTATTAGTAGGATTATGAACATAAACTGTGATTTGGTATAACCATAATCTTTGATGTTTCAGGTGATGAAAATTATCTTTGTCCTGGATGAGAAAAGGAATTTAGAACAACAATTACGATTATAAGTTATACATGTGATTGTGGATGTGAAATTTTGATTGATGTTACGAGGATAAAACATTGTTGGTGGAATTTTAACATGAGAAGATAATAGATTTTACGGTCTATTTGACTCTTCTAATGGATCGCTTCGTTCACCGCAACTATGGTTGAAAAGTTTTATCATCAACCATATGTTCTAAATCTCCGATTTATTATCGTTGAAGGCTATTGATAATTTATTTATCTTTAGTCATGATATTCTTTACTGAGCTAGTTGTGCTCACCCTTTTACTTCACAATTCCTTTCAGGTAATAAAAGTGTAGCTGGGTCGAGCGGGGGAATAACAAGGGAATAAAACGGTGGTCTATAGATGTTGAGGGTGCGGTGAATTTAACTTGGAAGGGTGTTTTGCCACTATCATACAAGATGTCTAATGACATACAACCTCGTGTCATCATAAAGACGTGGTTGTGCTCATCCACTTTCCGAGTATATCTACCAAAGACTATCTATATGATCTTGGAGTTTATTTGAAATATAACTCTCAATTAGAGACGATGGAGATAATGATATGTCAAGAGAAGACTCGCCATTGGGAAGAATATGATAGTAATCTTCTCATTTTTCTTTGGGGTCTATTGGGTCAACCATGGATAATTCTGTGGCCATATGATATCTATAATAACCTAGACGCATGGCCTCCCATGTACGAAGGTTTCCTTGAGCACTTCCCAAAGATTCTAATTTCTAAAATAGTTTTCGACTATACCTTTATGTAAGGTGTTATTATGAGGTGCTATCCACGGTTGGGACATGAGTCACGGTTGATATATATTTATATCCAAACTCGCAGCATGTGTTGTTGTATTTTGCACGACAATTGTTGTAATAAAGTTGTAGTTGTTTTCTGTACCATGTATTTGGCGACTCAGAATGGGTTGAATGGAATGGACCTATTTTGGGGTTATTACATTTGGTATCAGAGCTTAGGGATATGATCTCTGGCGGAGATCGGGATTAGAACTAGGAGGGGAGAGATGAGTAAATCCTTCGCTAGTGTGTCCTACCTAAGCTTAATTGTTGGTCGGTCATAATATACGGATATTATGTGATATGTTAATTTGCTTACTTAACCCTTGTTTTATGACAGTATTTGAGAATGGCAGCTGAGAATGCTAACAATGGAGTGAATGAGACTGTGGGGATACCTCTAATCACTAACCATAATAATGTGATGTCAGACGAAGAAGGAATTAGAGATATCCATATGGTGAGTGAAGAATTAATAGTTTCACCCGAGATAGTCGCAGAGGGTAACAGCTGAGAGTGAGGCAGAAGAGGAAGAAGAGGTACCTGAGGAGAGTTTATTAGAGGTATTATATGATCAAAATGTAGAATTTCAAAATCGTATTCATGAGTTAGAAGAGCAGGCTGAAGAACGACAGACAGTCGTGGAGCAAAAGGATGCAACAATTCAAGCTTGTGTTACCCGATATGTGATGCTTGAACAGAAGCATTCTTTGGCAGAGTATAAGATGATAAAGATGGAATCTGAGCTGAAAGAAGGAAAAACTGAACCAGTGAGAATAAGTGATGCATGGACAAAAGCCGCACGACACGTGGATATTGTAGAAAGAGATGTCCGATCTAAGAAGGCTAAAATAGATTATATGAATTTCTCTTTTTGGAAAGAAATTGGGAGAACCCAACATCGAGTTTTGAATTACCCTGTACAGAGCGATCAACCTGAATTCGATATGGATCGAAGATTGATGATTCAGATCATAAATCAGGAGTACGACGAGGCAGTTGAGGGAGGAATATGCCCTATAGAAAAGTATATTCCAACGGTAGTGATGACGCCAAATGCTGCCCCAGATAAGTCAAAGCCAAGTAGTTCGAGGGATAGCGGTTGTCATGACTTCCCAACAAGTGAGGAACCCAAATGAAGTTATCACGGGAGATGAGCAATGGAGGAATCATGATGACCCAGGAGATAGAATCTGAAATGAAAGCAAGGTATTCTCAACTTTTCGAAATACCAGGTACGTAAATTTCGGGGACGAAATTTCATAAGGAGGGGAGACTGTAAGACCCCGGATTTTATGAAATAAAAGTATTCAATTTTTCTTATAATTACTATTCAGTAAATGGTTAAATTGATAAAAGGTTAAAGTTAAGGGTGATATATGAATTTTTTTTCAAAATACACAAGTGGTTATAAAAATATTCATTGTTGTCGGGGAATATTCGTTTGGTCGTGGAATATTCTTTTTGTCGGGGAATATTAAATGCACTACCAAGCAACCATTTATGGGCCCCATAATAGAATTATCTGTCGGATGAAGAAAAACAACAAATTAAAGTTTT